>JADQWA010000530.1:0-370000 GCA_018344505.1 Nebria ingens riversi
AAACTAAGTAATATAAGTACAAATATCATTGTTACAAGCACAATTGTTTATAAATTTAATTCAAACATAAATTAAATTAAAAAATAATTTATAATAAATCATTTGTTTAGGTGGAATGGAACGCTGATCTATGGGCACTATTGTTAATAAATATATCAAATGAATTATTTCATGCATTTATTGAATAGTTTTTATTTATTTTAACAATGCTTATTGCCAAATATACTATAGTAAAACTATATCTATTAACAAAATCCGTTATAAACCTCCCTTAATATATAAATAAGATTATTTTAGTTGTTTAAACCATTGGAGAACTGGTTTTGAAAAACTTGATGAAGCATTTGGTTGCAAAGTGCAGCGTAAGGATTCATTTGTACTAACTAAAATACAAAAATCATAAATACTATTTCATTGCTTTTTACCTTAGTAGAATATTTATAACATTTAATAAATATATAAATTGCATAAGATACCTGTGTCTTGGCAAACTGACTACCCAGTTTAGAGGCAGCTGTAAAATCATCTTTAGCGAGTTCAGTACGTCCTGCTTGCCGATGAAGAAGAGCTCTTTGACATAAAGCTTGGCAACCAGTTTTACCCTGACTATTGCTCAATTCGATTGCTGTTGTTAAGTCACTCAATGCATCTAAATAGATAATAAATATATTTACCCTAGTCATACGTTACAAGAAGCATAAATAGATGGTTGGTAATCGATATATTTCAAGCTAAGCCTTGTCATTTTACGCTAGTACAATATTTATTAAATAATTACACATTGAGTGCCCTTGGAGTCTGTATACTTGAGCCCTATTATTAAATAAAGAAGCTCGGTGTGGTGTGATGGTAATAGCTTGCGTTAAAATATCAATAGCTTCTTGCAAGTTCCCATTAGTCGCCTTCTCCACAGCTTCAATTTCTAATAATTTTGTTTGTTCAACCTCTGGTGTTGTATCTTCATCATCTATACACCAGAATTAAGAATACAAGATATATTGCAACACTAAACTAATCAAACCTTTAAGTGTTGGTGGTATTTCGTCATCATAAGCTTCTTCTAACGGTAGATGTGGATTGAAAACACAATTTAAGACCGCTCGATCGTGATCACTTAGCGATAACATCTTTTATTGATGGTAGATCGTTTCTATGTGAGGAAAATCTCTATAAGGTTTTCTAATAACTTTTAAAATATAATATTCATTAGGTGGACGTCCTTCGCTATTATATTCGTTGCTAAGTAAAAGTGTTTGCTGATAAACAAATACGTAATTTCTATGCATAAATTACTGAATCATATAATATCTGCTTGATAAAAACCACCTATAAAAAATTTTATTCTTTCGTATTTTATATAAATCAAACTTAATTTTTTTTTCTTAACTATGTTATAAGGAAAGTTCACAATAAAAGTTTAGGAAAATATATAAAAATATAAATAACTTAAAGATATATTTTTAAAACTCAATAATAAAAGCTTTAATACGGAATGTTTTATTACTTTCATTTATATAATTTGCATATGTATTAATTCATTCTTTATATTAATAACATATACTTAAATCAATAACCAGTTGGACAATTTATACTAGAAGTTAAAAATATTCGAATATTCAATCATAAAAATATATCAAAATTTTTCATGACTGAATACCCGTATAATTAATCACACCTGTACAGTCACATAATATATATTTTTTAAATCAACGAAAATAAATCGGTACGATTATGTAAAATTACATAGCATTCATTTAAAAAATATATTTCCAATCGGCATTTTAAATATATTTGCAAATTTAACATATTTTCTTAAAACCAATATATATTTTGTTTATGATCATAAAATATAATTTTATAGGAGGAATATATGGTCCTTTGAAGAAAGAAGAGCACTTATTGGATCACTTTTTGATCAGTTTAGTTATCAAGTCACAGACGTCGACTCAAATAATAATTTACTCATTCCAGGGAATAATACAACTTGCGTAATTTATGTTTTTGTTTTTAATTTAAATCTTAACTGAATTGATTATTTTGTATTGATTTAGGGCAATAATATACCACGGTACTTAGTTCTAATTTATTATGTATAGTAAACTTGTTGATATAAATAATAAAAAAGTTTCATCAATTAACATTTGGTGTAAAGTTAATAATTATCTAAAACGGAAATTATTTTAAATTTTGTCAGACGTCTATGTACATTTAAAATTCCTATTTTGTGCTAGGTTACATATGCAATTTAACCTACTTTCCGTAATTTTAACACAGTTTGACTAGAAACAATTAACTACTTAAGAAAATAATTGTCTAAAATACATTTGTGACTAGATTTGAGGTAAAAACATTCTTTTTTTTTCTTCTTGTATAGTTCTACAAACTAATTATAAATACTAACTAGGTAAAATAACATCTATATTCAAAAGAGAGCTAAACATAAATAATTAAAAACCACGTAGAAATACAAAAATAAATAATTATAGTTAAAATATTGTGCGTTTGAGAAACAATTGTGTTCTTTGGGTACAAAATTGGACAGAATCTAATAACTAAACAAATAAGGAAAATTGATTGTTTCTGATTAACATCAAATGTTTTAAATGACGTTTAACCATTACCATTTTATTCATTTTGTCTCGTTTATCCATTTAAAAGCACTAACCTTATTTTTGTTTATTTAAATACGATTTTCAAATATATATTTATACTACTAAGGTTCTGTAATAACTCTACTGAACAAAATCTAAAGTTTGTGAAATAAAAACTACGAAGTATATTTTATAATATTTTAAGAGACAAAACGAATGAGATTGGCAATGGTGGTGAAGGCAGGAGGCGATTATTGCAAGGCGCATACAGTTGACGTTTTATTTAAACGATGATTAAGGGCACGTCTTCGAATTCCTTCTAAGTAGACGTCACGATTGAACAAACCGGCAGCCAAGGGTATCCTTTAAAACATTTGCTTTGTAATTAAAAGCGCTTTCAAATATTTATATTCGGTTAAAACCAATAAAAAAATGTTTGTTCAAATTTTAAATATGTAGGCGTAGGACTTTTATATATATATATATATATATATATATATATATATATATATATATATATATATACATATTCAAAAAAAAAAAAAACTTACGTATCGATTCCAGGTCGAATGTGTGCATGAAATACACCCCAAACAGGTTTATGGTCGGATGTCGTCATACTGGGCACTGAATCGTACACAACACATTCTATCGGTGGCATTTCTAGCTGGGTACTCTGACGTCGACCTGTCTTCCATTTATACAGGATCCGATCCGTATACGCAGGAGTCCGTTGTTTGTGTGACGTATCGAACTTTTGCGTACCTGGATCATACTAGAAAAAGAAATAAACAAATATATTAGCTTAATTAAATCTGGTTAATAATTATAGGCATGAGAAATTATTCAAGATTAATAAAGTTTACCTTGTAGGTAGGAGGAAAGGTAATATTCGCTTCGCAGAACCCTTTGAAGGCGGCACCATCGGATAGAACAGTTTTGAGTTGGTCGGTGTGCAGATATCCATGAGGAAGATGTGCAGGTAGTGGAAAACTTGTCTGCTCGATCCATTCGAGTACTTTGTCACGAGGTTGTGTGAGACGGAAGTTAAGATCACCGCACCAAAATACACAATCAAAATTTTGGGTCACATCTGTAAATATTTTTTAAAAAACATTGTTAATACATAAAACAGCAACAAACAAAATATAATTGTGAAGCAAACGCACCCTTATTTTTGTGCTTGATTGGCAAAGTTTTGGGTAGTTCAAGTGACCGTATGATCTTCTTGATATCCGACACCCTTTCTTTGACTTTTTCTTGGTGAGCGGTTAAGTGAGCAGTGACAAATAGGAATGATGTACCGAACAGAACAAAAGCGATGGCTACAGCGCCCTTGGTGCGAAAAGCTGTACCGGGCCGCACGGACAAGCTTGCTTCTTCAGCCAGCGAACAATACCAGATTAGATCGCGGCGTAAAAATACAGCTAGATGTAATGTACCTATTGGAAAACAATAAAAATATAAATGTTATTTATTTCACAAAAAAAAAACAATAATTATTAGATGTTGAGGAGTTTAAATAAGAATTCACCCAAAGTCGCAGAATGAAATAAAATGTGAGACGGACCAAGCGTTTCTTGCAACGACACTTCCCATTCCATACGTTCTGAGCATGATTCTTGAGTACCGAAAACTAAAATATCGGGGACATGTTCTATGCCAGTTGGAAGTACAAAGTCATCCAATTCGCTAGAAAATTTTTATTTATGACAAAAAGGCATCAATAATATAACATTAAAAAGAGTATAGCATTCATATACGTATTTGAGATAATGAAGCATAAGAAATAACAAAACAACATTGCAACGTTTACATAAGAATGCGAATGATTTCTAGATGATAAGAAGTAATGGAAACTTAGAGACAGTCAGTTATTCTTATTAAAAAAATTACTGAGGAATAACACTTTTTTTAGTAGTTTGATTATTTAAAAGCAACCATGCACAAGAAATAAATCAGTCAGTTATAACATTTTTATGATAATATACGGCAAGTTTATAACATCGGAAGTACTACTAAAAAATCAAAAATAACAATAGAGATTCGTTTATTACGAAAAACAATACCCAATGGTATTTCCCAAGATATAATCTTTTCCTGATCACATAGTTATGACGCCATAACGAACATTTTACTCTCAGATAACAGCAACTCTGTACGTATTTAAAAAAAAAAAATTTCTGCAACAATCGCGTTACTAAATAAAAATGCTTACCGAGGTGGACTTTGCCCGTTCATATTCCAGGTACCAACAAATATCGTGACCTGCCTATTTGGAAACATTCGTTCAAGTTCGAGCGATCCAAGTAGCGAGTTTGCCGCGATACGTCCTTGCAAAAAGTTCCTCTGACGAGCTTTATTAGTCGGTATCAAGTGCAACACTTGCGCAGCCAACAATGCTCGCTGAGCCAAACTATCCATGCTTGTTGACACTTTGTTTTTGTCATGCAATATACTGTCATGCGAAGCCGAACGAAGGAATGGATTTGGTGTTGTAGCCGCAACGGGCACCACCAATTCATTCTGACTGGCACCACTGCTTTCTTGCCAAACATGTTCACCGGATGCACTGCTACAACGACGCAATTCCCCACGACACTGTTGATATCACATACCCAAAACCACAAAGATTAGACTAAACCATATTTAAAATTATTTTCCTCCAAAGTTCACATTAAGCATGCAATGGAATTTCGGTAACCGTTTTCGCAGACTTCGGTGCGCTTTTATACATACGTAGAATCATTTGATTTTACAATTATCTGGAAGAATATATTTTAGATACCATATAGGAGGAAAGCGCAACGAAACCGTTTTAGGTTATATTGATTTCTGAATAAGTTAAGACGTAGTGATTTTTAACGTTATACACAAATAAATTATAACATAAAATAGTCAGACTTACTTTATCTGTTGAGATATGTAAACTCAGAGGTCGATTAAACGTTCTTGAAGGACTCTTTGGTGAATTACTCGACGACTCTGTTTTTGAATTTCTACTACTTACTGGAGACTTGACGGAATTATCAGATTTATCGTCTAAACAACCTACTTTGTTTGGAATTTTATTTGGTATCAATTTATTGCTAAAAAACCGTTTGTGTTTCGTATTTGGACTAGACTCGTGTTTAATAAAATGACTAGATTCTTTACTTTCCATGGTAATGGATGGTTTGTAACTAATTATTGCTTTTATCACATGTTTAAACAGTTTACACAATCACACTATCATTCTACCCCCATTCATGTAGAATGGGATACATTAATATATCAAAAACCATTTGACATTTCGTTTTGTTTTTTCACCTGTCACAATCATCGTTACATCATCGACTGTTTTTGTATTCAAACGTTGGTACAGCTGTGCAGTGTTTAGTTTAGCAATAAGCGAATTGCGGTTACAACGTTGAGCAAACGGTATACTATGTTCACCGAGAGGACAATATCTTGCGCTTAGGCATGCCGCAACAGAGTATGCATGTTTGTTTTGCGGCACATCGGCCTCCCAGGCAAATTTACGTTGTTTTACTAAAATATAGGATTTTTTTTATATATAAAGCTAGTCATAATTTGCAATAATTATATATTCAATTTTATTTTTGACACTAAATTGTTAATTGTGCACTTTTTAATACATTTCTACTAACATTTTATATGTAGACTACAATAATTTTAACAATTATACATACAATTATATACTGGCACTTTATTTTCAAAATATAATAAATACATATAATTAATAATACACAGCTACGCATTAATATATTACAATTTGTACAAATATTCGGCAATATAAACAGATTAAAAATACGGGACGACATGCAGACATTTTATTCGAGATAAAAGAAGACTTTTTAAATGCATATACAAAGTTTACAGTCATGCAATAATTAAAATTATTAGCCTCATGTTCAGATACGGAACAACAATAAAAATATTTGACTACGCCAAG
Organism: Nebria ingens riversi; assembly: GCA_018344505.1. Classification (NCBI taxonomy): domain Eukaryota; kingdom Metazoa; phylum Arthropoda; class Insecta; order Coleoptera; family Carabidae; genus Nebria; species Nebria ingens. The sequence goes on from JADQWA010000530.1 coordinate 6,547, forward strand.
TTCTAAGCGAGTCTTAAAGAAGTAATGTATAGACTGTTTCTGATACATATGTATATCATACAATATTACATTTAACAACAAAGATGATAATAATTATATTACAGATAAAAAATATATTTGCATAAATATTTGCAATACGTAATTTAATTTATTCGAAAGTTGATAACCTAGTAAAATGACGTTAAAATGACTTAACGGCACCTACAAAAATTCTATAAATTTCTTCTTTTAGACCCGCATTCTCGAAATGGGATTACGGTGCGAAAATGAACCAAACCAGATGTAATAAAAGGATATAGTTACACATTTACCAAAACAAATTATGGGAAATATTCTAAACACAAATACATCAAATTCTAACATTTATAGACAATTTAGTGGGGGATAACTAGTCCTAGTCTGTTCAGATTAGCACCGGTGCTACACTAACCCCATTTCTACGAACACAGACGAAACAAACGACAGTTAAACCTATACACGTCGTCCATTGAATATCATCTAAGATGGCCGCGTCTTCGAACTCGTCCAAATCCTTCGCTAGGATACTGTTTCTGTTTTTCTTCATAGTATCTTACACCTTCATTCGAAGGATTAAAACGTAAATGAACGCCATCTTGTCTTCCAAAGCGAAGCACTAGTGGTTTTTGGAGGCTGTCTTCATAATTAGACGGTCGCCAAAATTGACTATTTCTATCCCGATTTCTATGGCTGTATGTCGGATAACTATTATGATACTGTGGCTGAACGGTGTCCCCATCTATGTAGGTGCTTTCAGAAACAGGTCTTCTTCTGTTAACAGATCCTTCAGTTGAGCTGAGCGCAACAACTTCGGGATTCTGTTGAATGTATCGACGAAACAGCTCTTTGATTTCGCTGTTTGATAGTCGATGGTGTTCAGGTTTAAAATCCAGAACGTGGTCTAGGTTAGATGGGGTTTTATCATCGTACGGTGGGTTTGCATCGGTAGGAAACCGAAATGTAGTAGAATCGCGATTGATTGGGAACCTTACGAAACTTGCTTTGTCAGTAAGGATCGGTTCTATGACTGGGTCAAATTTCCCTTTTACTGCTGGCGGCTCCGTGTCAATCGGTGTACTGTTATCTATCCCGATGTTGTCCGTTGTTGTTTCGCTTGTCGAACCAGTGTCCACCGTACGGTTATTCGATACGTGTTCAGTGTGATTAATTGGAATCAAGAAAAATAATGCTTGTTGTGTACTGGTTTCAAATGTTGTAGTTGTTGTTGTTGTTTCTGGTTCTTCAGTTGTAGTTTCATCAGCAACTTCTTCTACACTTGTAGAATCATCTACTACATCGTCATCATCATCATCATCATCATCATCATCATCTTCTTCTTCTTCTTCTCCTGGTGTAAGAGTTGTTTCTTCATTCCTTCGTTTAATTTTACTATCTAATTCATCGAAATTTCCATTAGTTGGCGCTACAATAATCGCAATTTCTTCCGGATACTCTGCTTCTTTATTTGGAGTAACATCCCCATTCAGCGGAATGTTCAATTGTAGCGGTCCAGATTTATTATCATCTTCTCCTTTCTCAGAAGATTTTGTTCCGTACATTGAATTTAATCGCCAAAGTAAGAAGTTCATCTGCGCATCTTCATCGACTTTGACGAATTGGATACATTTGCCCATTGAGTCCAAGCGGTAGCCGTTTTCACAATCGGGTTGAGAATCGTTGTTCTGGTGGGCTTTCGGCACGATGAATATTGATTTCGGGGTGATTCTACGTTCGGTTTCGCTAGGGTTTTGTGAACCGACTAGAAGCCATGCTTGCCAAGCTAATTCACTCGGACGATCACTCAATGGCACCGATGGGAAACAACTTGCTGTTGTACAAACACATAAATATAATATGATATGTTTTAGTTCCATTGTTTTGGTTGGTGTATTGCTCATATGTTTACTAATAATTGTGTCTCTGCACACATTTCTACATATGATTTTATTATTCGAAAATCTTCTCAACTTTCACTTTTCTAAACGTTTCTTAATATCATATTGTTGTCTGCTTATTGAAAATCGTTTTAAAATCTTTCTCAATGCTACCCACTCAGTTATATATCTTTACTGGTTATAAATCTCAATAACAATATACTTTTATAGAGTTACGAATTTAAATTAGGTTTTCTATTAATTAACAATATAAATTTGATGACTTTTGTTGTTATTGTTGTTGCTTCACTTTTCCCATTGGCAATATTGATTCATTGATTTTATTTACGGATATCATTTGGAATTTCTGATGATTAATCTTAATTTAAATACTTTGTTTCTATTATTATTGATGTGGCATCTTAATAACAAAATATTTAAATTATCTCCGCTTTAAATTGATAAGTGCAATTTTAAGTTCTGTTGATTATTATTGCTTCTTGATTTGAATGGACACTTTCGATTTTACTTTACGACTTCCTTGATGGTGATTTTAAATGCTATTTTTTTCGGTGGCCAATGTCCGTTCGAGTGATGGCCACTCAACTCCGGCAGATCTGAAATTAGAAATAACATTTGTGAGGATAGGTGGCACAAACACAAAAAGCGGATATGAATTATTTATAATATGTAGTTTTAGTAAAAGCTGGCGGGGATCCAGGGAGTTTAACGCGTCTATGTGCCTCGCTGTTTGTTTGTTTGTAAACATAATAACCAGTTACGTATTAAGGAGGGAGCGAATGCATGAGGCATTGCATACAATTTTGAAATATTGTTTTGTTTATGATTGATAATAGTAAATAAATTTTAGAAAAAATTCTCAATCTCCTTAGGTGTGTATCAGTCCCAGACAATACTATGAATAAATCATTAGGATATATCTCAAATGACTCATTTAATATATCAGTCTCGAAATTACACCTGGAATCGATTTTCAGTTGCAGTTGCTTAATACAATTTCAACATTTCCTAACATCTATCTTATTTTCCACGTAAAAGAAAATAACACCTGCACACCTGTCCGACTGAATTGGAAATGAGACATTCACAAGGGGACTATAATAAACGATCGTGCTACACTAACACAAGGGGAAACCATAAGCGTAGCATGAACATTTTTCGATAACTGTAAACAAACTTTTTTGGAGCCATAAAAAATTTCACTTTATTTACATGACCTGCAATTTCTTCTAACGTATTGCTTATATTTTTTAACTGTGTATTTATTTAATTTTTAAACTCTTTTACGCAAACACGAAGCTTAACTCTGTGTCTGTGTAAGGTTGAGTGTTATTTTAAAGTATGTAAAAGAAGTAAATACAACGCTGGTTACTTGGTAACCTGTCTTCTACATAAGTAACTGTGGAACGTCGAATGTGCAGGTCATATAGTTTATCAAGGATATGTGTTCAATAAACAAAGGTTATATGAAATGATAGCATAAAATGAATTATGGATTATTTTGCGCAAAATATACGATACACAAGTGTTAAAACTCACATAAATTACTGCTATCAATTTTATAGTATAATATAATATTTTACTTAAATTTATGAGATTTTATAATATACATAACATATATCAGGATACAAATAAATATATACGCAATGATGAATAGAGATGAAGGTGTTATTGTTTATTTATTTTAATTATTAACAATGAACCTAAAACAATATTTTTTTGTAATTTAATATAGGTACTGTTAGTATTTTTGTTATAAATATTCGCTGAAAAAGTACTTCTACATAATTTATAATGCACTTATACCAAAAGTGGTAGTTATTAAGTTGTTGTTGCTGCAGTGATTTTGATGTTAATATGTTTTGTTTCAAGAACGAAGAATTGTGTTTTACATTAGTGTAAAGTCTGACATTGACCTTTCTTCTCATTTAAGTGTTTTTTTGTTTTTGTTTTTCATTGTTACTAATACATTGAAAGTATACATTTGTATTACAATTACGCGATTTCTATTTTATTGACAGTGAGTGAATGTGGATGATACTGTTTAACCACGAACAGAAAAAATCACTTTCTTTGTGAAAACGATGCAAGAAACAGATGTCATTTGTCTCTGGACCTTAGGAATTTCAATTATATTGTTCTTTCGAATATAACAGTGGCGGCACGTGAGTGTTATCTGGTTTTGTTTTTTATGTACAATTAAAAATATGTTTTAAACTACGTTAAGCTACCAATAAGAATATTTTATTTGTGTTTAGTTATATATATATTTTATATATATATATATATATATATATATATATATATATATATATATATATATATATATATATGTATATACTTGTAGTATTTCTATAATAAGTCGTGATTAGAATATACATACATACATATATACATACATGCAGTATATTTGATTTTGATAAAGTAGAAATTTTGGTGTAAATTAGGCCATGAACTCGGAGGCCCATATGTGGGATAAACATATTTGCTTTATAAGTAAGTAGTTATCACCGAAAATTCCAAAATAAATTTAAATTAATTTATGCTCATATGGGTATTACATACTGAAATTACAAGATTATAAACACAACCTTGTTTGCTAACGAACCTTCGATAAGCGTCATTGTGGTTAGTCCATGAATATTACATAAATTCTACTTTAAAATTCTCTATTATCTGAATACAATTATATTCTTATTACTTTCTTATTATACGATGTAATCATGAATTTTACATAAATGACGATCCTGATTTAGTGACCACTTAGCAATGGTTGACTGTAACATAGAAAAGATACACACACACACACACACACACACATGTAGCTTTGTTCTTGGGTGAAAACGTTTGTTGTATTTAGGTCATAAATCCATGTTAGTTTTATTGATGTGGTGCAGCCGGGCAAACGATTGCCGTTTTGAATACACGAAAACAATAACGAGTGTTGTATTATATTTCGTCGTTAAGTCGGCGAATGTGTTGATGACCATCGGCGGCAAGTCAGACAAACGAAAGTCTACATATCATTTTCTATGCGAACTGAGTTCGTTTTGATTTATTTCCTGTTCGTTACGCACTCTTGGATCTGTTCCAAATTAGGTGTGTATGTATACAACACATTTACATACATACATATGTATGTATATACATAGTGCGATAAAATCATAACAGTTTTTTAATTTTATTTCTTCAATTTTCTTCTTAGAAAGATGCTGTCTGCATCGTATGCGGTTTCCTGTGTCTGCATATTTGCGTATGGAGTGTGTATATTATTAATTTTCTTTGTACATGTGTATTCGTAAGTGCTAATGAATTAGCATGTGTACTTCCTGTCTCTGTGTTAAAAATACTATTTCACTCATTAGCTTTTTATTACTACTTCGTTTGTTTGCCAACTGGGAGTGAAATTGATTTTTTTTTCTTTGGTTGGTTGTTTATTTGAACTAAATTTGCAATATTTAGCAAAAAAAAAAAATACTCTCTATTTCCATAGTATTTAAATACATATTTAAACATTGTACAAGTATGTAGCGATGTATTCCAAACATGTACTTTATTACTACGCAAATTAATATCAACACCTACGCATATGCAACCCGCGCTGCTTCACAATTTCTTGATTGATATTAAAGTTATTTAATTATTCAAATAATAAATACCAATTTAGAAATTATATTATTTGTTGGCTACAACAATATATAATATTAGGCAAATAAAAATATTCCATTATTAGAATTGTTTAGTCCAATTTCCAAAAAAATATAAATCTTTATATTTTGAACCTAATATTATTGAAATCAGCACTGAACCAATTCGACATTTCTGACACGTGTTTACAGACAGTATGTTTATGTTATGATAACAATTAAACTAACTTTTATAGCTTGCAGCAAATAAAAAACAAATTTACGTTAAATGTAATTTGTTTATTGCATAGTAAGATATTTGTATGGTAAAAATTCCAAATATTTCATAAAATTGTAATTATAAAAGCTTAAAACAAAAAAATTGTTAACCATTAATGCAATTTCCATATGATGGGAATAGACATGACGTTATATATGTATGTAATAACATTTATAAATTGATATTTAAATATATATATATTTTATAAAAATACGAGATATCAAAAAAATTATTTAACCGAACAAGATGATTCGCAATTTATTTTAAATAATGCTTATTGTTAACTATGTATAGCATTATCGCGAGTCGAGGCCGAAATTCTATTTCCTGTACTTTTAATTATTATAATTGTATTTATGTCTAATTTTAGATTAAAATTCTATAAATAAATATTAATTAGTAGTAATATTGGCAAAATTCATTTACATATATTGCCTTTTTAATTGAATCAATTAGAAACAAATTAATTTTCGGTAATTAAGCATCGTTTATGACTATTTCCACGTCAAGTTACGTTAAGTTCTTATTTGACGCACTTAAGCGACTATCTTTTAATTCATTATCTTAACATGATCCAAGTGATCTTTAAATGAAGTATTTGGTGTACCTTTTGGTATATTATAGACATGTAACCACTACGTGGCATATGACTTTCTTCAAGTGATTAAAAAGCAATTACAAGAGTGAATAATTATATTTTATTTATGCGCCGTTTCGTCATTCGTACCATTTTTGGCATAATTCCGTCGTTATATAAATGTCTTGTACAGATGTTGATATATCGGTGTCCAGGGCCGTCATTAGGGCGGGGCAATATGCCAGACCGCAATTACTCATATTATAAATCAACGAACGCACAAAGAAATTTATACTTAATTAGCAATCTGTTTTTTTCCGTCTTTTAAGTTACATCAAAGCACACGTATATTATATTTATGCGCAATGAGCTTAATGTACGTAACTTGTGGAAAATGTCTTATCCAACGCTAATAACTATATAAAACGAGAATTATGTAATATATTTTGACATCAATATTTTTTGCTGTAATTTCGATACTATACGTTTAATTGTAATTCAAAAATGTATGTACTGAGGACACTGGAAGTCGATCATTATGGTGTTAATATTAATTATTTTGAAAAAGTATATACGGCTCTGTGATTAAATGTGACATTGGGAAAATGTTAAGAAATGCGCTTAATTAAATTACTATAATGAGTCAGTAATTAATACAAATATGTGATAATGCAAGTGTACTTAATATTTGTGCAAATGTCCCTCCTATAGTAATACTCGTAAGGCTGTGTGTAGTTCTTCTGATAAATGAAGAAAAACAACGAAATGTATTGAATGAAACCGTGTCACACCGTTAGGTAAATAATTCATAAAATTCATCAAGTGAAGCACTAGGTACGTCTACGATCTACGGTCTACGTACACCGTCAATTATTCTTATAGTACCTAACCGATGTCACGGTGAAAGTAATATGTGTTATTTGAAAACAGCCACGCGAATACTGTACATTTGTATGCAAATCTGTGACTATTGTAAAATATCTCATGGCCGACTTTAACAATTTGTTTTTATATTGAATATTTATCTATGTTTTTTTGTTCTCTCATATTTATACTTCTGTATTAATTAATACGGAAATACGTATGTATATTATGCGTAGATTTTCACAATATTGGCAAAAAATAGAATAACGATGACAGGAAAAAAGAATTCTTTTGTTTTTTAGCCTTTGTTCTCTTAATGGTGACTTGTTTTAATGATTTTAATTATTGCTTTATTATATATTTATGGGTGCGCGTTTAATAATTGAAGGCTGTGAGTTGATTTTATTCTATTTGTAACAAAAAACACTTTGATTTATATATAAAAAATTAAAAAAATTGTAAGTTTTCATAAATATTTATTACGATAATTATTGATTGAAAGGTTTCGTTGTTGTGATTCTAAACGATAATTTGCATTGCTATCAAAGATCAAACGACATATACATTTACTAGATTTTTCGTATAATTCAATGAATATTGAGTATATATTGATGTCAAGTTAAATTTGAAAAACAGATATGTTATATTGAACGAGGTCATGGCTTGTGTTTATATGGCCGTATAAAACAGATGACAAATTATATTTTTAATAATTGACAAATCACTCGCGAAATATTTTATAGAAAAATCATTTATTACTAGTAATAATTTACAGAAGAAAATAAAACTTCTGATCGCCGAATGCACCTCTGTTTTTGTTTGAAATCCAGATAAATTTGAGCAAAAAAACGCAATAAACCTTGGCGATTCTGTCGATTTATTTTGTAATAGAGCTGATAACTAGTCAATTCGTTATATAATCAATCAATCAATCAATCAAACAAACAACAAAATATACTCGTCGTTTTCTATACCTACCTACATATAAGGAAAAACTAATTTACAATCAATTGAATAGATTATCATTTCAAATAATTAATTAAGCCTTGATAAGGTCACATTTAAACAATGATCATACATAAAAACAGACCGTAAATTCCCATGGGAATGGGAATCATCTTCAATGACTTTCAATAAATAGACAAATAACATATTGCATCAGTAATAGTGTATAGATTTGTGTTTTTAGTAAAAAATATTTAGAAAATTAAATAAATAACACGTGCCTCTTTCAAATGCATTAAATGTTATCTGAAGTTTTTATTGACTTTCCACAAAACATTCCTATCGCACACCAGCCATTCTCAAATCATGTAAATATTTAATTATAATTGTTAATTCGCATATAAGAAATTGAAAACAATGAAATAATAAAAACAATAGACTATTAGGTATAAACATAATAATATTTCGAAATGAAATAGTTTCGCAGCAACATAAATTGAGAGGAAAAACATTCCATAACTCATTTGTTTATACATAAGTACATCACATCATATATACTTAAGAAGAAGTGAAATAATAATGTCATGGCCGCCCATGATACTATCACTATTATGCACCTCATCCAGTCACGACAAAAATATTAGACATTCCAACAGCCAATAATTGTTTTTAGTCTCAAATCAAAGATTACTTCCCAGAGTTGTTGACTTAAAACAAATTATTTTTTATACATACATATATAGTGAAGTAATAATATGAGATTAAATTGTTCTATTTTGATTCATAAATAAATAAATAAATACGGAAATTGACGATTAGGCGACTAGTCAAACCATATTAGATTGAGTAAAGAATATATTTATTTAAAAAAGAATATTAACTATTATTATGTAGGTACATATAAAATAAATTGCATTTGCGCAATTATTTGTTTTGACTTCGTTATGAAGTACCTATACTGGAGTGGCCTATACTGATTTTCCTTATACGTATTTTTACTGCTAAACATGTAATGTGATTGCAACATTATGGCAAAAGTCAAAAAAAAAAAAAAAAACTATCAAGTGTATTATATAATATTCAGTGTTTATAATTATTATAATCAATATAAAAAATTAATGATATTTAAAAGTGAGAAAGATACCGATACAGGTTATAGATGTTTTGTATGACAGTAGTGGCGCCAATTGTAAAAGGCTGTCGGAATATGAACTGAAGGCGCCCACCAGATAGAGTCAAGGTCTTTTAGACCACGGTGGATTTACTTCTTGTTATAGTATTATACATAATAAAAGACGCGTTCATATACAACTACCTATATAATAACAACATCATTACTAATTATTTTAATTAGACAATTGATTTTATCTCTTAGTTATTATAATTGTATCATTTAATTAATCGATTTTAAAAGATAATTAAACATTACAAAGATGTTCATTCAAGATGAGAAAGCGCGCTTGTTTATCAAATTTTCATATCTTGTCTATTAAATATACCTTAGCAACTGAAACTGAAGCAAGAGTTTAAACTGAGTTTTTGTTTAAAAAGTTTATTCGGTATTGAAGTAGTACTTTAGTTCAGTTTCTAAATTAATATATAAGTAATTATTAAAAAATTAATGTTAATCCTATCAAATAATGTCAAAAGTTGATACGTTAATAGTTTTCAAATGAATTGTTTCTAAGAAACTATAATTGGAAGTATCAAAACAAGAGATTAAAAAATTGTGGATGTTTGTTCTAAAAACATTAATTTGTCAGTAGCATAATTAATTTTCAACTTGTTGAAATACTTGTGTTTTGATAAGCGTCCATAAATCGCATATTATTAATGAAATATGTTTAGTTTACTATCAAAATATTTAGCCAGCCGGGTGCAGAATTGTGCGTAAACAAAACAAATGTTTATTATTTTGGGGCTTTTCATTATTTTCTAACAAGCGTAAAATAAACAAATTTATAGGAATATAAATTGTGGAATTTCTAGTTGCGAATAGATGTATTTTATTTTTAAACCCTCTCTAAACATATTACATCGACATCGTAAAATCAAAAAACTTATAGTATCAAATCTTTTGAATTTGTTCTACCACTATGAGAAATGTGACAAGCTCATAAAAATATATTAACTGATCCATAAAATCGAAACCACAACCAAAGAATATCAGCATTCCTTTGACATATCTTAATACAGACGATACATATTATCTTACAGAAATCTGAAAGGTGGATAAATGAAAACCATAGACAAGCTCTTGTCTATTCATTTATTACTTGTAGGCGTGTGACATTTGTTTTCGAATGTTGTTGCCATAATAACATGAGAGGCACCAATTCAGAATTCACACGTTCTATTCCTATATTCATCGCCATGGTGAAATAATGGAGAGATGTCTATGTTGAAGCATCCTGGATACGCCTGTATTATTCGTAATTAACGATTTTATTTCATAAATTGTGTCATTATAGGATGACTCAGAGAAAGTACGAGTATATATTTTTTGGGTTTTTAGTGTTATAACATTTTTGTATTTTATGTGTTGTTGATTCACAATATTGTTGTATCAATTAAAGAAGAACTTGATGAAAGAAAGATTGTCAAGATGCGAATGGATGTAATAGGTTCTTTGTCACAATCAGTAATGGAATCAACAAAATTGGTGAAATCATGTATTTCCTTTATTATGATGCCAAGGTTGACTATATTTAGGTTTAACAACAATGCAGTTCTGTGACTCGGAACAAATGTATGTGATTTTTTGAGTAAAATACCGATATTATTAATATAAACCGGTATATAACTTCCTGACTCACGTTTACAGTCATCCCCATAGAACGTGTGGCCGAAGGCACCTATACACAATGACTCAGGTGGATATTCGAAATATGTAAAAATTATAAAATAACCGTATATGTATGCTTATTATTAATTAACAATTGTTTTGATTGCAGGTGTGATTCAGTATAGTATATAATAAATATTTTGAAATGCAATTATAGACGAACACCGAACAGAAAAGCGAAAGTTGGTGCAATATATTTTTCGACCGAATCTAAAAACTCTTGGTCAATTAATGATAGTATAACCTTTAATTGAAATGTGTTACTATATGAGAAATCTAGGTTAGTCTGTAGTATGTAGTAGTCACGCATGGCATGGGTATAATAAGAAGAATCCACCAATCGGCACAAGTGTATTGTGAATCATGCACGTGGTATGAATATACAATATGTATGTATGTACCTTTCATTTGGTCGGAAGTGCAAAGACCTGAATAAATTATTTTTATTTCTATCTGGCCGTAGTAAAATAGTCCTATAAATCACCATGAATAAAATGATTAACATTTGTAATAAGCGCAAGTCAGTGACATTTTCCAATAATATTTACATTTTGTCTAGAATCTAAGAGGAAGGTTCATATTTGAGTTCAATTTTAGGATTAAACTAAAGAAAATATTGATTTGACACCTTTTGTTGCATTCGCTTTGCCCTTTTATAGAGTCCCCTAACATACAACTCCTCTTGCCTCTCCAACCATTTGAATTTTGCACAAATTAATCTTGTATATTTGTTGTATCCTGATTATAGAAACATTTTATAATTATTGTATTGGTACATACATACATACTAGTTAGATAAGAGATAAGCAAATCAAATGTGATATGTTAAGTCAAAAACCTTGGAGAATTTTGTTTTTGAATAAATCACGTAAAGCTAAGCTACCAAGATACTATGGTTTTATCACCAGAGTTACGACGTTAAAAGTCGTTTAATTTTCATTTAATTAAATACTTATGTGATACGGCATTTCTATTATTGTATTTAATATTTTAATTAATACCTATGTAGGAAAATTGGGTTAAGTTCCTAAATTAGTCAATTTTATTACAAAACTCATTTAATAATTGAACAGAAATATATTTAACTACAACCAGATCAAAATCATTTTCATCGATTGGTGCTGCGACCATCATTCAATTCCCAATATGTACAGCTCACTTAAATCATATCCTTGGCTTAATAAAGTATTAAAAATATCTAATAAAGACCTTAACCTGATCCTTATGAAAGTAAAATATATATATATATATATATATATATATATATATATATATATACTTAAAAGTTTCAAGTTATGTATACCTACTAGATATGTAACAATACAAAAGAAATATACTGTCAACATTCATTGAAACAGAGTCTCATGTTCTGCATATTTTGTTACAGTTTCATTCTACGACATAGAAACACAAAAGAACAGTAAGTGTACCTACTGAAATAAGAATAATCTCACGGAAAAACGCACAAATAGAATAGTAGCAACTCGCACTCGTATGTATGTATGTATGTATGTATGTACATCACCGTTATAATTTCTACTAAGAAACAAACATATATGTATATATAGTTATGTATGCGCACACGACATCACATATGGCGAAAACATTCGAAATAAAAAGAGTACATATAGAAACAAAGAAACTGGAAAACACGAGACATGGAACACAGACACAAACATGCTGTCCACAGCAAGGTCGTTCCACACACACACACACACACACACACATATATATATACATACATTAAAAGGAGAAGATTAAATGGAGAAAGATTGAGAAAGGAAATGAGATGTTGCAAATGTAACTATTAGTACTTGACTTCTAAGCAAATTTAAATAATTGACTAAATCAACTATAAATTAGATTTAATGCGAAATTAGTATTAAGTTTGTAATTCTATCATTATATTTACGTAATTCTAGACATGTGTATATTAATTATTAGATTACGCATAAATATTTACGTCAAAAGTTAAGTAAATATTTTTAAAAGATAAACTCGAATCGACATTTTTTAATTTACTCACAGCAGCAAACAATTTAATATTTTAGTAGAAATAGGAAAGAAGGTAGTTAGATTTTATATTTCCGGTCTATAATCAGCATGTGATCAGTAATTAATATATGAAAACTATAAAAGATGCAAATATTTAATAATGAACGTATAGTTAAATATTTCAAATATTTGGGGAACAATTCAAGATAACGAAAATGCAAAGTAAACAACTTGGGGTTACCCCTATAGCTACGTTCGATAAGTGTATACCTCGTGACGTCACACTATACGATATGTTACTTGACTTACTATATTGTTCATTTGAAGTGCACCAAACGCAACTTATAAATCGAAAATGATTTAACAGTCGCTTGGGTATTAACAAATAAAAATGACTCAATGTTGCATTTGTGCCCGTAGGACTTTTATATTTTATAATATAACAAAGTTGTCATTAACTACTAATTATAGATGTGTGCGCCCATTAATTATGAGCTTAAGGATAAAACGTCACATCTCCTAAAACTTCTAAATAAAATAAAATTAATCATTGTTTTGACCCAGTTATCTGGCCTAGCAAAATCAGGGCATCGATATACGGAAAAAATTATTGAATGGTTAAATGAATTCATTTTTTAAGTTGACCATTTGTAGTTATGTTACACAACAGAACAAACTTATGTTCACTTGGTCACGCATACAAAACTATAGTCGAACAATAAAAGCAGTACGAGACAAAACAAATATCGATTATTGATTATCTAATGTTTTATGTGGCGCTCACGAATTAATCCCAATAAAACAGCATTTATCATAATTAAAAATTTGGATTGTTCTTTAGGCTTATATAAAAAGTTATATTCTTTGGTTATATAAAGAAAATTGTGTATTCTAATTTCGAATTAAAAGTTTTCGCCTCCATACAAACTTTTCTAAATGACATACAATTAGTGACTATATTAGGAAAACTAAACGATTTTGAAATTTATAATGATTCTTAAAATTTCCGTTAATATGCACTACTAATCTATTTAATATTTGTTTTCTCTGATATGATAAAACGATACTTAAAAACAAATCATAAGTAAACAAGTGAATAATTGAGTGTATAAGCTGTATAGTTATTAGTGTATATACGAGTATATAAAATGTATTAGTTTTGTCGTGAAAACAAATTTAAATATGACGCAAAAATGCATTAAATACTTTTCAGCATCTATTTAGAAATTAGCGCTAATAACTTAATTAGACCCGTGGCGCAAATATTAAAATGAAAATTGAATCTAACCACCCCAGACAAGAAAGCTTTAATTGTACGTTAAACGAATACCCAGAACCCTAATAGAGCAATAACACACAACCACTAATTAACAGTTAAACTAACGCACTATATCAAGTGGAAAATGACGCAAAGCTAGCCAGAAAAAAGAAACACTTGACATTTTTCCAATTCATTGTCATGGAAAGTCTAGGATGAGCATCCAACGAGCGGAAACACAGAGGGCGTTATTCACGTGTGCTCATTAACTGGAAATAAAACAACGACTTTTCTCGTGTCCGGTCGACGTAGGTGTAATATGCGGATATCCGTTTGCACGTGACCGTCAACATGAAAGTTCAAACAACCACACATCCACATTCGTTTTAATATTCAAATCGCGTTAAATATAATCTTCTAATACTTCTATGTTATTACAGTGTAGGTTTTGTAATTTATTGTAAAACGAAAGGCAGTATTAATCATGTAAAATAGAGATGTTAGTGAGGATTTAGAAAATAATGTGCATCTCATGAGTGTTTCGGTTCAATATGTTTGCGGTGGTGTAGTAAAGTAATTCTTACTAAAACGAATAATCATCCGGTCACGGATAAAATGTTGGAATTTCTCCAATTGCACAATCCGTCCCACCGAACACGAAACACCCGGATATGCAGCAACAACAAACGGATGATAGAGAAAGTGTCTTTGAGAATACAATCAGTTTAGTTTGTAAAAGAGTTAAAGAATTTCAGAACAGATGACTGGCGAGTGGCGACGATTACACGCTATTTTGTAACAACAGTTTTGTTGCGTTGCTTCTTGTCCATAGCACTCTCGATTAACCATCGTGTAACATAGGTGTACCATACTATACTATACTATACAGTATACATAAGGTATATGCTTTCACTTTAATACTGGATCCGGCTTATGTTACTATGGCATCACTAGAATTACGATGACCCATGAACTTAGATACACAATGGGAGTTTAATGATATTAGAGATAACAATACTTTTTCGTTTCTTAGAGATTTGTATGTTTTACTTTCTTATACGAAGTTACAAGTAAGTATTGTAATCATGACAAAAAATCGTTGTTTGACATATCTACTACGTATAAGAAAGTCCAGTGCAACACAGTGTAGATGTTTGTTTTTGATAAAATATACCTATTTGAAAAAACACTTCAAATCAAAATTTTGGTAGTTCAGAGAAAAATAGTTGACATATAATGATTTATGTTAAAATCGAATGGAATTTCTCCATGAACTGAATAAATGAATGTCATTATCAGCGAGTGCCGGGAATATTTCCATCATTTTTCACAATTACGCAAATTGTATATGAGGAACGATGTGTGTAATAATAGTGTAATCATATAAATTATATTCTTAGGATTTTAAATGGGTTAATGGCAGTCTGTAGGAGAATAATTCATATGAAATTCCCACCATACATTTACTGCGTAATGCCTGGACACAATGGCTTCTTTGTTTAGATTTTTACGATAAAACGCCGCGATCTAATAACTTATTTGCATACTGTCACTTCCATTTCATTTCTAAGTTTAATATTGATAAACTGCCGTTTTAAACTTGACACTAACTTATATTTCTTTCCGCCACTTAGACTAAATGATGAAAGACTTGACGAAAAGCGTTTAAAGTGGTTTAAAATACCCAAAGCGACAGTTACCAAAAAGTTTGACACTAAAATACTGTGTGTATACTATAAATACAAGAGTTATCCTAGAAAAAGACTGTGAGAATATGCATGCTAAAATTTTCCCACAAATTTGTTTAGATTCAAAAACGACTTTTTGCCATTAACCTAAAAACATTCACTGAGAATTTTACAAATTGTCCACCAAGTACGAGTACAAGATAAGATAATTTTTAATTTAAATTTTAAAGTAGATATTGATTAGTAAATAACTTAATTTATATTTATCAAAAGATAAGATTTAAGTCTATTCGTTGGGAAACCTATTAATATACACATGAAACATTAGATTTGTATTAATCGCTAATCGAATGTAGGATTACAAAAAATAATTTGTTTTTGTTATAAAAGTGTAACTAGTCTCAAGGAAGTGACATTTTGCGATAGCTAAAACAAATATCACCTAACATCTAGTGTGCCTTGAACTGAACATAATGTGCAAAACGTTAATAATTTTTTTCCCATGCAACAAACAGTTAATGCTTTCTCAGCTGATAACTATGATTACACTACACATAGTAGTACCTTTTTGTTAATAACAAATTATTTATGACTTAGATCTAAGCCGTTATGAATGCCATGTTTACTACGGATTTTTTTCACTCATAATGCGCTATTTTTTCCTCACAATAATACACAATTGTTTAATTCTTCTTCTTACGGTGACGTCAGATGTATCAAGGATTTTATAAGGCGACTCACACTCTAACAAATTCATTTTGTTTTTAAATTCAGTAAATTATCAAAATAAAATAATCAAATCGTGTAACGGTTGCATGAAAGTCGTAATTTTTTGGGAAAGATCTGAGTGATTTAAAAATATAAACAAAAACATATTTTTCGAGCGATTATGCCACAAGACGATCTTTGTCCATTAGTTCAAGTTTAAATCACTATTAATTGTTGTTGACGACGTGGTTTAAATACGATCATTTACATTTATATACATGTATAACTGATGATAAAAAAAAAACTTAAAACGCTAATTATTATACGTATAATTTAATAAATTACGTGGCATTTACTTTAAATATCATCAAAAGTAATTAGTTAGTTAATCATTACTTTCATGAATTATTATCTCGTTACGGTCTGTTAAAACTTATTCTTATAAGTCATAAAACATCGAATAAACGAATCGTTAAAGTCAATTACATATACATACTTAGATTAATGATATTAATCTAAAAAATTCGAGTTAACGTTTTAAAACTAAATCAAATATTGTATGTTAGTATTCATAAACAGCACACAATTTTCATATCTATAACATTTGTTTGCTATTATATATACAAAATTCGCAATATATGAACTGATTAAAACCGCAAAAGGGGTTTGAACCGGATACGATCGTTGGTATTCTAGTAGGAACTGCTTGTGTTTAAAGTAGTCGAAATTAATAATTAGTTATAGCGTTAAATGTTAACCAAGGACGAAAAAATTCAAATGAAAGAATATCTAAGGTGTTCCAAACTGAACCTGCTACTAGTATGGACATCACAATACGTTTTGGTAGTTAAGAAGAAGAAAAGCTCTGGTTTATCTGGGTTAATATGATAGGAGTAGCTGTAATTAAGCTGAGAAGCTTATAATTTAATAAAAGCACTTCGTAAATAGTACGTGGAAACTGTGTGTTGTCGAGCGAAGCAACACCCGGTTTCATGTATGTATACAATGGCGATGAGTGAAATTATAACTACTGTATAAACTGTTTTTGGAATTAAATAGGGGTTATTTGGTTAGGTAGTCACAGGAAACGAATTAAAACGAGCTCTCTGTTGGGTTGACGTGTCCAATTACAAAGTATAAACCAACCCGGTATTATGGGTGATATGTTACAAATATTGAACTCTCAATTTATTTATATATATATATATATATATATATATATATATATATATATATATATATATATATATGTTTACAGATATAGACTTAAATGTATGTTAGGGTAGTGAAAACGACGTATAGAGAAAATCGTTTTATGAAACAAGTGAAATTTATCAGAAGCGAAGAAGAAAGTTCAGTGAAAATACTGTTATCACTCATGATTGCTGAAAACAAACTTCTAATACTTGGCAATCATTTTCCATCACGTAATTTCTAAATATATTTGGTGCAAATAATTGTTACTTTCTTCTATACGAAGTAATATTGTAATGGTGAAAATACACCGTTTGAAAATGTATTATTCGCAGTAAAGGATATGTACAATCTTTTACTTGATAAAGATGTTATAAAGAAGTACTAAGGGATTAGTTAGTACCTATGTGCCAGATGACGAAGATAAAGATATTTGTTGAGGCTTTGTAATAGCACCACATGACATTTTAAAGTTGAACCTTTCAACTGGTTATACACACTTGTACTGTATACGTGAACAGTCACAATAAGAAAATGTTAACAGACTTCACGGACGAGATTGCAACAATAAATTGTAATCCTTGGTGTAGCTAGCTGACCACGCTGCTGATGTTGTTCTATAGATTTAAAGGTCGTTTATGATCAACCAACAACCTCACATCAGACCGCTGACTGAGCCACTATACATGTGAATGTTATAGAAAATATATATATATATATATATATATATATATATATATATATATATATAAGTTGCTTTGACCGCTCTACTGACCCTAAAAGGTCTCAATTACTTGCACGAAAAAACCATCACCAACTCTTCACTCGCGTTATGATGAAAAATCAAATTGTATAACACTTATTATAGTGGCGGGATTCTCTGAGCTAGTTGGAGATTCTTTCAAAGTTATCGCGGTTTTTTTTTTACCTAATATTTTAATTTATTTTCATATTTACATCCACTTTTGTTTTTGTTTCGAATAAACATCATTAAAAATACGCTTTTTTTTATAGTTTTCACTATAACAATTTGTAAAACCTATTAATTTATATCAGCAAAATGTATTGCTTATTTTAAGTTATATGATGATTTTGCTCAATTAGAAACAAATGAATAATATAAATGAAAACTGTTTAAGAATTGAAATGTAAATATGTCTGACATAGAAATGACCACTGATGTATTACAGACTGGTCTAGAATCGTAACATAAAATATATTGTATCACTTACGCCTCTTTAATGAAACAATTTCTTCCACTGGAAGGAAATGAAACGTTCCGATTTGCTCCAATAATTCCAAATATGTCATTCACTTAGCACAAAACAACACACTTGCACACAGATTGCAACAATAACTTCTCAACAATCACTCTGGTTGATTATTGAATATTTCTGTTCGATCAAACCGGCTTGCCCACTTGGTGGCTTTTGTTTTTATTGTCGTCGATATTGCTTAAACTTTCACTTATTTAACAGTTTTCAACGAATGTCAGTCGATTGGGTTTGGTTAACACTAAACAAACCACAAAATATATTTTGACAGTAGATCTGCGAGCATATGGGGGCGCAGAACGGCATAGAACACGCGCACACAACGGTCTGACATTGACTGATTTTCAGAGCTCCCACCATTGCTTTTGCTCCGGCAGTCCGGCCGATGCGATGGTTCGTTGTTTTGCGGTATCATAGCACGTAGCAGGTGCTTCGTACTCCGTACTCCATACTCCATACTCCGTACTCCATACTCCGTGCTCTCTGTTCTGGGAACAGTGGGGGTATAACGCACTTCTTTCATCCAGGATAAATGAGATAAACGTTTCTTTTTCGTCATGCTTTTAATGAAAATGAACTAATTATGCTTTTAACTTCACTCCTTCGGTTAATTTACACAAATACACTTATTGTTTTGACCCCCAGACTAGAGAAAACACGACGCAATCATGATATTGCTAAATTTCAGTGTGATTTGTCCTGTTTTACGATTGGACGTTTAATCAATTTAATTCGTCATGAATGGGGATTTTCCTAATGTTTCAATTTAATTCTAGTTCATGAAAACATTTTTTTGTTTCAATTTATTACTTTAATATAATAAACTAATTCAATATAAATGGACATTTTCGCATTTAATAATTACATACATAACTATTACATGCCTATTCCCATCAAATAGGGTGGCAGAAAACCCTTTACCCTATTTATTATTGTGTGCACCACTATAGGTAATATTAGAATAGAATTTGGAAATTATCGAGTCACATGTATGTATGTGTGTATGTGTGTATTTCTTAGACAGGGAACCCGGAATAGCCGGAGACGCCCCTAACTTCACTGCGATAAATGCAAAATATATAGGTACACGAACAATACCTTTTAAAATATTCCTAAAATAACAAGTAACTCAACAGTTGACACACAATGTTCTATGAATGACGTGGGTTAGTTCGAAACTATTCTATATTATTCACAAAAGAATTCCAACGCATTACAGAAAATCGTTTACCATTCCTAAAATAGTCCAATAATATTTTAGCGTGTTTGGTCATTTAAAAATAATTTATATTATTGGTGCCAAAAACGTGCTTATTCGTATTTTCTTCAAAATACCTGCGCTGCAATGAGGTAATAATTGCGGTAAGTAGATTTCGACGTATAAAAAACCGTGAAATTGCAGCAAAATTATTTTGCTATTTAAATCGATGTTTATACAGAAACAGTAGATAGCGTTAAAAATCTGCGCAATTGCATCAGAAATATTTGAGCAGTGAAATTATAAAAGAAATTACTAATGTATGGGGCACGTGTTTGATGATTAAATTTAAAATAATATACCTACAAAAACGCATTTAAAATTACACGTGATAATTAACTTGTGATTAATAAAAATGTTTGTTTTTATATTAAAAGACATAAAATGTTAGCATTATTACCTTTCATCCTCTTATTTATATTGATGTTGGAGCTATTAGGTAGAGTCCATCGCAAACAGGTCATCATGTCACAATCTAGAAAGAAATATTTATATGTTTTTATGAATTACATATAAATTGAACTTAAGTTCCTACTTATAGACAATATATTTATATAATATTATAGAATCTTGCAAAATGTTGATAAAACAATCATTTCCATCCTATCAAGTAGTTTAAATAAAATAATAACAAATACACACGAGTCTTCCTAAACATTTCTCAATGCACATCAATAATATTTCAAAATTCAGGAACAAAATATGATTAAAATAATTTTCATCAGTGAAAAATTGAAAGTGTTTATATTTCAGCCTAACTAGCATGCAACCAGGTTCACATATATGATTTCTATGTTAGGCAAAAGAAATGCAAAAAATAGAAGTATTTGGCGATTCAATTGAAGTAATTTAAAAATTAACTCTGAAGACTTTTGTATATGGAAACAAATAAAAACCGAAATATGTCCAATTCAAGTTGTGAATTGATGTAAAGGGTTCTCTACCACCCCATTTAAGCATAAAGTTGAATGTATTTTTTAATAACTAATTCGTACATAAATATATAATGCATTAAACGTAAAAAAAGTTCCTCTATAAGATAGTATTTCGAGTCGGTGCTCGGTAACATCAAAGCTTGGAATTTGCATAATAACTTGCACTTATTCCAGCGTGCAGACAGTTTTAAAATAAGATCCTTATTATCCCTACACAGTATAATTTATCACTCCTAAACGTGACGTATTTTAATACTTCTATTCAGCAAACATAGTGTGACTATATGCAAAAATATAAATGCGATCCCTTAAATAAAACTTTATTGCTATATTCCGTTAGTGTTGTTTGGGTTTCGTGGAAAAAACCCGCAATTCTTTTTTACCTTGTTATAATTTGAATACCATGACTTGTTCCTTGAAAAATATTCACGTTTTCAGTATGTACCGATGCCATTTATATTAGGCGTCAATCTTTTTCAAGGTTAAACATATTGTTGTCGGGTTCTTTGATATTTTATTTTAGATTGTAAATAAATAAATAAATAACGGAAAAATGCGAGCTGTATAACATTTTCGACTTTGTATTTTTTAACAATGAAATGAATTTCATTGTTCAAAATACAAATTCGAAGCTAAATGAAGTAACCAACATCACATACATGTTGAGTACGTTGCGTATGCTTTAGGCATATGAATTTATGTAAAATAGAATTTATTAAGCATATTCATTTCAAACATATACAAAAATTCGAACATAGGTACCCTATCAAGCTCTCGTATAATAATGCTTTATATTTGAATTTGTATATACATATATGTATATAAATAAATGGGTCGCCTGCCAAGAAACATAAAAATAATATATATTTCTTGTAATCAACAGAAATTTCAAAATTAGCAATTGTTATTTTTTACTAAATAGGGTCCTAATCGAATTCATTCCACTCCACCCACTAAAACGGCCCTGACATTTTTATGCAAATAATTATGAGATCATCCGCCGGTACACGTAATATCTGATGTCATTATTATATCGTAAGTGTAGTACCCTAATTCGTAAACATATCACATTTGCGCCCTTACAGTGGTATGATGTCAATACGAACAAATAATGAATGATGATTGCGAATGCGTCGACTCAATAAACCTAGTATTAGTTTTGATATTTGAAAACATGTGGTTATTCGCGATTAAAATTATTATGTCATTTATGAAAATAGCGTAAAACTAATTCTGATTATATATAATCCCGAGAAAATAAAACCGAATTATGATGAGTTAATAGAAGCTTTAAACATGATAATATGTGACCTGCTTTCTTTTTTCTTTTAATCACATCATCACCTTGTCTCTGTACTTTCAGCAAAACAACTTTAATTCTAAATAATTAATTAGCGAATCATTTCTGTTTATCGCAAAATATTGTACCTAAATCTAAATAAATGACAATTTAGTTATCCATAACATTTATAAGCATCTGTAAACTACTGAGTGTTGCAGAGTATCGACGTAGTATTTTATTCTGGGTTTGGGAAGCAAGGACAACTCAGAACTTCGCAACTACAAGTATATTGCATGACAGAAGATGGATAACAATGAAGCTCCATTTAGGATTCAACTCACTCGCATATAAACCAAATACCAAAATCTAAGTTTTAAATGGCCGGTTACGAAATCTCGGTCAACGGACATCCACAGATAGGATTTGCTCGTGTCTAAACGATCATATCACACAATTTATCAGCTATGACTCAAATTATTGGCGTTTTCAGGATTACTAATATTATAATAATAAATTATAATAATGTTCCGATAATATTGTTTAAGGACAAACTTATCGTAAAGAAAAATTTGAAATATAATTGCTAGTTTAGTTTATTGCATGAAATTTGTTTGAAAATTAAAAAAAATTGTTTAGTGCTTTTGTTTCCTAATGGCAGAAAAACAACTATAGGCCAATGGGATGATAGAAGAAGTGGATGGATTGTAAATCGTTAAATGTTAAGATAATAATTAAGAGCTTATTTTTTCAAACAAAAATTGGAAAACGATAAACAGAAATAAGTTTATAGTTATCCTATCAAAATACAAATACGTCAGTTCGAAGTAATCATTTCTCAAATAGATTAATTTTTAAATAATTTACACTTCCATGTAAAACAATTGTGTTAGTGTCACTGTTATAAATAATCAAATGTAGTCATGAATAATGACATGTTGATTCGTTTACGATGAGAGTATGATCTTCACATGGTCCGATGATATCATCGACTATGAGTTTGCCTGCAAGAATGGGCTGTTGAATGGAAATGTCTACGACTGGAGGCAAGCTTCAGTAGTATCAGTGCATCGCTAGACGTTATAACACACATACGTTTTTTATTGCATTTTGTTCGTGAACTCGACCACACGGCGTCTCCTAGAGGAACCGCCCATTTTTATTGAATTTAATTCGATATTATTTAAACAAAAACAATGGCTATAAGCAGGTTGTCACTCATCAAATTTTTAGAAATCGTAAGTATTTAATTTCTTTAGCGGGTTGTTCCCATAACGGTTTAACGCTTAGCATCTTTTTGATACTCAAGCCGGATCCCAAATATATTCTGTGCTCACTAAGACTGACTATCCTTGGCGAAGCTACGAAAATATTTTCGTAATACAATATAAACAGTGCCCTCTTCGTCAACACCAGCTACTGATTTGACAGGCTTTTATTTAGATTTTTCACAGCATGTACTATATCAAAATAGATTTTTGCTATGTGTCTTATTTATTATTTTAATTTTAAAACTAATATTTGCACTAAAAATAATGGCTCTTATTAAATATGAACTTCGCACCAAACATACACCTACGCACTAACAATAAAATTATGCATTACTGTGTTTTCTTCATTAATAATAAAAAATATGTATTAAATTGAGCGATGTTATGTATATAAATATTTAAAAGATTCGAATTTATTCAATATTAAATGCATGGTTAAGAGGATATCCGTTTCAGACTTTAGACCGGTGTGTTGCTCGAAAATATACCTGTACAGGCTAACTAAAAAAATACTATCACTCTTATAAATACAGTTACTATACGCGCTTTGAAAGTATATCTTAATAAATGTACATTATTACCATATGTTTACAGAAGCATGCTTCCGATTTTGTTTTAAAATATTATATATGTTTTTATTTAGTTTTATACTTCCTCTGCAACCCATTATATAGTTGAACAAATTGAAAAATTACATTATGCGCATCATGCCAACTATTTTATTTGCTAGAATTACAGCTGGTTAGTTGATTAGTTAGGGAGCGCAATTAAAATTGTTTAATCGTACCAAACAATTAACACTTGTAATTAAAATAAATTAAGAATGTAGATCTCTAAGAAATTTCAAATTGTAGTCTTATTTTCAGATGGGTTCAATACATTTCCGGTTCCATTACGAATTGTTAATTATTAATGTTCAAAATTAAATATAATTTATATTAATTACACTCAAACATTAAATAGTTTAATTTCACATATGTACAAGTAATGTGGCGAAGACGTAATATGAGCTTTTCTCATAAATGTGTACCATTCATGTTATAGAAATTAGCGTATTTATTTTTTTAGAACAACCTTTTACGGTATTCATTTTGTAAACATATACAAATAAGGCATTTTAAAGAAACTGACTATTGACTATTTATGTGAAAACAAAACAAATGTATCGTAACGTTGATCACTCAATCCAATTTAAAATGTATTTATAACTTTATTATGTGTTTATTCCAGGCAATCACATGCATATGCTTGGGATTACATTATCACACATACACTGGCAATAATGTCCACGAGCAGATGATTATTTCTGGGACATTTTGCGGATACCTTATCATTCTCATCGGTGGAGTAGCAGGTAGAATTATCATTTATATTGTTTCATTCTGGTAGTATATACAATAAATATAACTGAGTTATTTCGGTATCAATTTTTAATGAAATTTTGTTTACTTTTGAAAAGGTCATCTTATGTCAACACCGATCAATCGTCGCATTGATATATTCTTTAGTTTGGCAGGATGTGCCCTATTCGTTGCTAGCGGGGCTTTTATCATTCAGCAATTCGAAAATATGAGCAAAGGTTCATACAGAGATAAAGGTTTAGCTAAGGCCGCTATGGCTATTATAAACGGTGCCCTATTTTTAGTCGACGCTCTCTTATCTTGGAGAGGTGAATATTAACATGCAAATTGATTATAAGTGAAAGAAAATGAAAAAAGGGTTAGAAATATCTCAATATATATATATATATATATATATATATATATATATATATATATATATATATATATATATATATATCGATTTAAAAAAAAATAAATTGATATTTAAATTTGAGATATTTTTGTGGTGATTCTAACTTTAAAATATTTATTGACGTATACAATTTACTAGTTTATCTGTTTGAGCTTTGTTATTTAAATTTGTTGATATTTAAATATTTTACTCATAACTTATTGTTGAAATGCATTACGAATATTAGATTTATATAAGTACAAATGTTATTTTTCTATGTTTTAAATTTTAATGAAATTTTATATACATAGCAGACAGCTACATATAGTTTTTATATATGTCTTTTAAATTTTTCATAAATGTCTATTTATAAAAATATATTTACCATTGTACCTCAACATATGTGTCTTCTAACCACTGTCAATGTGCAAATAAAAACATATTTTTATATTTACTTCCCGACAAATGTTTTTAAGCTTTATATGTATTCATTTTTATAACAAATAAAAAGTACAATACTACAATGATTTTATTATAAATTTAAAATAAACGAACTCTCGAATACAACCGAACTATTCGTGGCATCACTAGACTTAATGAAAAACGCATAAAGTACTATCAAAGATATACGGTCCCTATGGAGCGGTCATCCAGTATTTTACTGGTTATTTTCTATATTACCATTACAAATAGCTACTTAAAATTTTAAAATGCAAATAATAATAAATTTCGTGCTTACATACATACAAATTCTGTAGCAAAAAACTAATATTCTTGTCTAAAAACATAACCATTGGTTACGCTCTGGAACTGCAAATAACTTGCTTAAAATTAAAATATTTTTTACTTTGATTAAATGAAATATATTACTAGATTTATAAATAAGTGTATGATACTATTGCTGAATTAAGATAATGAATTAGATTTTTTTTTAAATTAACTTTTTTTTCGACAAGCTCTGGAAAATATGACGCGTAACGTATGTCTTGTAGTTAAAATGGTCGCGTAGCAACTGTTAAATGTCAACAAACGTAAACAAATGAATTTTAAATATTCAAGCATCCAAACGAGATAGACTTGTCAAAATGACGTTATATTTTGACAGTCCAGTGCAGTTTTCGGAATCCGGTGTTATTTCAACATACGGAGCATGGCATTCCAGTGCTTCGCTGTTAGCAATCGGAAGTTACTCACAAGAACGAGGTGGTTTTGTGACAATTTTCGACGAAATGGTGCTCAAAATTCAAACTTTCAACAACTCAAAACTAATTTAAATTTAAAATAGGGCGAACCACTACCCGATATTACATTTCCAGTACACCAAGTGTCACAAGTGACTGCGGTAGCATGGCATCCGGAGCGCAATATCCTAGCATGTAGCTGGGAAAGCGGGGATATTCGAATTTGGAATGGGTCGGATAAAGAGTTTACGAGTATGAATGGGCCACATACGGCCCCGGTTAATTTTTTAGCGTTTAGCGAGAAGGGTGGGCGATTAGTTTCAGCTGATGCAGTAAGATTTATCCGTAGATTTTGTTAATATATTAGCTAAAAATTGTTTTAAATAGAGCGGATCTTTAGTCGGGTGGAAAGTTGATGCTAGAGGGCAAGCAGTAACTGCTTTTCATCATGAACTGAAAGATTGTGTTACACATTTAACGTTTCGATTATCTATTCGAAATACTGAAATTGATATTGAGGGTAATACAATTTATAAAATATATACTAAGGAAACAAATTTAAAAATACTACTTCGTAGGTTTAGCAAAAGCTGCAGTGAACGGCGACGAAAACGCTTTAGATTTATTTAGTGATTGGCGACCGCGAACAACAGCTCGTCAATTTCGTACCCAGGATGGCGCGGATAATCATTGTTTTTTTGTAGGAACCCAGAGTGGTAACTCACCTAACAAACTATTAAAATATGATCCCAAAAAAATCTATAATTTGTATTAGGTACAATCTACTATATCAACCAAGCGGGTAACTGTATCGAAGTACTGAATACCGAAGGTGCTCCGCTCGCTTACATGATGTACCATCCGACACGGGATAGTATCGTCATCATGAGAGAAGGTTTTAATGTAGAACATTTTTCTGTTAACTCGCAAGGAGAATTGACTGAATTAGCAAGGGTGAAATTGAGCGGAAAACCGCAATCGTTAAGGAGTGCGAATAACCAAGGTTTAGTATGGGCTGGAAATAGTTCACTTGCTATTTTAACAGGTATTTACATTTTTATTTTGTGTACAGCATAAAACAGATGTATCTAATAGTTTGCGCAATAACGTTCTTATTATAGGAGAACTAACTGTGCGAATATGGGACGTAGACACAAACGACAATTACGTCCTTCCAATCTATCTAAAGTCATTCATGTCCGAAGATCGTTCGAAGCAATTCAACGAGATGTTCATGTGTATATCATATTGTAAAATCAACCAGACATTATGCGCCGGCACAAACTTAGGTCAAATTTATTTCTGGGTGAAAAAACAAACAAAAACCGACTACATAGACAATCCCGAAGAAACATGGACTCTCAGTAATATAAACAGCGTCAACGGGACTATAAAACAGCTAATGTGGGGCTCAGTTAATTTAAGACTACCAATAATTGCAGTCAACTGCATAACTAAGGTGTACATTTTAAAAGAACAATCGCTAAGCACTTGTTACAGTGAAAATATATGGGCAACTCAAAAAACGTCGATGCAAGTTATTTTAGAAACAGTTTATTCGAGTTTTCTACTTAAAACTGATATACAAATCAGTAACATGTCCCTAAACAATGATTTTATAGTAATTACTAACGGAAGAACAATAAATGTTTACACAATTCACTATAAAAATGTCCAAGAAACAAATACAATGTCTAAGAAAAAAGATTCAAATATATCCACGACCCTAATCAGTAATTTCAATTGTGATAATGAAAAGATCATAATGCATGGGAAGAATATAGTTGTATTATCAAAAATAGAAGTTATAATTAAATCTGCGAACGGTCTGAATATTGCTACAATACCCACAAACTCAACCGAAGGTGAAGCAATTGGAATCAGCATTACAAATCATTATTTAACTATATTTACAATGGATGGATACATCAAAGTTTTCGATCTCTCCAATCGGGATCCCAAACTAATAACACCAATCCGTAGTTTGTATGATATGTGCCAGGATTTCGGTGAGATTATTCAAGCGAAATCTAATAGCGCCGGAAGTAAGATTGCTCTGACATTAGCTACATCTAACTTAATACCGGATGGTAAATTATATGTATGGGATGTCGAAGCTGATTCTTTGTTTGAGTATAATTTTCGACAAGATAACACTGGAGAGGATAATGGCGATGAGATCGCAATTGAGGGAGAGGAGAAGAAATTATCTGATTTAAAATTAGACCATGATAAAATTTGTTTAGACCGAGTGCCGATGACGATTTCTTGGGATATGGATGATGCGAGATTGTTAATATGTGATGCGAAAAAATTAAAAGCCCCCGAACAAACTGGTTTGAATATAGCGCCGTTACTAAGACAAAAGGCGGGTAAACAGAATTTAGAACAGTGTGATCATATAATAATAACAATGTTCGTATCATCTGAATATGGTATTCGTATCCAAGACATACGAGCTACAGAACCCAATTCGAAATTAATTGGAGTTTGTACTCCATACATAGTGACTCTAGATAAATTAAGTATCGTCAGACATGTTATGAATGATTTTACCGGACTGGAAAATTGTGATAAAAATACTAGGGAAGCTGTTTTAGATTTCAGTTTTAATTTAAGTTTAGGTAAATATCGTATTATTACACTCGTTGGAAGGATGAATAAATATTTTTGAGTAATATAGGAAATATGGATGCAGCATTTAAAGCAATCAAACTAGTCCAAAGTCCTGGAGTTTGGAATAGTTTGGCGAGAATGTGCGTGAAAACACGTCGATTAGATGTGGCTAGTGTTTGTTTCGGACATATGAAGAATGCAAGAGCAGCTGGCGCTCTCAGAAAAGCGATCGCGGATCATAGTTTATCAGAAGAAGCTAAAGTGGCCGTTCTTGCTGTTCAACTTGGTCTTTTAGTATGATTAAATAATCTGATACATTTAGAGTTATCAATAAGTT
Source organism: Nebria ingens riversi (assembly GCA_018344505.1). Lineage (NCBI taxonomy): Eukaryota > Metazoa > Arthropoda > Insecta > Coleoptera > Carabidae > Nebria > Nebria ingens. The sequence continues at coordinate 36,325 of JADQWA010000530.1, forward strand.
GTATTAATTTTAGGACGAAGCTGAACAATTATATATAACATGTGAACGCTACGATTTATTAAATAAATTAAATCAAAGCCGCAATAAATTAGATGCAGCTGTAACTATAGCAGAATCTCGCGATCGGATACATTTAAAATACACAAACTATGAATGGGGGAAAATGTTGGAAGAAGCTGGTGATTATTCGGAAGCGATATCGAAATATGAACTATCCAATACTCATCGGTATGATGTGCCCAGAATGTTAATAGATCATCCGAAAGAATTGGAAACTTATATAGTGAAAAGCAATGATGCGTAAGTTTGAAATAAAACTATAGTTAGTGCAATTATTATTTGTTGTTTTTAGTGAGTTGTTAAGATGGTGGGGTCAGTACGTAGAGTCGCTAGGTGAAATGGTATCAGCTTTAAAATATTATGAACAAGCTGGTGATATGTATTCGCAAGTACGAGTGTTGTGTTTCCTTGGTGAAGAGACAAAAGCAGCAGAAATTGCCAGAACCGGAAATGATAAAGCAGCTGCCTATCACATGGCGCGACATTATGAAACGAATGCGAATATTGATGCTGCAGTTGGATTTTTCATTAAAGCGAATGCATACAGTAATGCTGTAAGGTTGTGCAAAGAAAATAATATGTCCGAAGAGCTATGGAATATTGGTTTAGTAGCGAATTATCGCGAAAAACTTGAATGTGCGCTACATTTTGAAAATTCTGAACAACCTGATAAAGCAGTTTTACTTTACCATCGCGCAGGTATCTAAATGTTGCAATATCCATATAAAAACTCTAGTAAACTAACCGTATAATTCACTTCCAGGAATGTTACATAAAGCGCTTGATTTGGCATTCAAAACGCAACAATACGAGGCGTTACATCAAATGACCGCTGATTTAGACGCGACATCCGACCCCACTTTAGTAGCAAAGTGTGCGGAATATTTTATCGATAATCAACAGTTTGATAAAGCTGTTGACTTGCTAGCAATAGCTCAAAAAGTGAATATTTTATATACAGTAATAATAAAATTAGATTCAACAATCATAATATATTTAATAGTATACAGAAGCCTTAGACGTATGCCTTACTCACAATATACAACTAACTGAACAACTAGCCGAACGATTAACACCCGAGAAAGATGTAACTGATGAACAAACAAGAATTGAAGTCTTACAAAAAGTTGGCGAGTGTTTATTTTTGCAAGGTGATTACCACTTGGCAACAAAAAAATTCACACAAGCTGGAGATAAAGTAATTTTTATTATATATATAAAATAATTATAAAATGTGTTACATGAATAAATTGCTGTTTTAGATCAAAGCTATGAAAGCTTTGTTAAAATCTGGCGATACAGACAAAATAATATTTTTTGCTGGAGTGTCTAGACAACGAGAAATCTATATAATGGCTGCGAATTATTTACAATCTTTAGACTGGTTAAATGATCCAGAAATATTGCGGAATATTATTACATTTTATTCGAAAGGAAAAGCTATGGATTTACTTGCGAATTTTTACGTCGCTTGTGCTCAAGTAAATATATAACAATTATCGACTGATGTATAATATAATTTCCAAACTAAATTTAGGTTGAAATTGACGAATTCCAAAATTACGAAAAAGCTTTAGGGGCAATGAATGAAGCGTCGCGATGTTTAAGTAAAGTCGGAACGCCAAAAGATCCAACTCAACATCGGCGAGCAATCGAAATTGTACAAACTCGAATGGCTAACATCAAACGATTTGTTGATATTCGGCGTTTGTTTGAAAGAAACGATCATACCGGAGGTCCTTTAAGCAAATTCATCAACATATATATATATCAAAATGATTAATGATTAAAATTGATTTAGGTATGGCGCAATGCCGTAATCTACTCCTTACAGGTGGGGAGGACTTAGAACAATCGGTACGCCGTGGTGATATTTATGCGTTGATGATACAGCATGCAATCAAAGCCGGCGATTTTCATGAAGCAAGGAAATTAGTAACAGAGTTACAACAAATTTTAACGAAATCCGGCAATGCATCGCTATCTTATTATTTAAGTAAAGATGTCATTGATGTTTTAGCTCAAGGTTTAGGGATTCCTGTGTCTGCATTACTGCCACAAACACCGAATAAAAATAATGAAGATGATAACGAAGAAAATGAAATAGAAGAAGAAATTGAAGATTAATATTTTTAAGATTTTAATAAGTGTCGATTCCGTCCATTTACAATGCAATCATATGTAATTGTTAGTGTTTTTAAAACGTAAAATAAATATATTTATTATTGAATATTTTCTTATATTCTTGGGGTTAAAATAATAATTGAAGTTGGTTTCGTTTTGAATAACGAAACATAACCACAATTTCCAGTTTTGAAAAGATGTTTTTTCTATTAAGATACTATAATAAGTAACTTACCAAAATGTCCATTCTTCTTGAGTTGATCACCTTCGTATTGTTTGTATATGAAGACATTTTGCACCAAAAATTCTTTATTATACAATTCATATTTCGCGACACACATGTTCTTTTGATTCTTGTTCGCGAACTTAGCAAGAAGAACACCAAACTGAACTAACCCCGTGTATTTCACAAGGTCAAAACGATTATCAACATCAACGTTTCCCACCACTTCAAATATTTATTTTATAAAATGAATCCCGATGAATCTGTATTTGAAATCACGCATTGAAATCACTTTTTGAGTAATTATTTGATAATTTAAATTACAGGAATCTGATAATCGTAGCTTACTACACACATGTAAAAATGACATGTTTTTGTCTTCAAGCTTCATAAAAGAACGTTAGCGGCCATGACAGTTGTATGTTTATTGTTGAAGCCGAACCCGCGTTTGTTAATTCTTTGTATCTAATATTGTTGCAGAATGTAAATTGTTTAGCAATATTACAATAAAGTTATTACACCGTATAAGTGACTAGTTTTGTGATAAGTATAACACAGTTGCACGTATCATTTGTAGTTGGATTTAATAGAATTTGTGTTAGTCATTTTTGTAATGGCTTCCCTTCGCGTCCCCCTCGTCTTGTAGACAATGACAGTGAAAATTTTCACGTGATTTATTCAAAATAAGATTTATAATATGACTTGAAAGTGATTATTTTGAATGGAAAGTGTGTGGAAGGTGGTTTTTTTTTGTTTTAATTATGAATTCTGGTGACCAACATAATTTGGCCCCAACGGCTGGGGCACAATCACAACCGGGATCATCAGCAGAAGTAAGTGTGTTCTATCAATAACAAATGAATATGTAAATAAACAAGTTAAATGTTTATAATTTTCTGTTTTGTTTTCATTTTTTAATAAAGTAATGTTTTGTTTAATTTTGACGAACGGGTGTACAAATGAAATGTTTGTTTGTTTGTTGTGTTGCCGTGTATTTAAGATTCTTTTCAACATAGGATGGTGGCCAGCGAACATCTGTCCAACAGGTACAACAGCCGACGACGACAGTGCCAACCGATTTACGTGTCAATACAACCGCATTAAATGCTGTTGCACTTAGCAGTGTTGCAAAATACTGGGTGCTCACTAACCTGCTACCAGGCCCAATTCCGCAGGTATCGGTGTATGGGTTACCGGGAGCAACCAGAAACGACAACACAGGGAAACCAACACAGGTAAAACGCGAAGCAACACAAAAACGTATCAAGGAATTACCAATTAATATAAAAAACAGGCTTGTTTAAATCTGTTTCAGGAGGGTTTGCTTGGACAGCACGGTGGTCTTCTGCCCACTGATCCCATGTTGTTACAGCATAACTCTCAGATACCAGTGAGTATATCGACGCCGCAGGGTGTTGCGAACATATCAATACCGGCGAACGCTATGCAGCACATGGATACTCGGCAACAGAATCAAAATCAGGTACAGCAACAGTCTGGCAGTGGTGATAGCCAAGCTGGAGCACAAATGGCCCATGCGCAGCAACAAATGAATGCTCAAACAGGCCAAACCCACACAACAAACACTGGACAAAATATCGTCCAGGTACAGGTGCAGGATAATATGGTTTCAGTTATTGACGATTCCAAAGATCAAATTAAGTCAGAAATGCTAAATAACCAACAGCAGCAGCAACAACAGCAGCAGCAGCAACAACAACAACAACAGCAGCAACAACAACAGCAGCAACAACAGCAGCAGCAATGCACTCAAGAACAATTGCAACAACAGCTGAATGCTGCAGAAAACCAACAAATGGTGCAGCAACAAAATCTAACAGTTCAACAGTTGCAACATTTACAAGTACAACAGGTCATTGATAATGTTGTACGAATGGAAAGCTCTGTTGATAATAATCAAGAAGGTAATCAAAACGATGGAACCATGGCTGATAACCTGCAGATAGTCAAAGATGAGAAAGGTATCCAGAATTGTGCAAAATTATTATCAACTGCACAATTTGGCCTGCAGGATATTAAAGGTAATTTCACGATGCCCGACATCAAAACTGGACATCACATGATGGATGTGCGGACTGCTGACGGAAGTATAGTAAAAATATCAGCTGGGATACAGGAGCAGGATTTAGCAAAAACACTCGGCGTGGAAATGGTGCAGAACATGTACAAAGTGAACGTCGACGACATCAATCAGTTACTGGCATACCACGAAGTATTCGGTAAATTGCAAAACGAAATACAAGGTCAACAACAAACTACAACGGTGACGCCGAATACGACAACGAACACGGTAGTACCAAACACGAATATGACAAATATCACGAAAACACTGGAGAGCGATCAGGAACCATCGACGAGTTCGATATCGGCGGACAGTCCGCCGGCGGTTATTGCGGCTGGCACGCACGTGTGCGATCTGTGTGGTAAGATGTTCCCGTTCCGCTATCAATTAATCGTGCATCGGCGTTATCACACTGAGCGCAAGCCGTTCACGTGTCAGGTCTGTGGTAAGGCCTTCACGTGCGCTGCAGAGCTAACACGTCATGGCAAGTGTCATCTGGGCGGCAGCATGTATACATGTGCTGTTTGCTTTCATGTATTTGCAGACGCGGCATCTCTGGAGCGCCATATGAAGAGACACTCTACTGACAAACCGTACGCGTGTAACATTTGTGGTAAGTCCTTTGCACGGAAAGAACATCTTGACAACCATACCAGATGCCACACGGGCGAGACACCGTACCGCTGCCAGTACTGTGCGAAAACGTTCACGCGCAAAGAGCACATGGTCAACCACGTTCGCAAGCACACCGGCGAAACACCGCATCGCTGCGAAATTTGCAAGAAGTCATTCACCCGCAAAGAGCATTTCATGAACCACGTCATGTGGCACACCGGCGAGACGCCACATCATTGCACTACCTGCGGTAAAAAATATACGCGAAAGGAGCATCTGGCGAATCACATGCGTTCGCATACCAACGACACGCCATTCCGGTGTGAAATTTGCGGCAAGTCGTTCACGCGCAAGGAACACTTTACGAATCACATCATGTGGCACACTGGTGAAACACCGCATCGCTGTGACTTTTGCTCGAAAACATTCACACGCAAAGAACATCTGTTGAATCATGTCCGACAACATACTGGCGAATCACCGCATCGCTGTACGTTCTGTTCCAAATCGTTTACACGCAAGGAACATTTGATTAATCATATACGACAGCACACGGGCGAGACACCGTTCCGCTGCAGCTATTGTCCAAAAGCGTTTACACGCAAAGATCATTTGGTGAATCATGTACGACAACACACCGGCGAATCGCCGCACAAGTGCACGTACTGCACGAAATCATTTACTAGAAAAGAACACCTGACCAATCACGTTAGGCAACACACGGGCGAATCTCCGCATCGTTGTCACTTTTGCTCGAAATCGTTCACGCGCAAAGAGCATTTGACTAACCACGTACGAATACACACCGGCGAATCGCCGCATCGGTGTGAATTCTGCCAGAAGACGTTCACACGAAAAGAGCACCTGACCAATCATTTGCGTCAGCACACCGGCGAAACACCGCATTGTTGTAACGTTTGCTCAAAACCGTTCACAAGAAAAGAACATCTAATTAATCATATGCGATGCCACACTGGCGAACGTCCCTTTGCATGTACCGAATGCGGGAAATCATTCCCATTGAAAGGAAACTTATTATTTCATCAGCGATCGCATAATAAGGGTTCAAACGCTGAACGGCCGTTCCGTTGTGACTTGTGTCCAAAAGATTTCATGTGCAAAGGGCATTTGGTGTCGCATCGTCGGTCACATAGCGGGGAACGACCGCATGCTTGCCCGGATTGCGGCAAGACGTTCGTTGAAAAGGGAAATATGTTGCGACATTTGCGGAAGCATACGAGTGATACGGCCGCCCAGGCAGCGGCGGCAGCTGCGGTTGCACAGGGAAATGGAGCCGTGGTGCCGCAACCATCTACTAGTAATATTCAAATACCGCAGATTAGTCAAGCGCAGGTTATGCCCCCGCCTGCCACTACTGGTATGTTAGTTGGACAGGCACAGCATTTGCCTATTCACCAGCAACCGAGCCATCCCGTCGTTGTTCCTACGGCCAACGGAAATGTTTTAGCTACATATTAAGAAGCTGCAACTAAGAAACAACACAATAGTGAAATATTATTTTTCTTTCACATTGATTACTTGTATCAAAACAACTATGGTTTAGCTTCAAATTTATGTAGTTTTTCATCATGATTACAGCGAAAATATCGAACGAAATTGACCTTGACAACGCACAATGAAATTATTAAGGCTTCTTTAACAAGTAACGACCAATAAAAAAAGGCTTGTTACTGTGTTTTCGTTCGACATTTTAAACACTAGAGATGCGTTTTTTTAAATTAATCATACAATGAATACATCAATTGAAAATTTATTTAATCAACAATAAATTGCTCATTGAATATATTTTAACAGCTGCAAGTTCTATATTTGGATATTTTATTTTATGAAAAACTACGCAAATAAATGAATCATTGCAAAGAATTAAAATGATCTAACATTTGTTTTAGTGCAAGTGATCGCGAAAACAAAGAATAATATTTACATTATTGAAAAACCTGAACTCAGTTAGTGATCTGATTATTTTCTTAATATTAAATTTAAAAAAATAAAAAAAATCTCGAAATTAATGGGAACAAATCAATTATTCTGATTATTAATAGAATTATTATTTTTAATTTTTGAAACTTAAATTAATTAAAGTCGAGCACGGAAAGAGTAGGGAAAAAGTTTTCTAACATAATAGTATTGGTTTTTTCAGTGTCTCAATAAAGACATTGTAAATACACACGAGAAGTGCACTGGTTTTTTGTCAGTGTTTGTGAATCGATTTTTTAGGGTAGCTCTTTAAAAAAATAGCTTACTTGTAGATAAAAGAGAAATACACCTGTATATATAAATATGTAAACATAATATTCACACTTTGACACAAACCATTAGAATTTGACACACACACCGACTTTTTGGGATTATAAGGAAAAGCGCCATAAATTATTATAAATAAATGTACCGATCGACGTGACATACATACAAGTGCTGTGCTAATATCGTATAAACACATGTTATGTATGTTATATATATATATTTATGTGGGTGGACGTGTGGTTTTGAATTTATGTGTGACTGTCACACTAAAAATCGGTGATGGGTAAACTAGATGGGAACCATTCAATTTAAAACACACATAGCAACCATGTGGATTGTGGACTACTAGGTAAACTGCAACGGTCGGTTTCACCAAGTCATGTTATATTTCTTTGACGTCCGGCTACGTTCCAAAATGTTACTCGAAAGCAAGCAATATAGCTTAGTAAGATTTTAGAACGCAGTCCAAAATGGTAATATGTCTTATATATGACTCAAGAGCAACGCCAAACACTTATTGTTCAGTTTCAATAAACAGTATCAAATCGAATTAGATATTTTTCATTTTAACTGACTTTAAAACTTGAATTGGTCAAACCGCTCATAAATAATTATACTAAACAAGTAATAATTTATTTTTAACAATACTTATATCACCAGTTATTCAATATCAAAATATAGTGGTGTTCTTTTGATTGAGAGATTGAACAGTTGAAGTAATCATGATTCATTTTTTTTTAAATGTAGGTATATTTAATCAGCAAGCGTCTATTAAAAAAAACTGTGCTGTGCTTGCTGAATATGGTGTATTTTATTTTGATATTATAAATAACTTTTATACACATTGAGTAATTTGAATTTTAAATTATTTTAGTTAAAAGCGAAAAGCATCGACTGGTTTCATATTTTTAAATGTCGTCTTTAAATTGTCTTTATTTTTGTATTACGTATATATGACAGAAGGCAGTGTTTATTTTTGTTACTGTAAATGTTCCCTTTAAAGTGATTTTTTTAAAGAAAATGTATGAAATCGGCTTTCAGTTTATGTTTTTAAGTGAATTTTAAAGTTATATGTTTGACTTTATGAATTATTCAATTTTTACTTTAGTTATTTAGATGAATAATATCAAAGTACTAATCGTGATTATTTCAATAACAAATCAATTGATGTAAAGAACACAACGTCTAAGTGTGATGCAAAAAGCTTTACTTGTTTCAAAAGAATTCTATAGTATGATCCGCCATAAGCAAGACAATTGTTGACAAGTTATACTATTTAAGATTGCTTATATTGAAGAATTTATTATTATATATTATAATTATTAACTATTATATTAATTTTCAATAGTTTTTAGGCCTAGACCTAGTGATTATAGCTAGGATTATATAGTTATTTATTAACTGGCAAGCTGTGTTACCATACATTTCTTTTCACACGAAAATTTATGCTTTTTACACGATTTGTATAAAATGGAATTAATCAAATGTTTGCGAGACTCAGTTTGTTTTTAAAAAAATTATCACATTTATTTCACGCAAATGTTGCACCAGTGGAGTGCATTGCCTCGTATTCATTATTGAAATGTATAAAGTAGATTTGTAATGGTGGTTAAACTTAAACGTAAATTTATCTTTAATGTAAAGAGAATGCGAAAAACATGATTGATTATAGGTAACAAAATCCCTTGTTACAGAACCGGATCTATGGATAAAAACTATAAATATATATATTAAAATTTATGAATATATTCGCAATTATGAACCAATTATTTGTAGAAAGGTTTTCAACAAATTTTATTATTGTTTTTTTGTATGTTATACTTATAAGTGGTAAAAAGTTTATAATATACTTGTCAAAAGCGAAAAGTTTACATATATAGATTTTGGTTCGTCTCGAATTATTTTCTTATTATTATTATTATTATTTTAGTTGGTTTATAAATCCGAATATTTTAATTCAATATTAATCTATACATATTATGATGATTCTTTATAAATACAATATATCTATTTAGTTTATTATTAGTTTATTTTGTAATAAAACCAAATGTATGATTTTCTTTTCCTAATAAAATTGATGTAATAAAAGAACAATTCTACTAATATTGTGTTATTATAATAACTATTATATAGTTATAAATATAATTTATTGATCCTACAGTCATCAAATAATCCTTTGTTTACAGAGTGTCTTTATAACGCCAATTTTTAGTAGATTTTAATTGTAATATTTAATACGTTAACCGAAATATATTTTAGCGCCACTTAAACTCCAAATGGTTTAGCCATCTACTAATATATTATTTAACTAATAGCTGTTGAAAACACTAACCCCAATTTGTCAAGCTATTGTTATCAAACTATGAATCACTTAAATTTAGTACATCTTGTTATTCAACTAGATTTCTTATAAAATAATAAATGATTATGGAAGAACCAGATGACATTGAAACAATAGCACCAACAAGATTTCGAGTAAGTCAGCAAATGTATTATTTGTTTTCTTTTTACTAATCTATAATTACATTTAAGAATCTACCATCGGTAAATTCAGTTAGTCAAGATGAAATCGAAAGATTATGCTCACCTGAGGGAAATACACTTGTCTCTTCATTACGTCGTAGAAAAGAGCTTTCGAGTGACACAATCGAAGCAGGGTCTTTAAACGTTCTGTCGGCTAAATATGAGGTATACAAATGTGTTCAGTTAGTGCTTCCAATCTAAATCCGAGATGAATTTTTAGAGCTTGGATTACGACATTTGCGAAAATCATTTACTGTTAGATGAAGAGCGAAAAAAGGGGTATCGGTTTGTAGTGCGTAAAAATATTGCGAGATGGGTTGTTTTTCTTTTGATTGGAATGTTAACAGCTCTTGTAGCTTGTGCTATTGATATCTCGATAGAAGAGTTGTCACAGTTAAAATATGCTTCACTTGCTAAATGTATCCTTAACTTTCAATTATAGTCTATTTTTTTGTTTCATAAGAATACACCGTTACTCTTATTATGAAGTATTGTATCATCTTTCTCAAAGGCGACACTATACATTAGAAGAGTAACGTTGTATTCTTATAAAAAAACAGACTATAATGATTATAGGTTGTCAATACGTGCATTTAAAGATATTTTCTTAACTAGTATATTAGATGTTGATGAATATGTTACTCAGGGTATGCTATATGTGCCATATTTGATGTGGGTAACGTATAATGTAGTACCAGTATTTATCGGCGCAGCGCTAGTGACGTATGTCGAACCAGTAGCGGCTGGTAGTGGAATACCGCAAGTAAAATGTTATTTGAATGGTGTTAAAGTGCCAAGAGTTGTACGCATTAAAACACTTCTTGTGAAAAGTGTTGGTGTTGTGTGTTCAGTAGTTGGAGGGCTTGCTGGTGGTAAAGAAGGGCCGATGATACATTCTGGAGCAGTTGTCGCGGCTGGTATTTCACAAGTAAGGGATACTTTATTATAGAATTTACTTTCACTTGGCGATTGAGAATTATCCTATTTTGTAAGTCTTTTGGAAGTAGAAATTGTGTTTTTAACAGGGTAAAAGTACAACATTGCGTCGCGATTTGAATATCTTCGAGTACTTCAGAGAAGATCACGAAAAAAGAGACTTTGTCTCAGGTGGCGCAGCAGCAGGTGTATCAGCCGCGTTTGGAGCACCAGTTGGAGGAGTTTTATTCAGTTTAGAGGAAGGTTGCAGTTTCTGGAACCAAAGTCTGTGTTGGCGAACATTTTTCGCATCCGTCGTCAGTACCTTTACCCTCAATGTAGTACTTTCCGCTTACCATGGAGTCCCGGGTGATCTAAGCTATCCAGGTCTATTAAATTTGGGTCAATTTGAACCTTTCACTTATCAAGTTTACGAACTCCCGATTTTTGTGTTCATGGGCGTTTGTGGCGGTCTCCTAGGAGCGTTGTGGAACCATATAAACTATAAATTATCAGTGTTTCGAGTTAGGTGTATAATGCGACTGCGATGGTTACGTGTTGTCGAAGCTTGCCTTGTTGCCACATCTACAGCAACCGTAGGATTTCTTATGATGTATTTGTTAACTGACTGTAAACCTTTAGGACAAGACCCAACTAAATATCCTGTACAACTTTATTGTAATGATGGTGAGTAGTAATTCTTGTAAACTGTCTTAAAATAAGTAAGATATAGCCAAATATTTTAGGTGAATATAACGCCGTAGCTGCCATTTGGTTTCAAACACCTGAAGCTTCTGTTAGGTCGTTGTTTCATGACCCTGTCGGCAGTCATAAAGTTGTGTCGTTATTAGTGTTCGTTTGTTTGTATTTTTTACTATCAACGTGGACGTTTGGGTTGGCGGTTTCAGTGGGGTTGTTCATACCGATGCTTTTAACTGGGGCGGCATGGGGGAGATTATTTGCTGTATGTCTACAAACGATTTTTCCAAATGCTCCTAATAATCTATTTCAACCAGGCAAATTTGCGCTGGTTGGGGCCGCGGCGCAATTAGGTGGAGTTGTCCGTATGACAATTAGTTTAACCGTTATTATCATGGAGACTACAGGGAATATTAGGTTTGTTATTGCTTACGTAATTTAATTTTGTAGAAACCAAAGTAATTATATTAAAAATGCGAATCATTCCAGTTTTGCGTTACCACTCATCGTCACCTTAATAGCAGCCAAATGGACCGGCGATTTCTTCAACGAAGGAATCTACGATATGCATATACAACTAGCTGGTGTACCATTGTTGTCATGGGATCCGCCGCCATTAGCGCACAATGTATATGCAAGTGAAGTTATGTCGCATCCAGTCGTTACGCTGAAAACAGTTGAAAATGTCGGTCATGTGATTGAACTCTTACGTCTCACAACATACAACGGATACCCAGTTGTGGATCCGCCACTAGGAGACGGAACTAGTATAACAACATATGGTCGCATCCGTGGTTTAGTGCTTAGGTCGCAGTTAATAGTATTATTGCAAAGGAAATTGTTTAATGAAACCTCGGATTTATGGACGGATAATGATCAGAATATGTTCCGCGATGAGTATCCTAGGTATCCAACAGTGGATCAAGTCCATATATCTGATCGAGAAAAGACTTATCATTTAGATTTAAGACCTTATATGAACGCTACGCCGTATACTGTATTACATGTAAGTAACCGGTTACTAAGTAACAATGATTTTAATTGGTAAAACGGATTTTAATAAGTTCAGTTTTTTGTGTGTTTTAGTCTACTTCTTTACCACGGATGTTTCGACTTTTCCGAGCTCTTGGTTTGCGACATTTGCCTATCGTTAACGATACAAATGAAGTAAGCGAAATGATGTTGAATTATTTCCGAATAGTTTTGTTTATAATTGTTTTTATTTTTCAGGTCGTTGGTATGGTAACGCGTAAGGATCTCGCCAGGTATCGAGTTTGGCATCACAAAGGTAAGATGGGTTTAGAAGAATTATTAATATCCAAAGAATTATAATAAGTAAATAGAAATATATTAACATTTTTATGATCTATCGACAATACACACATGATATATTTATACAATGTTTTAAAAAATATATATAAGTTACAATTCTAATTATTTTTGAACAGTTCCCATCCTAACCATCGCCATAAATAAAAAAATAAATATACTGGTAAAACGACTAGAGATAACAGGAAATAATATGATTCATCGGACATATCCATGTTTTTTATCTTCTAAAACTAAAATTAGTTTAATAAATGACGTCACACTTGTTATAACAAATAATGAAATGGTAATAAAGGCGAGACATACGCTGTGGATGTAATTATAATACTGTGATAACGCCTTGTTGCTTAAAGCACATTTTAATTTTTTGGACTTTTATTTATCTGTGTGAACCAGGCTTCAATTTGAATTGCACGCACTTAACTCAAAATAACCACGTCTTTTAAAAGTTATTCTAAGAACATTTTTCTGTATTTGAATTTCATCGTATATTTTAATTAAAAATAACTTACCTTTAGGTTTAATAATTATTTTAGGCTATTATTATTTCGAACATTGCCATTCTCATAACATCTATTTCAAATAGTCATCCTTTGAATATCAATCATATTTTTTCACTTATCTTATTTATTTAATGAAAGATTATATTGATAAAAAATTCGATTTAAATATCTTAACAGATGACACTAAAACCATCGACTAGTTCTTTTAAACAGCGTTACGTTCGTTTATATGAGTTACTATTCAGTTCAAAATGTCTTCGCGATTTTAAATGTGTTAGTTAATTTTAAATATAATTCATTATCCGAATGACGTCTCACATATAACAATTGTTCATTAAAATTCACAATTAGTTATTAATTTCGTGGAACTTCCAATTTAAATATAACTTATTAAACTACATATATATAACAGTAAACGTAGCTGTTTAGCATAGACGTACATTTAATAAAATTATTCCACAAGATTTAAGCCTCAACACTACAAATATTATTATTTGTTTTATTTACCAAGTCAAATAAATTGTGGTAAATAACCAAAAGAATTAAATGTTTACGAATTACGATATTAATAATAAATGTCCTTACTTATTACAACTGTACGCCTATGCTAGTATACTGATCTATCATCTCCCAAAAATGTTGTGAAGGTGGTTGCGGAGTTTGTTTCATACTTTTATGTTACATTTATGTGAGAGAGTACTCTCTGATTTATGTTAAATTTTCAACCATGGATCAATCAGATAGTTCATTATGTTGCACGGTAAATTTAGAATGGTTAAACAGCCAAGGTATAGTTCTTCGAAAAGTCACTCACAAAACCGGAGTGCTACGCATGATTCGTAACGATTTACGCCAAATATTCATTGAGGTTACCGCAGTTAAAGCATCAACAATTAAACTTGAATTAAAATCAGTAAACGTGCACAAAAAATTTATGCAGGAGGGCAAAGCTTCTATTGTGTTTCAAGACGTGAAATGTACAATGTATCTATCAAACGCTCCGCCGGGAAACTTGCTGGCGTTTCTTCGAACAATGTTTGTCAAAATGACCGGAAAAGTCGAAAACAATGCTAATACTTCCTTACGAACGCAATTACTATCAAATAAACCTTCGACGTTTGAAGAAATCAGCCCTGTAACCATTGCCGATTTGAATAGCGCTAGAGACAAAGCAACGAAAGCAACTGATACGACCCCATCACCAGGAGGACGAAAAAGAAAATTAAGCGATCGAACTCCTCATAAGGGACCAGCTGCTAAGAAATTATATTCAGGATCTCCTATACCAAATGAACCTTTAAATATTGAACAACAAAGTGTTTTGGACGCTTGCCTAGAGGGGCGTAATGTTTTTTTCACTGGTAGTGCTGGAACTGGTAAAAGTTATCTATTGAAAAAAATTATTTCTGCTTTGCCTCCGGATGTAACTGTAGCGACAGCATCTACGGGTGTTGCGGCGTGTCATATCGGCGGTATAACGCTGCACGCGTTTGCTGGAATTGGTACTGGCGAAGCAACTCTGGAAAGAAGTTATCAATTGGCTTCCAAACCTGCAGTCGCTCAAATGTGGAGGCGATGCAAACATTTGATTATTGATGAGATTTCTATGGTAGATGGGAAATATTTTGGAGTAAGTTTTGTTAATTACTTAAATTAGAAATACATATAATACAACTTTTCCAAAATTTTATCTTGCAACTCAAAATTCGATCAAATGTATAGGTAATTTAAACAGATATTAGTATATTTAAGAAATAAAAATAGCTACACATATGTATTATACATATACTTGAGAATTTAATAATTTTCAGAAAATCGAAGCAGTTGCACGCTACGTCCGAAAAAACGAGCGACCATTCGGAGGGATTCAACTTATACTTTGCGGTGATTTCCTCCAACTACCCCCTGTTAATCGTCAATCATTAAACGCTGTGAAAAAACCGGGTGAAAAAGAAATAAAATTTTGCTTCCAGTCTCCCGCGTGGGACCAGTGCGTCGACAGTAATTTTGAACTAATTCGCGTACATCGACAAACCGATTCCGAATTCATCGACATTTTAAATAGCATCCGAATCGGCCGTGTAACCCCTGAAATCGTAGACAGACTTGTTCAAACCTCAAAACAAAAAATCGAATTAAACGGTATTCTAGCAACGCGATTGTCTTCTCAAAATGCAGACGCAGATATAATAAATGAATCAAAGTTGAAGAGTCTAACGGGCGAAGCGAAAACTTTTATCGCTCAAGACAATGATCAAATGTTCACGAAACAACTTGATCTACAAACTCCGGTACCAGGGAAGTTAATTTTAAAAATTGGAGCTCAAGTGATGTTGCTTAAAAATGTCAGTATTTCGAGTGGGTTAGTGAATGGTGCGCGTGGTATTGTAGTTGGGTTTAAAAACGAGTTACCCGTTGTTAGATTTCGTAATAATAAAGAATATGTGGCGAAACATGAGAAATGGGTGGTTAAAACTGCAAGTGGTGCTATTTCATCACGATTTCAAGTGCCTTTGAAGTTGGCTTGGGCTTTTTCGATACATAAGTCGCAAGGGTTGACTTTAGACTGTGTTGAAATGTCGCTGTCGCGAGTGTTTGAAGCCGGACAAGCGTACGTCGCCTTATCGCGGGCGCAAAGTTTGGAATCTTTGCGAGTATTAGATTTTAACTCAAAACAGGTATGGGCAAATCCTGATGTTTTGAAATTTCATAGACGGCTAAGGCAGCGAATTCAACATTTGATACCGTTAGGTAAAAAAATGTTATTAAAATCCAAACCTTTACTTCGAATCAATTAACTGTGTGATAAGCTTAGAACATTTTATTTGGGGTAATTTAGATAGATTGAATTGTTTTATAACAAATATAACTACAAAATGACAAAAGCATACTCAACTATATCATTTTTTAAATCAATTACTCTACTAGCACGTAATATATTTAAGTAATATTAAAAATAAACCACCGCCCGTAATTGTGATTTAAAAATATATATAAATGAAAACGACGTATTTCATTTGTATATTTAGTATTTTTATATTAGAAATAAACGGTTTTTATACAATATTTATATTTACATTTTATAATTAAAATTGCATTAATAACAAGTATTTAAATTAAAAACAATATATAATATTTCTGCAAGTACAAACCAATAATGTCCCACTATCCATAATCCTGTTTATTCATTCACAGTGACCTCAATAGCTGGTATGAATCGCCACACATGGCCACCACCAATTACAGATGGTGCTGACAGTCCATTGCTCAAACATTCCGGCGCAGAACACTGAATGTCGATTTTGTATTGTCCCGGGATGAAGAAAACAACGTTACAAGAGTGATGGGCAGAGGATTGAGGATCTAAGGTAGGCAAAAGTACCCTTAAAAAAATATTTTTCGATTAATAATCTGAAACCATTATATATGTGCGCGTAAGTCCTAAGTAAACTTACTTAACGGCTCCTGCAACTGCCAATCTTGTTTCTAAATGATAATTATTTACTCCTTTATATTGGTTGTCTTGATAAAACTGTATTGACATTGTTAACTGGCGTAATGGTCTTTCTAAAATATTAACGATTGAAACTGCTATTTTAACACATTCTCCTGATTCACAGTTGACGTCATTTTGTGGTTTGACCAACTCTGAGTTTATTGAAACGTCTACAAATAATTGCATATAAATTATAGTTCTATTAGATAGGCATAACACAACAAACAGATTTGTTACCCCATTGTAATGGTGACATTCGCACTAAATCCAACATTTCTGGTGTTAGTGTGATTCCTTTTATCGTAGCTTTGCCTCGAGTATCCGTTGACAATAAATGCCATTTGATATCAACAAGTCCAGCAATGTGTTCTGAACAGATTTTATCTAATGCTAAACATTCTTCAACTCCTGTTGTTTGATCCATATAGAGTTTTGTTAATTTCGATAATGGGCACCGGTTTACTGGTATTGGTATGCGGCAACTTTCATGACCTTCTATTAGCATATTCTTTTCCTCCGTATATTGAAGATCCATTTCTTGAGATGTTAGGTTTGCTACGTCGAGTACTAGATAAAATTGAGCACTCCTACCATACAAAAAATTAAATTGAGTTAATTTATATTATAGAAACCCTATTATGGTACTCGTATTTGAGTTAGTTACTACTTACGTTTCGGCTGGTAATACATCCCAATTTGTAATATGAAGACTTGGAATCATTTCTAAAGTGAGATATACTGAACAAACGCGACAATAACCCGATGTAAAACCAGGACCACCGCTGTAACGTAATTGTAACTGTCCTTCAACAACTGATGATGCTGTATGTTGCGGCATTGATAACGCACCTGGTGATTTACAACTACCAGTCGCCAAACTTGATTGGCCTGAATTGGAAGATCTTTAGTAGAAAAACCACAACATAAATACCAATGACAAAACATCATATATATTACAAAGGCGAATAATTATTAAATGCTGACGCAAGTTACCTAAAACTAGATCCAATTTCATTTCTCCTCGAGTGGAAACTACCACCCATCGTACTCTGTATAGGCGAATGCAACCGGGACGGCAAAGAACTCGGCCCGGCCGACACCGACATAATACTATTCGTATGACTACTATATACGTCACTGCCCAACTCTGTGGCCATATCTTTCGGTGATAAGAAATTCGCAGCGGAATACAAGTACAGTGTTAAACTAGCTGTACAATTTGGCAACAACGGCAATTGCGATTGTAAATTTTCTTGTGACCATTTAAATATCTGATCTTGCAATCCAGGCTCCAAAACACTTTGTATCGATACTTCCATATACTCAATCGGTACTTGACTTGTATTCGTTAATGTTATAGTACATTCAGTACTTTCGCCGTGATATAAACTTAAACTAGCTGAAGTTACCACGTTTTCGAAATTCGAGAACGATGAAAATGTTGCGCTTTGAGGTAGAGACGTTTTTACTTCCATGACGGGTAAACAGGGTATTACTTCAATGTTGTATTGCGGTAAAAATGATTTCATGTAGCGTAATCGGCAATTTGATTTAATTCCTAATGTGTGTGTGCTGTAACCCAAGATCTCTAATTCACCGCTCTCTTTCGGCATGCCGTTCAAAGTGATGACTGTAGGTGTTTCTGATGGCAACAAAATCGTTTCAGGTATCGATTCGAAAACAGGACCTGATGTTAGTAGACGCATATTGGAAACTCGTAACTCGAACGGCAAGGGATTGATTAATTTCAATGTGATTTCACATAAATCGTTTTCAATCCAAAGAAAATCTAAAACACATTTTTAGTAATGTTTGCTATCAATAATTTAAGGCACTAATCACTTACCCATTTTACTTTTCGGTAATGAACTTTCGCGTTCCAATGATCCAAAATGTATCGGCGTAAACAAAAACGGCCCACTGTCTAATTTAACTATCTCGATTTTTTGCGGAAGCAAATGCGGTTTTAGATTTTTCAGTTGGAACATTGTGCATAATGGTAAGTTGGTTAAATTTGCTGGTGGAATTACTATACCTGAATCTAAGACAAGTGGTACTGGTGCTCCTTCACATTGTGAAGCTAAAGTCTATAGAATGAATAGACAATTTTAATAAATAGGTTTGTTTACTAAGCGCAAATATATGAATTTACATGTAACTGTATCGAAAATTCTTTTCTATCGTTTGTATTCAAATGTTCCCACATTGTTTGGAGTAAGAATGTTGTGTGTCTTGTTGCTAAAGCTGGGTGTCCCATTCGTTTTGCGGCTAACACTAGCTCTTGTAGTAGTTGAATTTGTAATGTTGACCATCCTATACAAATATAATAATTTAGTGATTATTAATTTTGTATATTTCATACATAATTTTGTAAATATATTTGTAACTCTTCATAGAAATTAGTTCTCACCTACTTGTCCGTTCCCTGCACACATTTCATACGGATCCAAACTGAGCTTATGCCCCGGGAAACTTTGCAACATCAATGTATAACACTGATTCCAATTGGGTGTTTGATTTTGCGGCGAAACATATCTAGTTGCAGCTAATCGTTGACAAAACGATGCTTTTCTCATAAAACCTATTTGCGTATACAAATCCGACAGCGTCTCAAATCTTTGAATCTTTTCTTGTTCGGACAAGTTCGAATTAATAAAAACAATGTTTTGCAAGAAAATTGCAGCTTGAAGACTGCTGTTTTGCTCCACTGATATCCTTGCAGCTTTGAAGCAAGCTTCTGTCTCAATTATACCAGCATTTTGATATTTTGAGTAGTGTATGATCGCTTCCCGATATCTTTTGACTATTTCCTCCGGAGATAATGTGTTTGACACATTTTTGTGTGTGAAATCATCGATTGTTGTTGTGATTGAGTTAGATCTTTTGGGGGAACCTTCTTGTAAACTTGCGTTACGGTGCAAAGGGACATTTCGTTGACAATTTGGGTATAACACTAATGCAGATGCTGCACAAAGACCTTCGTTAGCCGCTCCTAACCATAGCCAATCGTTTACCGATTTTAAGATTTCACTTGCGTTCGTATAATAAGTTAAACTTTCAGTAATCAACCCAGCTTGTAAACATAAATCGCCTAAATGCTTAGTCATCCGACCAGTACATCGTTTTTTATTATTACGCGATTCCATATCTAAACCGACAAAATCTTTTTTCTCAAACGGTGCTAATAGCAATGAAACACGTTCTAGTTTTTCTCTAGAGCGCTCTAGACGTTTAGATTCTAGCACCCAAAAGAGCGAATTAATAAATTCAGATATTTGTCCTTCTAAATCCGAACAATTGTCGTTATCAAGATAATGTAATGCGCGCGTTTTAAAGTTTGCCGGTGTTGTAAAGCGTTCAATATCATCTTCGTCGTCTTTATCAGTTTTCTTTTCATTTTCTGAAATCGGTGCTTCCGCGTTAGGTCCAAATAAAATACAACGCGAATCAAACAACGTATTTGTATATTTAACTTTCAAACTTTCGTGAACTCTGCATATTTCATTTAATTCTATTTGGGCGTCGTAGCGAGCTATAGAAATTAATCCTAAAAGTCGGCGATGGGTTTGAAAGTCGCCCCAATCATTGTTTTCTAATGGGTGTTCTTTCACATATCGTACTAAAATATTTCGGACCTGGCCGGTGGAATCAGTGATTTTAATGTTGGTGATACGTTGAATTTTATCGTAGATACGTGTGAAATTTTTTGGCTTTAGTTCGTTACCGATGCTTCGAACTAGGACTAGGAACGCGGCATGGTCGTGGGAGTATTGGTCGTAATCGGGGTGGGACATACTGGGCTCAGTTTGGGAACTTGAAAGGATATAACTAACGGATGAACGCATTGGGCATAATAGCTAAACTAGATTTATGCTTGAAATAAATACGAGAAAATAACTGATATCAGTTAGCGTTTTGTACTAAATTCTGCTTACATTTGTCATTTTATGAAGTTTTTGGCGTCGAAGATTTTACGTGATCTTGTTTACTTATCTACACATTCACACAAAATATATCATTTATTTTAAGATTACTGTTAAAAATACAAAAATCTGTCATGGAAGAAATGTCATTTTGACGTTTACTAAAATTGCCCAGTTGGTAAAATCACTAATAGTAATTTTATTGTGGCGCTATTTTCAAAATTACTTCCTGATCCCATTATTACCTTCATCGGTGTCGCCAAACTGTATAATATATATTGAATAAAAAATTCATTTGCAGGTAAAACAATGATAAATAAAACACTAATATTGGAATTTAATTTTAATAAAAATAAGTACTAACAAAATTTTACAAATGAACATTTAACTTCATGTATACTATCGAATAACAATTAGGTACCTTTGGTTTGAGAAATATAAAACTGATTTTATTTTTGAAGTACACAAAGCAGTATGAATGTTTAAATTAAAGCACTAACCGATGTTGTTAGTTGACGATATTATAAATCACATTGAAAATAAATTAACAATTAAAACTAATAGTGTATCAAAGAAGCGAGTTTATCAAAAGAAAAGCACAAAACCAGCTACAAAAATTCACAAAATTTATAAATGCGACATTTAATATTATACTGTTTCAAGTTCTATAAATAAATAATCTAATTAGTACTATTTATTTGCAGGTTGCACATATTTCTTTGTATTAATTAAATGCCAATAAATACGGCTCACATTTCATAGTAAATGATTTAGTTTAGAACAAATAAAAAGTAGAAAAAGAAAACATATTAATCCTAAGAAATATAAAGTTACTGATAAAACAACAAGATGTGAAAAAATACAATGATTCCAACAAATATACAGTTGTGAAAATATTGTAAAAAGCTTGAATGTCATTCAGAATTTGTGTATGTATGAGAGAGTAATTTCTGACGGACTTTTTTTAAATTATATGATACATATAACAATTATAATCACTTTTCTTTACAAAATATTGTTCGTTTTTAACAAAATTTCTTATATTTGCTTTGCTGTTTTAACATTGCACAAAAATATATTTTTATGAACATTACGCATCTAAATCATTAACAAATAAGACTTCGCGGTTTTTTAGTCCCGCCTCTTGCAGTGTGGCGATCTTATCTAGGGAATGTCGTGGTCGACAATTTAGAATCCGTTTCGGAAAGTTGGTTGTTATTTCGAATGAATCTGGGGCCAATGGGTGACAGAATAGATAGTAGAACACAGCCTATAAATTTAAACATATTGAAATTGTGCACATTGTGTACGATTAAAAAAACAATTTACTTCTAAAGAATGTGAGCTAAGGAATCGCCTATCCAATCTAGATCCACACGGTAACTTGAAACACACATGCACTGCTTCCGGATGTGCTGGATCAGGTTCATCGGGCACTTTGCACACAGAGTCCAGTTTGGCTTGTTCAATCGCCTGTTTACGTGCCATTTCCTCTTCTATTTCATCGCGGCGTTTGCGTTCCTCATCTAACACTGCTTGACGTTCCAATTCTCGTAGACGCTCTTTTTCTTGGTCAACGCGCAGTGATTCTAGGTATGCTTCGTCTTGTTGAGCACGTAAAGTTTGCGTCAGGCTACGTTCCACTCTATTATTTATAAAATAAAATAAAAATAAAAACATGTATATGTTATTACATATTGAAAATGTTTGCTATTTACCGATCTGCTCTGGCTTGAACGAGGCAAATCTCATTTTCAGCGATGATAGTACGTAAACGTGAAATCAAAGTACCCGAATTGTTGTAGCCTTCCAGACGGCCAACAATGGTCATGCGGTTCTCTTTAAGGACAATTACCGCTAAAAATGGATAGTGACTTTCGCGTAATGCTTGCGATACTCGGTAGCCTTCGGATGTTTTTACCGAGCACGCCCAGAATAACATATTAGTGTTTATATAACTTACAACTTCCTGATTTGTTAACGTATCTCTAAAAATGTATAAATTTAATTAAAATACAAACATTTAAATCAAATGATAAGTTAGATCATGACGTCACAGCTAGTGAACAAAATAATTACCGGCAAAATCGACTGGTATCTACATTATCGTCATTATGCAGATAAATGAGCAAGAATCTTAATTCTTGTTTAGCATCACTTAGAGCTTGGGAATAAGTTCCTTGGTAAAATACGGGGTGAATATGTCCATATTTCTCTTCATAGGTATTTATAAACCCTAACACATCTCCAAGAGGATCAGTTATAACTAAATAAATCCCCAAACAATGCATAAATCATCAAATAAAAACTGTCAAGTTTTGTTTGCAAACTTACACCTCCTTTCATCTTGTCTAATAAACCTAAGTCCAATTTGAAATAGGGTGACTACTGTATTGTAACATACTGTCATAAAAAAATTAATAATCGATCTAAAGAATCCCCGTAAACCACTCGCGGATCCATCGCTTGGCGGTGAATAAAATACGTGTTGTACTGAATGATCATTGACAACGGCAGGCGGTCGAGATTCTGTAGCGAACACCGACGGTCTACCTTCTCGTATGTTCAATTGCTCTTGGACCGCGACCTCTAGGTCCCACTGGTGTCTCTGTAATACATCTCTGCATATCGTCATATCCTCAATGCCTGTCAAATCTTGGAATTGTAAGATTTTTTCGGTTTGTTCAGTCGAGAGGCCAAGACCGATGTTTCGAGCGTAATCCATTGTTAAAAAAAATTATGTGACACCAATACACACTACACAAATTCCATCAAAAATAAATTCTATACTGCGTAGAAACGCAGTCTGTAGCACTGACACTTCAACAAAAATATTCGTAATTTCTAACGAATATATTATTTATTGATGTCAAAATACTTGAAGTATACGTAGCACGCAAATTTTGTTTAGGGATTTAATTTTTTTGTTAAATGTCAAATCATGTTAATGCACCTAATGAAAATTAAACAAAACAAGCAGTACATGTCTTTGTTTGAACAGCAATGAATAAGCATTTTTTTGTGGGTATTTAAGGATTGGTACATAAATTAAAAATAACTGAAAATTAAATTCCCATTCTGGTTTTAGTGGATTTTTGTGCAAAATGGCAAATGATGGCAGCATTGGATCTCTAATTGCGATGATATGCGGTGCTTCAGTGGCGGCTCTAGGATATGGAGATAACAAAATAATATATGCGGCGGTTTGACTAAAAATACAATTTTGTCTAACGTTACCAAATAGAATACTCAAATAACTAGGAAATGTAGTAAACTTAGGTCTGGGAATGGGTTAGGCTTTATTATATTACATGTTAATGATGAATTTTGTTTATATTTGAATTTCTAGAGCAGTAATACATGTTTAAAACTTAATTTTATCTTTGTCGAGTTCGTATTTATGGTTCTTGTTGGAACCCTCCAATATATTTCCATTGCGGCGCCACTGTTGCGCATGCGTATATATAAATCTTTGTCAAATGACAGTTTTGCGTCAGTCGGTTGAGAAACGCGTTTGTGAAGTTACCTTACGATTAATAATGGTTTTATTTTCCTTTATATGAATTTTATTTGCATAAAAATTTCTAGTTAATGTGTGTTTAATGTATAAGTGAAGTTAATAGAACTTTAGCTTGAGTCAGTTTACTGAAATTGAGCGGACTAAATGTTATTTACGATGGCAAATTTTGCGCATTTTAGGCAGCCAAGGTTGTTACATTTGATTTCATTGGCCGTTGTTTTCTCTTCACTCACCTATGAAGTAAGTTATTTAATAAATATCTTAATTTAATAATGATTTCTTAATATGTCAACAAAATCTACCACACCCATGCGTGTTGGGGGAAAAAAAATGACAGTTCTTATTTAGGTTTATGACGTCAGTGCGTCAGTCGATATTTTATTAAAATTCGAATATCATAATTTTGTTATGCAAAAACCCATATAAAAATATTCAAGACTTTAGAAATTATCTTTTACCTTATATAATAATCAATATAAATGAACAACAATGGAATGTTAAATAATGTACGCTTTCTATAGTAATTTATGTACAGTTGTACACAGATCTAGAATCACTTTGGTGGAAACTTTTATTATTTCCTATAAAAATTGTTGTTTTGAGCTTATAAATTAGATTAAACCGGTATTTATTATGTAGTTTTGGGTAAAGTATACATTTCCTTAAACATACATCACATGCAAAGGAAGTAAATAAAATAACAGCGTAGAAAAACTAAACCTAAAGTTCTACTTATATAAATGAATATGTTATTTTTTATAACGTTATAAAATGATTTCATTTAAGAAATCCATTAGAATATCTTGATTTATTATACATGTTTTAAATCAAACAAAACATTGGCAATAATTTCTGTAATACATATATCGACATGAATACATGTTCAAGATTTCCGTATAGAATATGAATTATGTGTTAAATAAAAATAATTGTAAACATTGTTTTGATTGAAAATGGATTTTATTTTGAGAAACTAATTAAATATTGCTTTAAGCGAAAGCTTGGGCATTATATGTTATTTAACATATTAATTTCAAGAATATTCAGAGTCGTTTGAAATACCAGCTTGAACATTTCTATTAGGTGATCTATTTAATGGCACAAAAAGTAGTTTTTAATGAAAATCAAAGATTAAATTAAATCATTTTAATAAGTAAATTTGAAAGTAGTTTTAAGTTCAGTTTTTGTTTAAAAAAAATCCCTACATGTTTTTATGTTTCTTGGCTTAAAAAACTAAGCAAAAATGGCGACAGTTCATGATTAAGAAATTGACAAATGTATGAATAAGTAAATAAACAAAATTCTATTACTATTCACGCGTTGAACTTTTGAACTCAAGATCAATCAATGTCATGTCAATATAAAACACTAGAAGATATTTAAATATTATAGGGTCTTACATATTTATAAAACTATTATAAATTGGTTGTTTCCGCTGACATATAAACATTTATAGGAATACGTATTATTTTGATAGAAATGATAAATATTTGATTTTCAGAAAATGTTTGTATTTATAAATATGTAATTTTGAAATATGATCATCAATATTTAATTTCAATTGATATGAGGATTTGTTTTTTGATTTATATATAAAACGAGCAAAGATTTGAAAACTGCAATGCATCGCTTATACACTTGAATATAGAATAATTTGGCGACGTATTACAATCTAATTTTAATTCTTTTTGCTTGCATCAAGTTAGAGTAAATAAGATAAACACCGCGCAATGTCACTAAAATTAGCCGGATATCTTTTTTCATGTTTTCATACACACACGTTTCAGCCACTACATTTAATGGGAATAGGCATAAAGTTATGATTTTCGATATTGTAGAATATAATGCTATTTGTCATACATTTATCTGAACATCTACTTGATAAGGATATTTAATTTTATAAACACTTATTCGTAGAATAAGTGGTGTAATATTGATACGTAAATATATACAAATGCTTTTCACATGAACACCGGTAACATTATACACATGGTTTAAATATTTGCATTATTATTTTTACTAATGATAGGAATCTGTGCATTGTACAAGGTTAGTATTTAGTTAAATTACATACTTGACTCTTCAATTGTATTTTTACATATATAGGTAATTTTGTATAGTTTATGAAAAAAAACAAACCATTCGACAACTTTTTCATCATAAATATATACAAAAAAAAACATTTTAGTATATATTATAACCAATTCGATTTATTTTAGAGAAAACTCAAGGAAAGACTCCACATATTAATTATTATTTCATAATATATACGTTTTCCCAATACAAATTAAATTAGTGATAACATATGCTTGTTAATTTCTGCTGTTTACTAAGGTTTCTCTAAATATCTCGCGAAGAATCCATAAAAATTCATATATATATCCCACGAGTGTAAATTTTAGCTCATTGAAAAATATAATCATTCTAAAAATATCACACAACATTAATGGTTAGCGCTAAAGTAGCCCAACATGTATTATGAGCTGAATAAAAGTGGGTTACTACTTTAGTATATAAGTAACTTACGGTGTTACATCTTCATTTTTCAAAATTGTTACACAAATATATTTGGCACTACTAAAGCCTATTTTACACCACTATTCATAGACGTTTAATGAAACCGTACTATGGACTAGTGTAATTAAAACATACATGAGTTAATTTTATAGTGTTAATAAACCGGCGTAACTGAAGTAAAGAAATGGTAGAAAAAGTATAAAATTGTATTACTTGTTGACATATCTGGGTCAGGTTAAAGAAATACTGGTACATCGTTAGTTAGTTTTGGTTTATATATTATAATATTTTACAAATAAATCGACAAATTAATATTTAAGATCATTTGAAATATTTATTAGTTGCTACTTAGGAAGTCGTTTTCAGAGTAAATAGAATTCGGCTGTTTAACCTATTTTTTAAAAGGAATCATGATTGAAGTATTTGTACGTATGCATAAGAATCCAAATGAATTATTCAAACTTTGTAAATGATATGTTATGTAGGCCAATGTTGGAATCGAGTAATTAAAAATCACTGTTACTAATAACGTTTTGGTTTGATGTTATATATGTACATATGTATTATTTCCGTAGGCATTCAAAAATGTACTTTAATAATATATAAAAATTAGTTATATATCCATCTGATCATCTCTAAAAGCGCCATTAGTATTTCTATTGTAATCCATCGGAAACCTTGAAACCCCCAACATGGTCAATGGTAAATAAATGAAATATATAATAACTAACCTACATAAAAATCCCGGCTGCATAATATGCATATGGGTCAAGTTTTAGTTTTAGTTGTCATAAAGGTAAAGGAATGATTTATATTTGTGTGCAATATACCACACGCAAGCTGTATACTATTTTATTATTGCAACCATCTTTCATTTGGATTTAATAAAAACAAGCTGCACTGAAAAAAGAAATTCGCTCTTGACACATATTCCTATTTGAAGATACTCATTTTTAAATATTCTAGAACTGAATGACGTTGACAATTTTCAGAAAATAAATATTTTTATAAAAATTTCCCCAAAAAGATAAATTGTTGGAAAATTAATCATAATCACATTTTTAACGGATGTGGTGTATTTTAATAAAATAATAATCTCTAAATGATGATTTAAATATAAGAACAATATGTACGTTGTTGTTATAAATGATTTTCTACGATCTGGGTAGCATGTACATTTCTATATATCACGTTGTGAAAATAAAGAGAAAGCAATTGTAAAACTAATGATCCTTCGCCGTATAGATATGTCTGTTAAATTAAACACTTACTGGTGGTTTAAAATAACAATTGTATTTAGAAAATGCATATTGATTTGCATTTTATCTGCATTATTATAAATATATTCCTTATTCCAAGGGCGCAACCTACATATTTCTTGACCTAGGCCTTTTTGGCACATGCAGATTGTCAACTCGCACCACATATTTACTTAATGAAAAATCGTTTATTATAATAATTTGCTAAGAAATGTTTTCCGGAAGTGTATCGAATAATGTTTATATTCCGTGTGCTGCGTGCGATACAAAAACCTTGTATCACTTCGCAATTAAAATCGATAATCTACCCCAATCTAACTACATACATCGTCTAGACATCGCTAGCGCCAGACATTTTGGCATCAACTATAAGATCAGACATGCAACCATAAAATGCATAAAGCAGCCCTGCCATTTTCTATTGCTTTCACTTATTCCAACTGCAACGTAAATTAATGATTTTTTAAAACTTGCTTGTTTACATGTTGATGTTATAGTATGTTTTTCACTTCAAACTTCAATACAGTTTCAGTTAGCAATTGAAAGTTGCTTGCCAAAGATTTTTTTTATTAAACTACTCTTTCTGCAATGCAAGCAGAAGTATACATATCTGCTGAATAAAAACAATCCCAAGTCACCACGTGAGGTTCCAGTTTCTTTATTTTACATTATTTTTACTAGACAGAAACTGGTTGGGTCAAATTGAGCATAATAACAATATTCTGAACATATTTCGTTATTTTTTAACGTACGTTTAACATTATTTAAAAAATGCTTTAATATAATTTATCTAGTTATATTGTACTAAAGGTATAATAAGTATAAGTACTGCACAAAAAGTTATCGCATTTGTTTTTTATATTTGTCATTTATACAAACACCACGTAAATAGTCGTCATTAGTTGCTTTTGTTAAACATTATATACCCATATAATCTTTTTTTGAATACTTGTTTATGTCTCTATAATGATTATTATTTATAAAAAAAAACTATTGTACACGAATACAATAGGTACTACTTAATTTACCTACAACTAGATAATAACACCATTTTTTTAAAGGCTATTCTAGATTAAAATATATTAAAAACGTTTGACGAACCAAAAAGAGATCTCAAAATACCTACATGAGCGTTAAACATGTATATAATTACATGTATGCATTATCACTTAAATTTAAAAAATTACGTAAACAAAAAAGTTGATTCATACATCACGCGACTTTTGAGTTAAATATCTGGCAACTAATGGTAGTTAAATAATATTTTGTAACCGGTGACTGTTGTAATGTTATCAACTTACATCTTATCAATCGGTCCAATGGTATTTGCCAAAAGTTCGTAATTCTTTGAGTTCCTTTTTGTAGAATCATATCATAATTGTAGTCATGACACATATTTTCTGATATTGTTAATTTATTTTATCAAAAATGGCAATATTACTATTTCTCCTAGTAAGCATCAATTGGAACAAGTCTTAAGTAATAAAAAAGTCATGATTCGAGTCATCGAAGTTCGATATGTGTTATGTAATAATAAGGATATTTTTTCATGTATACGATTAAGGAAAATGATAACATATATGTAATGGTATCATTTTTATTATAAATTATACCTTTAAGATATCGAAATTAAAATATTAATTAAAGTATCAACAATTTCTGAAATACAGTTTTATTTATAACAAAAACGCGATTATGAGTAGCATATATATATATATATTTTTAATTCTAGGTATACCTATTACACGATTTGCGGTTATAGCGTATAAAGTATGTTTTGTGGGAAAAAAAATGCTTATTTGAGTTCGAATTAGATTGTAGAAACTGTTTTGAACTTTAAAATGATCTGCATAATTGATTAAAATGAACAAATTTGGATGGTGTCAAATTATGAAAAACGTTTTTCTTAGAAGTGTGAAAACATGGGTAAAGAATGTTAAGCATTTCTAAAATGCATAACAGTCTTGATACTCATATGTGCATGCAATTATGCATAGTAAATGATTCACGCATATTGTCTATAAGAAGGATTTGTTATTTTTCGTTGGCACCTTTTGATCCGAGGGTCAACTAGCAATGTAAAAGAATGACGTTATTTTCATCTGAGTCATAATTGAATGTATGTATGTATAAATTTTAATTTAAAATTAATGTTAGTTATAATGTTTTAATACAATTTTCTGGATTTTGTGATTTAAAATGTAAATTTGTAGAAAAAAAATTAACATTTTTGTTGACATGTTCTTATCGAAATAATAATAATAATCAAATCGTTGATTAGCATCGAACAATAACTGATTATTTTACTATTGTAAATATTATTTAAAAAAAAAAGGATGAATTGATTTTTATCAACCTATTCAGTTTGTATGTATGTCTTTATTTATGTATATTGCTGGAGCAATGTTTTGCAAATGTTTACTGAAATTGAACTTGTGGCATTAAAAATAACTTGTCAATGCCCTTCAAATTAAAAATATAGTTCTCTGAACACCAACGGTTTAAATGAAGTTATTCATGGTGTCTATCTATGTAGTATATTATAAATATTTGTGAAGTAATGTTATATTTAGACAAATAAAAAGAAAAAGTTCACATCAAAAATATTAAAATACAGTTGACAATTTTGCAATACAATTTTTAATCGCCTTGGTTATTGATACTGAAAACAATCATATTTGAATTTGTTGTAGATTGTAAATCTTATAAAATAATAATAATTATCTTGATAATTGATAATAATAATTAACATCTTCCCATCGTTTTGTCTTGGACTATGTATGATTCAACTTTGTAGTGCTCAATTACTTTATAGTTTACACGAACGGTTGGTTTGTTTCGTCGGCAATGAGAGGTCTCCAATTGACCCACAGAAAGGTCATAATAACGTCTCACACACACACACAAACAGGAACATATACTCACGAATTACTACATATACGCGGCATGGCAAAAACCTTCAGAACACAACACGTATACAAGTCTCCAATATTAATTTAACCATAATTCTACATGTGTGTACGTAACATCATGTAGGTATAATCGAATTGAAGACCTTTAAATTGGAATTTATAAGATCGAAGGTCAGAGGCTACAGATTTTTAAGTCTGTTATTATTATTATGATTAAATTAATCAGTTCATTGGAGACTATGTATTCATTTTGTTACTTTCACATAACATATTTTTTATATCAATTAATACAGCATTTATATAATTAATCTTTCAATGATGGTTCAACATTTGATCAGTTTCACATTAATATGATTAGGTGTGTTCCGTAGTCTAGTGGCCTAACACTTCTAAATCCCGTTTAGGTGGAATGGAATGTTTCACCTCACAAGAAAAAGCGTACGTCGGTAGGATTCTCCGGGTATTACGCTTCCCCTGTTTAGAAAACATACGACTTGATAATTTCAGAACTCTATAACCATACAGATCAAATACAGGGCTCGGTTAGGGTCACTAGTCATCGCAAATATAGGCCACGCGCACTACACGCTCAAGAGGTAACATTTTCTATAGCGTCGCACACAATAATAATAAATACAATTATAAACTCCCCTAGCTACGTCTTAAATTGATAGAAATACGACGCAGATCTCAATTATATCGACCCTATGCTATTTTAGATAAATTCGATGTAGGTAATTTCCAAAGTTCATTACACTAAACGAATAGAAATATAGTGGACTTAACCAATAGCCTAAAAAGTAATGAGAGCGTTTGATTTTGAACCGAATTCGGCGGAGCAAAAGTGAAGGTTTACTGTTGTCTGTTTACAATATATATATATATATATATATATATATATATATATATATATATATATATATATATATATATATATATATATATATATATATATATATATATATATATATATATATATATATATATATATATATATATATAATATATATATATATATATATATATATATATATATATATATATATATATATATATATATATATATCTATATATATATATATATATATATATATATATATATATATATATATATATATATATATATATATATATATATATATATATATATATATATATATATATATATATATATATATATATATATATATATATATATATATATATATAAAACGGCTGGAGAAAGGTGCTCCAAACGTATACTATTTCTTAAAATATCTTACGGAAATCGAATTTTTTTAGGTAAACTTTAAACTGTTATATAATATTGTTAAATAAAATGGAAACGTAATTTTAAATTCTCTTATCATGACATCGTTCACATATGAATTTCTTTATTGTAGGTTTCGTCACAAACTACGCAGATCAACAACAACACCGAGACATACCACTGTGTTTGGTACGGTGAATGTGGCAAGAATTCAAACGGATTGCCATTGAATTGCCCGTACACAGGTCCAGCGAAACAACTAAGCAACGATGGCCAAAAATTACTCATGAAACATTGTCCTCATCTGATGGACGACCGCGGCCAAGGCATCAACACATGTTGCGATGTGAATCAGTTAAGCACCTTTGATAAATCGATCAATTTGGCCGCGAATTTCCTTAATCGATGCCCGTCTTGTATGCGAAATCTAGTCAGGCATCTCTGTGATTTTACCTGTTCAACAAATCAGTCGAAGTTTATGAATGCCACTCAGATTGATATTCAAGCAGGTACACTATTTTGCCTGAGTTATGCGACGTTTTCTTAAAACATTATTTTCCTGTTTTGTTTATTGTTTTATCACTTTTAATCAATTATTTTGCAGACACAGAAGTGATCACAGAAATCGATATTTATATAACAAATGATTACCTGCAAGGTACATACAATTCGTGCCGACACGTAAGCGTGCCCAGCACTGGACAATTGGCTCTGGATATAATGTGCGGTGATTGGGGAGCGAATGGTTGCACCGCGGATCGATGGTTTGCTTACATGGGGCATGCTCAAGGGAATCCGTTTATACCATTCCAGATAAACTACTTGAATACTAGTGAACCAGTGGACAGCTTCCATCCACTGGATCCCAAAATTATACCATGTAGTCAAGCGCCGGATGTAAGTAAACATTATATAAAGAATACTCATATTTTCTATTTTGTCCACATATAAAAATGAAGTCGAATCGGTGATTGTGATTCATTTTAAATATGACGTCACGAAAGATAATAGTAGATACGAATTTGCATTGAGATATATGTGCAGGTGTTTATCAGAATTATTTGTCGTAATTCTTTTTATCCACTCGCAATCAATTTTGTTTAATATTTTTCAAAAACCTTTGCACTACATTTTGACTAAGTAATATAAATGTGTGTCATGAATTAAGTGTTTTATCTCAAGCTGTAATTGTGGTTCATAATTTCTAAATATTTGTTGAAATCGAAATAACGTAAAGCAAATTTATATAAAAATAAATGTGTTTAAATTAAATAACTAAATATTTGGAGTTTTATAAACAAGAAAAAAAAATTACCTACACTTATTTTTAAACTTGATGAAAGACTGTTTAGTTTGAAGCTATTTGTGTAATAATAATGGAAATTATCTTTAAAAGCAAATATGCTGTTTCCATACAAGATATTTTTAAATATATGTTTCTGCGAAGCTATAAAGAAATAGTTGCAAACACATTATATTTAATCCGTTATTTACGGATTCTTTAATACCATTACCAAACTGCGCGTATGATAATTAAGAATTTGGCGAACTTAATTCTTATAGAAAAAGACGCCAGCTTGCAGTTGCGTAGACTGCGAACAAAGTTGTCCAATTCCACAACCACCTCCACCTGGGGAAGGTCCATTTGTTATCGCAGGCTTTGATGGCTATGCATTTGTAATGACATTTGTCTTCATTATTGGATCACTGCTCTTTCTCCTCAGCATCTACTTCTGCAACTCGACAAGTATATTCGGTAAGTTAATATTACTGAAATGTGTGCAGTGGCTTTTTCGAAATATTTTTCGCATTTATTTAATCGACATTCAAGCACTAATTTTACATTATTTTAAAATTTGTAATATCGAATGGTTTGGTGTGGTTGATTCAATTTATTTAAACACCTTTTATATCTTCTGCCGCTGTCTACATAACTATCGTTTATGTATTAATAAAATTTATTTACGTCTCACACTATAAATTATTTTTTATTGAACATTCATTATATTACTTAAATAATGAGTTTATCTCATGTACATACATAATCAATTATTTACGTAGTGTAATTTAAATAATAGTTCAATAACTATCTAAATAGGACATAGAATAATAACTGCTGGGTAATTTTTATTTATTTATAATTTCGTTTAGATTATAGAAAAATATTTTAGAGTTCTTTTATTTTTATTTATTCCGTGTACCCCGTGGTTTCAGATGTAACACAGAGGAACATTCGGGGTAATTATGATATTAAACTTGAAGCCATGCAGCAATACGGAGGTTTGAGAAAACGCTTAAGTTTTTATGTTTGGTCATGTTTATTTGGACAAAAAGATTTATATAGTTTTGATATTTAATAAATGTTTCTTTTAGTTCTTCTGTATCAGTTTTTGAATGTAGGTGATTTTTATTTTCGTTTCTCTAATCTAGGGTCTTTATATATATTAAAAAAAAAAGCAGCCAAATAAGGATTTTGTTCTAATCTGTAAAGTTCTTTAAAATAATTTATCATATTATGTAAAATTATAAATTAGAATATTTAGAACTATATTTTACAGATTTATGAATCCGAATTAAACTTAAAGACGTTTAATTCGGATTAGGTTTGAAATTTGGCTGTGCGTTCTCTTATTGTTGTGTTTTAGCGTTTTGTATTTTTTTTTGTGTACTAATTTATATGTCACTAACGTTTGCTTTCTATTGTTTCACTTTTAATTAATATATTTGTATATAGGCAGATGTTTTAAAATAGAAATTAACAAAACTAATCGTTTGGCCTATTGTCTATAAATTTGGTGTTCAATTTAAATATAATGACATTTATTGAATATGAATTTAATAAATATTGAAGTACATCTGCATATATAACAATAAATTTCAAATCTCTGTATTGGTAATTCGTCTTCCGTCGTTTTAAACGGGTTATTTCTGATGGTAAATTTGTGTTTGATTTAAATTTGAAATGGGTATTTTAAAATTGAACTGACCAAATATTACATGATCTAAAGCTTAATATATAATTATGTATATAAGCTAGCGAATGGTGTAGTATTAGCCAAATTCTGGAAAATACTTGTTGTTTTCGAACAAGAGGTGTATGTGTTTGGTTTTGATTTTCTTGGGGAATGGTGGTTGCAGCTGGGTTGGTACGTGGCGAAGGTACAGATGAATTCCGAGCGTCTGTAGGGCGCAGGTTAGCGGGAGCAGCACATTCACGGATTACCCTCGGAGGAGACAGCGAGGAGAGTCCATTGCAATCAAAACGATCCAGTACGTTTAATCGTTATACACTCACACACATTTGCATCCTTACATACATGTTGTTTCACTTTAAACCATACCATAGGGGAAAAATACATCGAGATACTAAAGCACTTTTACGTTTTTTTTTTATAAATAAAATTGTAAATAGTACTCTACGTCTTTTTTTAAAACATTAATTCGCTCTGCACCGCTAACAACAATGCACGAGCAATTTGCTATTATTAATAATTAACATGTGCCTTATTAATAATATTAGCATTTAAGACGTGAGGACATCATTCTAAAAAATAACTATATTTTATTCGGAGCGCTCTAGGTTTTAATTCCAAACTCATTTGTAATATTATTTTATTTGAGAACGGATACAATGTTTTAACATAAAGTATGATAAATATACTCATAGTACATAGACAAATTGCATGTTTACTTTGTCTAGAGACGCATTTCAAAGAGCAGCCATATTTTCGTTAAATTCGTCACACATTGTGCTGTATAAAACCTAAATGTTTGTAAGTGTACTAATACGTAATTGAGAACGTGAGAAGTTAATTTTTAATTGGTTGAAATCATTACTTAGTTACTATCAATATTTTCCAATAGGTGTGACATCAGAAGTGGACCATGAGATGCCAACACACGTCATCAACGAATACGGAGAATACAATGGCGTATCATCAATTTTAGAAAAATTAGGCGCAAACACTGAAACGTATTTGCAGCGTTTCTTCCAAAAATGGGGATTTATGTGCGCAGACAAACCCTGGCTCGTCCTATTTATAGGAATGTGTGTAGTAGTTGCGTTCGGACACGGCATTAAATATCTGAAGGTCACAACAAATCCTGTCGAACTATGGGCATCGCCATCTTCACGCAGTCGAGTTGAACGAGAATATTTCGATAAACATTTCGAACCGTTCTACCGCACAGAACAGATTATAATTAGAGCGGTTGGATTAGAAAATATTGTACACAACACGTCGAATGGTTTGATTACTTTTGGGCCAGCGTACAATGATACTTTCTTAAAATCCGTGTTTGAATTGCAAGAGCATATTAAATCGATTGGCGCCGGTACTGAGTATGGACTTGATAAGATCTGTTTTGCTCCACTACGGTCAAAAGGACAAGTTGAAACTAATGTCGAAGAATGTGTTGTACAAAGCATTTGGGGTTACTATCAAGATAGTATCGACACTTTTGATGAAACTGATGAAGATCCAGAACATTATACTACGAACTATTTAAACCATTTTATGGCTTGTTCGCAGTAAGTATTTATTTTAATATTTTATTTCTTCGTTTATTTATATAGAACTATACGACATTCTTCGTATCACATTTTTGAAAATATACCTTTAAATATATTGTTTATCTCTTTAAAGAGTAAATATAAAATAGCAGTGATTTATATTTCATCTTCCTAGAAATCCATACAACCCAAGTTGTCTAGCCCCTTACGGTGGTCCAATCGAGCCAGCAATAGCTATGGGCGGTTTCTTAGATCCCGGCCAATACTTAGACGCCCCTGATTACGAAAGAGCAACTGCAGTCATCTTAACATTTTTGGTGAACAACTACTATAACAAAACCAAACTACAACCGGCTGCTGAATGGGAAAAACAATATGTTGAGTTTATGAAAAACTATACAACAAACATGAAACCAGAATTCATGGACATTGCATTCACGTCAGAGCGATCCATTGAAGATGAGCTAGATAGAGAAAGTCAATCGGACGTCGTAACAATACTCATTTCTTATGTTATTATGTTTGCATACATTGCGATATCTCTGGGGCAGATGAGATCTTGCGGAAGATTATTAATTGATAGTAAGATTACATTGGGCTTGGGTGGGGTCTTTATTGTCCTGGCTTCAGTGGCGTCATCAGTGGGGATATTTGGTTTTATCGGACTGCCAGCTACGCTGATCATAATAGAGGTTATACCGTTTTTAGTCTTAGCGGTTGGGGTTGACAATATTTTTATTTTGGTGCAAACTCATCAACGAGAACCACGCAAACCAAATGAAACGCACGCGGAACATATTGGGCGAACTTTGGGTCAAGTAGGACCCTCAATGCTACTTACCAGCTTATCTGAGTCTTGTTGTTTCTTCTTGGGGGGCCTATCTGATATGCCGGCAGTTAGAGCGTTTGCGTTATACGCTGGTATGGCTCTGCTCATCGATTTCTTACTTCAAATCACGTGTTTCGTTAGTTTGCTTACGCTCGACTCAATCCGGCAAGCAAACAACCGGTTTGATGTCTGTTGTTTTTTGCAAGGCTCTAAAAAGGACACAAACGAAGAGCCCCAAGACGGATCTCTCTACAAGTTCTTTAAATATGTTTACGTGCCGATCCTAATGAATAAATTCGTACGCGCTGGAGTGGTAGTTATTTTCTTTGGATGGTTATGTAGTTCAATAGCAGTGGCGCCTCATATTGAGATTGGGTTAGATCAGGAACTATCCATGCCTGAAGATTCGTTCGTGCTTAAATATTTCCGGTTTTTGAAAGAATATTTGTGCATAGGACCACCTATGTATTTTGTAATTAAAGGCGGCTTAAATTACTCAGAGCTGAAAACCCAAAATATGGTGTGTGGCGGGCAGTATTGCGATATTGATTCCGTAACAACGCAAATTTATCTCGCTAGTAAATCACCGAGTTATACGTATATAGCAAAACCAAGTTCAAGTTGGCTAGACGACTACTTTGATTGGTCAGCAGCGGGGTCGTGCTGTAAACAGTCGAAAACTAATGGCAGTTTTTGTCCGAACGATGGTAAGCTTTTTTTAATTATTCACATTACGTAATTTAGATTCTATTTGACCCTTACCTTATATTGGAAAAATTCAGAACTACACTGTGAATTTATTTTTGTAATTCTCTATTCATTTATTAAAATACTTATAATAATTTTTCTAGATTCTTCATCATCATGTGAAAGCTGCAAAATTCAACTAAACAACTACAGCCGTCCGAATGAACAAGAATTCCAAAAATACGTCTCGTTCTTTTTGGAAGACAATCCGACCGAATCCTGTGCCAAGGCCGGTCACGCCGCGTACAGCCAAGCCGTCAACTACTTAATCAACCCAAAAACACACGAAACAAACGTTGGTGCATCATACTTCATGGCATACCACTCCATCTTAAAAACATCCGCCGATTATTACGAATCAATGCGCGCCGCTCGGCACGTCTCGAAAAACTTAACTGACATGATAAACGATAAATTACGTGTGCAAGGATTGAATGAGACCATCGAAGTATTTCCTTATTCGGTATTTTATGTGTTTTACGAACAGTATTTAACTATGTGGCCAGATACATTGCAAAGTATGTGTATAAGTTTATTGGCGATTTTCGTAGTTACTTTTATTCTAATGGGACTAGATTTGTTCAGCTCGTTAGTTGTAATTATTACAATTACAATGATTATTGTCAATTTGTCTGGCTTGATGTATTGGTGGCATATTACGTTAAATGCTGTTTCGTTGGTGAATTTGGTGATGGCAGTTGGTATCGCGGTCGAATTTTGTTCGCATTTGGTACATAGTTTTTCGGTTTCGGTCGAATGCAGTCGTGTTGACCGGGCGGCCGATGCGTTAACGCGGATGGGTAGTTCGATATTTTCGGGTATTACCCTGACGAAATTCGGCGGGATTATTGTGCTTGGGTTCGCGAAAAGTCAAATTTTCCAAGTTTTCTACTTCAGAATGTATCTGGGCATTGTGCTGTTTGGTGCCGCACATGGACTCATTTTCCTGCCCGTATTACTTAGTTATATCGGTAAGTGATTTATTTATTTGTAATTAGTTTATTGCACTTATTAATTATAATTTTAAAAGTCTAAGCATTTGATATTTCTGGGCATATTTTATTATATTTAATAGCTTCTAACATCAAATTGTTGGACATATATATTTGTTTTTCATTTTATTCTCGATTCATAAATAGACTGGTATAAGGGTACATATATATTTATTGACTTATGTTATTTTAAAATAAAATACCGAGTACAGAAGTCAAATAAACTGGATGTCACATATCTCTGTGTACCTTTAGCTATATTCCCTTTCATAAAATAGGTTTCATAATTTTGTCGCTTTTTTGTGTTTTATGCGTAGCTGGTATACCATTTTCATACTTCGTTTGAGACCTCAGTTTCTCATTTACGGGCGTAACATTATATTAATACAGTTTTGAGAGGATGCATGTTTATTTTAAGTTCTAACATGGGTATTACTTGTGGTTGTAATAACAAATTAGCTGCGCAATAATGTGTTTCTTACAAAATGAAAAGGTTCTATTGGAAGTCCTTTTGCGGCACTGTTATATCACTATTTAATATATGTTTTAATTGTTCTTATAAAATACCGCAACATGGCTTCAAATTTCCTAGCTTTAAATATCGTCAATAATTTATATATTTATTTGTGTGTGGGAAACGAATGCTTTTAGCATGAATATGTTATAATTCAACAGGTTCTCCAATGAATAAAGAGAAATTGGCCAAACATAATCGGGCATTACATGGGAACAATATACAGGAAACAGCGTTAACTCGAGTAAGCATATTAACATTATATTTTGTGTTTTTCTTTCTTTTATTGTTCTTCATTCAATTATTGTTTGCTATCGTAACAACTGTAATATATAAATATAGGGACAGATATAGCATTTTAATATTTATGGCAACAAAAGGGAATAGCTAAAGTACGTACATTTGAATATAGACGTCGACTACTTATTTTTCATTTAGGGCTCATTTCATACTATATCAATTATTATATTTTTGTAGAGTTGAGATATTAATATTTTATAGTAAATTGAGCTATTTGGAATGATTATAGATGTCGATGGCTATATAATATTAACTTGCATGATATAAAATGTTTGTTGTACTGCTTAACGCGACACCCATAAGAGCGACAGAAGTTTATAACGACATTTCAAATCAGCGACATAAAAAGTGACCCTTTTATATCTAGCTGTATTGAAATATCTTATAATCTGCCATTTATGATTTAGTTGTTATAGCGTGTAATGGAAATAAATACGCTTTTATTAGTGTCGCTCTTATGGATAGATGTGATTTCTTTTTATAGACTTATTTATTTATTGTACACAAATTCATAATATCCAAGTGTTTAACAATACATCGATATAATGTCAATTATATTAACTCCAGAATTTGATAGGCGCTATTGCTTTAATTCCTATTCTTATATGATAAATTTAATTTGACCATATGTACCCATGACCAATGGTGTTTTCTTTTTTCGTGTAGGCGTGATGCAAAGAAGAAGAAATAGACAAATTTCCGCCACGACTAGTGATGTTACTTCTCCCTTGTTGCAGCCATCTACATCAAACTCCCCCAATTACGACAGTATAATACAAATTTAATTAATATTATATATTCTAATATAATAATAATTTCAACAATCTTTTGTAAAAAAAAACTTCAACTCATATCGATAACATATTTTTATATAATTCAAAAATTTTATACACTTTTTGATAAAAACAGGATAGCCATTTTGGACCAAAATAAAACGAAAATAGTGTTGTCTGTATTATGTAAAGCATATCGGATCATTCTAAACGTAACACCTTGGCAAAAATTTAATAGGATTGGTGATAAAAGGGAGAATTTAAAATATAACAATTCTAAATAGTAAACATTATATACTATAGATAAATTACTAAACGTAATTCAAGTTTTAATCACACAGATTCTGCTGTAGGTTTAAATTTTGTGATTTTTTTTTATCCGCCAAATTTACGGAACTGATCAATAGTAGTAAATCAATTCTTTTTAGTAATGGTGATTTTGGTTCGGATTATTTTGAAATAAATTGTTTACGTCCATTTAACACATGACTGTATTGCGTGATTTTTAGTGACAAATGTCAATTCTAGTGATATTTGTTATTTTAGTGATAATTTTATTTTATACTGCAGTGATATGTAATAATCATCTTTATGTAACAAGCAGTGTATACTTAAAATCAGATCTTCTTAGGAACGTTTTAGAAGTGTCTTAAAAGCTAAATCAGAGATTGTGAAATTTTTATGAAATATCGGAAGTTTCACCAGGAAAATTAATCGATTACGCCTTTGTATTGATATGTAGCATATGAGTAATTAAAATTAACAAAGACTTCAAGTATAAGTTAGTTAAATAATGTTAGTAGTCTTTATTAAATTCAATTTGAACTTAACAAATCTTTATACATAAATTATATGAAAAAAACAAACTATTTACTCGTGGGTAGTTGAACTCTTATTTTCACTTGTGTATTACGGATGTATTATATAAAATAACTATTTTACTGATTAGTACCAAATTTATTATACTGCTTCTGATGTTTTTGTGATCTGAGGTCCTACCTCTATTTACAAGTATTTATTAGTTATAGTGTGGAAGTTATTGAAAATAACACAACTTAGAATACATCATAGCTTATGTCGCATTCACGATAAAACGAAATATTCGGTAAGAAAAACTACTTTTTTACGACAACAATGAATCGTCAACATAATTAAGTTATATGTACATTTTATAAACTATAGCCGTGTTAATATATGATTTAAAATTATATTTATTTAAAAAAAAAAGTCATTGCATATTTTCCCCAGTATATACAAATTAGTGTATTATAAATTATTATTTTAGTCAAGTAAATACGGTAATATTTGAGGATAATTAGGCTTCGATTTGATGTTTTTCGTACCGCATATTTTGGATTTTGTGTACATTTTTGGAACATAAGCTCAACAAGACTCATTTTAGGCTTTTTTTTGTGAATATAGGTTTGGGACGTAGACTTTTAAAAATGGAATTAGTGCTTCTGGGAGCAATAGTAAAACATTATAATATAATCCATTAGTTAGAAACTTGCGCGCACCTTTATAGTAACAGGTTTTTATAACTTATTTTAATTTGATACAGGGTGTTTTATTAGTTAAAATTAAATTAATTTTTCAAACAAAAATTTCATTTGTTTAAAATTCTAAAATAATTTATTTATCAGTACTATTATAATTTATTATAATCTATTCCAGTATACAAATATTCTTCTAGATTTCCGAAAATGTATTTTTATGTTTACCTTCTTGGAATAAGTTTTATTATTAATTATTATAAATAAACGAACGGTATAGGAAGAAGCAATTATCAATAAATGTATTTTTTGTAAAAAAAAAGGTTTTATACTGTGTCCCAAAATATTGTGGTAAAACTCCGGTATACTGAAAACTAATCTTTTTTAAAAAGTTTAAATGTTTGATAAATCGTATAGTATAATACAAGTTTATTTAAATAATAATATAATTACAATTAAACTTAATACAACACTTTAAAAAAAGTTAAAATAACACGTCAATTGTGCGTTTTTATTGTGAAAAAATATATAAAAACAAAAACTTAAATATAGAAATATCCTAATTAGTTCTTATGAGTGGGGCATTGCATTAAGAATATATCATGCCCGGCACGACATATTTTAAATTCTTTTGAAAAATGTTAATTTCAGAACAAGTAATAGTGCGATTTACGTTTGTAATGCAAATTTTAGCGTAAGAGGCAAAACACAATTATTATAAAAAATTACTGTACATTATTAGGTATATACAATACTATTTGTTTCGATAAACTTTATATATTATATATGTTAACAAATGATTTGAAATTGAATTTGATGTTTTAATTAACTTCTAAACATCATATTTAATTGTTTCTATGCAACTGGCACAGCTAAAAAAGTTAGGTGTTATTGTAATGTTTTATTTTCGAATTCTTCATTAATTTAATAGCGTCGTCATTGTTGAGATCAATAATTTAAAATGTTTCTTGTAAAATAGTAAAAGCCGTTGCATTACAAACCCGGATCATCCTTTAATGGTAAGGACGCGTCAAAATCTCATCAAAAATAACAGTTCATTAATTACGACTTAAAACTGATTATGTATGTATGTATATACAATTTTAGATGTGGTTATTAAACTTTCGTCTGGTTCACCATGCAACATAAGTAAAACTAGACGTATCCTAAACGGCTAAAGTCGTATTCGTTACATGCGGAAATACTTTGAGTGGTCCAAATAGATATACTGCTGAGCAAGTTTCATCGAGATTGCCAAGAAATTGTGCGTATAATTCCTGGTATCGTGACAGTGTTATTCCACCCCGACGTCTGTCGTCATCCTATATAGAAAATATGGTAAGCAATATTTAACTTTAAAAAAAGTTTATTTATAAATATTGTTTGTTTTATATTTATTATATTTTTAGCCGTGCCGAAAGTGTTTCCTAAAATTATTTTTTATGTATAGAATTTACATTTCTCTATTTAAAAAAGTTGAAATTATTTGCCGTTATGGGCCTTTTTAATGTTTGTTTAATCTGAACTTAAATGATTCTGAATCTGATTAATTGTGTACACAAACAATAACCAATTAAATAGCTTACCATTTGTTTAGTACATAGTTTTATCGCCAGAATAGCGAGTAGTTAATTTCGTTCATGAATTAGCAAAGTGGTATGTATAGAAATGTTTGAGAACTTCAAGTAGTTACTATTTAAAACAAAATACGAATAATTCGTTCATGAACCCATGTATTTCTGTCTACTTTGTGCACATATGAATGCTATA
Organism: Nebria ingens riversi; assembly: GCA_018344505.1. Taxonomy (NCBI): domain Eukaryota; kingdom Metazoa; phylum Arthropoda; class Insecta; order Coleoptera; family Carabidae; genus Nebria; species Nebria ingens. The sequence continues at coordinate 80,471 of JADQWA010000530.1, forward strand.
AAATCTATCATGAAATTATAAAGACGCCCTTGATTATTTATGATCAAAAGAAATGCAAATGCAATGTTTAACACCTACACTATCGTTTTGTATAAAAATAAAACTTTAATATTTCATATGTCTAAATATAAATGCTATTTTACTGGATATGTAATAACTGAATTTATGTCTTAATATATAGTTGCAAGGTGTGAAATTAGAAATTTATTAATTATTATTGCTGCACGTGCATACTGCAATAAACTGTGACGTCATTCCATCGTTTTATTGTGGAAATTACATCACTATCAAAATATACAAAACAAAATATATCTTGTGTGGATATTTTAGTTTTCTATGATATAGAATTATCGCCGTTATTATGAGCAACTCTAGTTGGATTTAAGTAGTTAAAAAATTAAATTTGAATAAAACTTACACTGAGTAAATTATCGAAGGCTTCATCAATGACTTCTATATCATCGACCGCGAATTTGGTGACACAATTGAATCGATATTCATCGGCCCCGATAACGCCATCGTCGTTCAAATCGACCATTTTGAAATTTGAATCAATAAACATCTTCATCGCTTGCGGGAAATCTTCGTACCGCCGACCAACACAACTTCGTTGTACGGCTTCTTTGAATTCGTCAATTGTAATTTTACCATCCTGTAACAATTTCTATATTCCGAAACGAGAGCGTTCTGTATAAGTTTTAATATGTCTTGTGTCCCAGAAACTGTAAGAACCCAACGGAAGCCATATTTGGCAAAATAGCATCAAAAAGCAAAATTACGAAATAAAAAAATGCGTCCACTTGGTTATTACTATACCGCACGATTTGTTATGATTTGATTAGAAACATTGATCTATATATATATATTAATTGCTGCTTATACACATTGATAGTACAATTTTTACTTTCTTATACGTATACAAAGAAACTAATTTTAACGATTGTTTACTCCGTATCCTAAACGAACTTCAAGCCGGATGGAAACAAGCCATCGGTTAGCGTAAAGCGACGTATAAGAAAGTTTAGTTTTTATAGATATATCTATTTTTTATGATTAATAAATGACTAAATTACACAAAAGCGTATGTAGTTTAATTTTAATCCGGTCAAATATGATTGCTAATGCATGATATGTGAATGCAATGAAATTGCAGATTATTATTTTAATTTAAAATTAGATTTTGATTTACGATTGAGCGAAAAAGGACATCAATAATAATAAAAATATGAGATAATTTTAAACCGAGAATGAAAAATAAAAAATCGAAATGGGCAAAAGTCCAAAAAACGAACAGGTTTTAAGTTTAGATATCGCGATTGTTGCCATTGTTTATGTAATGTTTAAAATAGTGTGTGAATGTGTGTATGGTATGAAAATAACTACTTTTAGCAACTATACAAACATCTAGTACAGAGTAAAGAATATATAGAGAGGATATATAGGTATAAGCACTTGATACTAAAGTAGCATAATGACTCTTTACATGATTGCGTGTAAAACTTTTCTCTCTATCTATTTAGTTACTCTATGGTGTTTACGGTTGTCTATTGAAGCATTTATATTTCACCTTATTGAAATCGGCCAAGTCTGCGATTTCCTCCCATAGGCTTAACATGATGTGTTGGTATTCTTGTAATCTGGCGTGGCTGAACTCACCCTTACCCTCGATAATAGTTGCACGTAGGGCCAAACAGGCGAAGTCGCGCTCGTCCAAAAAGCCATTTGAATCGATATCTATAATGAGGAAGACAATAATAAAAATATATTATATATATTAGGCAGAACCTAACAGGTAAAAATGCTTCTAACAAAAATCCTATAAATTATTTTTCTCTTTTGACCTTAAATAAATATAATTTCTGTGTAAACTGAATTAGCTACAAAATATATATTAAGTTGCTAGTGCAAACATATTTATGATTACAAATGTGAAGCAGATTATATATGCGTTTGGCCTAAATATAAATTACAATATTTATGTTTATTTCGAACTTGAAATTATTTATTATTTGCAGTATATGAATAATAATAAAAACTAAAAATAACAAAGTTTACCTCATGAACACGCTATCTATTTTTAAATATTAATTTTTATTATTTTCTTCAATATCTAAACATCTGGTGACATCAATTTTTTTAATAAAATATACTTTTACAGTAAAATAACAAAATGATAAATAACATTATGATAAAAATAACATTATGATAAATCGTGCTTTTTATTGTTGAATTCGTGACTGAAACGCTCAATTTTTTTAGATGATTTTGCATATGTACATACGTTAAAGTCGCTTCAGTCATTAATATATCTAAATATAATTCAACAATTATGTTATATAGTGTGACGAATTCGAAAAAAGTTTTTAATACACACATTTATACTGAGTAAATAAATTAAACCTTGACGCGTATATATTTAGAATATTATTATTTGTATAAACAAAAATATAGGTAATGAGTTCTTTTGGCATAATCACTAAAAAACATATCAACGCAAATTAACAATGTGACAGAAAATAATTATCTTAGCATAATATTTAGACCTTAAGACATAATTACTATGCCGCCAGAGGAGGTCCAATATTTTCTGCTAAGACTAGAAAATAATTGCGGTGAAAATATGATTGAATAGTACCACGTTTAGATGTTGAGGAGGAATGGTCAAAAAAAGGTACTTAAAAATTGGCAATCTTCCGATGCAAATTGGACTAACTTATAACAACGTTTTACAAGTTTTTTTAACCTTAGTCAAATCTATGATTTTCTTTGGCAACATTTTCAATTTTGTAATTAATCCGATTTATACATATATTCATATTTTTAAGTCGAAAATCTCCTTCAAGCGTCCCGAAATTGTTTTTCAATACAGCTTTGCCAAAATATAAAAAAAGCCTCAGAAGTAAGTTATAAATTATCGATTTTATGTGCAGTTAAAGTGCAGTATTTTAATAGTTGTGCTATTTTAATTTTATCCTTGTTGATTAAATTTACTAAGGTAATTTATAACAAAACAATTGTTGGCAAATTAGTTTGCAAATTTAGTGCCAAAATAGATAAGTGATCATATTTTTATGTCACAGTTTAACAAATGAACCTTACGAATTATACATTAATTTTGCTAAATTACCTAAAATATATAGTTAATTATCTATAATAAATATATGTTTAAAACATCCAAATGTCCATTTGTTAATTTTAAACTGGTTTGTATTTTATGGTGGAGGTGCTGCAGCACGCCACTGTTAATACATTACTACCATATGTTGAATTAATCAAACTAGTCGTTCGCATCGTTAAATTGATTTCATTAGTTTCCGAAAATAAATCAAGTCGTGTGTAGGACGAACCAAAATATAAACTAGAGTAAAACGTTTTAGTAAATAAATAACATATTACTTTCATGAACAGGTGATATATTAAGAATTTTATATTTATCGATACAGAGCTTCATTTCCATCAACATCTATTTTCTGATGTTAAAACAATGAGGTAATTATTAATCTAGTGGAGAATTTAGAATACGTACATCTATTTTTATTTAAACAAACGAATCTGTCACTACTTTTATCTTGGCGACTATCTCTCTTATTTTGTGATGTAATGCTATACTAAAAATGTTACAGGAGCAATAAACATCTATATTTTTACTCTTAGTATACTAACAAACATTAAAGATTGTTAAAATATAAATTACTGAATGTTGGCTTGTGATTTGGTATAACGCTGATCATAATCTATTCGTACACAAACATTAAAAGAAAAAAAAAACGTTTTTTGAACAGACAAAACTATTTTGAGGAAAGGTGAATGGCTTATTAACTTAAACGAATTTGAAAGCCTGTGGTGTTCTAGAATCACTAGGTATTAAAATATGCTTTTAACAATTTCAATTTGGTGGTCAAATTTAAATCTATTTTAAAATCAAATATAATTGTAAAATTTATTTATTTATAAATAGATGTATTTTAGGTGTTATGAAAGCAATACATTTTAATTATATATTTTTAAGCACGAAATAAGTAAAATAAATCATATTTGTATAGTTAAACAATGGTTAAAAATTAGCGGAAAAGGTGTTAGAATCTGAAATATAGAACGCGACTAGATGCATAGTCACAAATCAAGTTTGTTTAACCATACAGACATACCGTACAGATATCTAACGATAAAATTAACGCGATTATCCCAGCTGTAGGCCATAGTGGTTGTCGTAACTAACAGCAGCAGCCGCAAAAACTATTTTTCAGTTGAGTACTGCACGAACACCAGAGTCACGAGATCAGATGCCGGTATTCCACACAACTATATGGTACTTATGGGTAGATTCTCACAGGCACCACATAACACTGATGAGACTATGTGAGGTGGTGGTCTAAGGTAGCTAGTTTCGTTCTCGTAAAAAAAAAATGAGTAAAATCGACGACGGCGTTTGAGCCCGATGCTAAACTTAGAATTATGTTGCTGGGTTCGTTACTACTCTGCGTACTGACACACGCGGCCACGGAACGATTGCATGGGAACGGGGCATGCCATCGACGACGTCGTACTTGCTACCTTTCTCTGTGTGTATAACCTACATTTTTAAGCGCCGTTTACACCCGCAATATTTTTAATTGATCTATTTTCTGGTGTTTCCAAGAGACCAGCGATGCTCAATACCCTATTGCCATTAACCACATGTAGTGAAACATTCATCGACATATAGCTAATTGCTGTTTTTCATAAGAATACTGCGTTAGTGATGTACTTTCTTATGAAAAACACACTATGACGATTGTAATTAGTCTATATCCTGTGGTAATGTGTAATATAATATAACACATACACACAAACGGAATTTCAAAAATAGTCGAAAAAAAATGTCGAGTTCGAAAATGTTCATGATTACAATACTTCCTCATATACATTCGTATAAAAAATTACATATACTGCATAATTGAATAAAAATTATAATATTAAAAATACATTTGTGTCATTCTGCACTGTGTTAATACGTGTGCAAAATTTGGAAAATAGAATGTATGATTTATATTTTTAGTTATGCGATATACTAATTTCTGCAATGTAGTAATTAAATAGCTTAGAATATGTGTATATTTTATGATCATTAGATTTAAGATGTGTGTAAATTTTTTATAACATTTGTCTATGTCTCTTTTATTCCACGCACTCAACACTATCCAAATGCATTTCTGGAAACAATCCAATATCATTCTAGAAACTGTGTGGTTCTTTTTTTAAAATAAAATATTTTTAGATTTATGCATTGACACATCTTAAAAATAATATAAATCATACATAAAACAAAATAATATATCAAAACACTTTAAATTAATTACCTACTGAGTAATTAAACCTTGTCGCCAAAGATATAATAATTAATATATATATATATAGGGGAGCGTTAGGCTAAATAGTTAAAAAGTAACCAATCAGACAACTTATAAATATTATTTATTATATTATAATTTGTTCCTTTCAGGAGCCAAATTGTGTTCTTGTTCGATTGAACATTTAGTAGGTGACAGTTTAAAATATAAATAATTTTACTGAACGTGTAATAATCTCATTTATCTTGGCACTAAATGAAATGATTCGGATTGTGTCTTTTAACAAGATGTATGTATACATCAACAAGTTATATATTCGTAAAACTTTGTTCTCTAATCATCCAAATGTATACAAAAACAAATGAGTAAAAAAGGCGGAAATGAGTTAAAAACAGTGGGTTTCAACTTTTGGTACGTATAGTCTATTTTTAATTGTATGAGTTGGTGTTACAAGTACAAATATGTAGTTCCTTGTTGGCACGCAATTTATCTTTTTTTTTTGTTCATCATTGGACAAAAAATTAAAACAAACTATTAATGGTGCCGGCGTATTTGTTTTTGTTCTGTGAGCGCTACACTATTGAAGATAAAATTATGAAACTAAATAGTATTCTGTACAACTTTTGTTTGAAACATTTTTTCAAAAAGTGTACCAGTTACGAGATAATTGCTATTCTTTATTTTATTTATATTGCCATAGTTACGTAGGTATTTTATATTTTAATATCTTTCCTATGCTAATGAATAAATACTGTCTTAATATTTAATAATACTGCTTCGGAACATCTACGCATACTGGGAGAATTAATTACTGAGAATTTAATTGATAATACCTGTTTTTTTTCCGGATTGGACTGGAATAAAAATATTACCAAACATGTATAAGTTGTTCTAGCGTCACAGTGTATTTAATATATTTCAGATAGGTACATGTTGAAATTAAATAGCGTAGAGGAGCTCTGATTGTTTAAACTTTTAAAATAGTTAGAAATAAAAGTTATAATTTTGAAAGTGCATAGAATATCGAAGAACAAAAGTGTAACGCAGAACATATGTGAGTGCTAATAAATCTGGTAAAATACAGTGAAGATCAAGAAGGAAAAGGTAATATTTAATATTTATAAATCTATCTAAATATATAATAAAATGCTTTAAGTTATAATCATTTACAACAAATATAACGTACAACTTGTTCATACATATTAAAAACATAGTTTAATAATATTAATATTAAACGAACGAGGTAGGCTTTGATCAGCCATCTCGCCGCTATATTGCACAGTGCACCTACGGTTGACAGCAGAAATGTTGTTTAAACTAAACTTATTAAAAAAATGGTTTAATATCGCGGTTTTATGTGGCTGTTAAAAGTTAGCTAATATAATGATTAGTGATATTCAGTAAAGTGTATAGTGCGATCTGATAGAATAAATTAGATTTTTGCGCAAAAAAAGATTTCTTTTCTAACCTAATACGTCGAGCATGGCTATCTCAGATCAAGCACTACGTTTACAAAATTCCTTTATTAATTTAGTGTTTTTTATTTATTTTCGTAATAAATAAATATTAATAATGTTCGCGTTATGTATAAATGTATATACCATCCGATTCGTAAACAAGTGATTTATTTTTTTCCGCGGTGATCGCGAATGGACTTGACGCTATTTTAATTGGACGTCCGGGGTCTATATTCATGCATGGAAATATAAATATATAAGAAATAATCCACATAAATGGACATCTACACTCTGAAATCTATCTATCCTTGTTTATCTTATGTACCCGAAAATTGTTATGAAATGACTGGTTTCTACGTATAATCTTGTCCAACTCGGTCCGGAACCAACTAGTTTTTCGATAGACGCCGACCAGAAAAGTTCATTTTATATGTGTTTGATGCATATAAATCTATAGAAATTGTTGTTAAAATTGCATTAAATTGTTTTAAACATTGTTTAAATTGTGTCAAATCGCGTAAAATAGTGTTTTTCGTACTATAGTTAGCGTACAAATAATTTACGAAAGTTTGAATGCTGTTTACCGGTATATAACGCTGCGTTATTATAGCTTCGCGAAGCTACCATAGGTAATAGATTTTTTTTTGATACTTTAAATGACTATATTAGGATTTCTAAACATTGTTAAACAACGTTACTAACCACAAACATTTATAGAATAATATTAAGAATATTTGCATGTTTTTTGTTGCAGGATCAGCCGAGTAATTCATAAAGCAGTCCCTCAAATTCGAGGTAGAAGAGACTTAAGGTAATTTTTATTTTATGGCTATTTATATTTCTCGGTCGCCATCTTATAAAATATATATTTATATATGTATATGTTTCTCTGCTGGGGGGGGGGGGGGGGGAAGAGTACGGGGTTTATATATTTTGGATTTTTGTTTAAATTGTTTTTATTTTTTAAATAGCAATAAATTGCCTTTAGAAATGTATTAGAAATCAAATATTATTTAAATGTTTGTTACTTTTTTTTGAAATAAGTAACTTGTTATATTCAGTAAAGGGTTCAAAATTTTAAATTCAATTAATAAGATGTACCCGTTGCGGCCCCCGTGCGCATGTGACGCTTTTGTAAAGTCATTTTTTCCCACAATTAAAAGTGCGTTTCTATTATTTATTTATTTATAGGTATGTTTAATAATTGCGTTGATTATTTTGAACAAGTGCCGTGATTTTAGTACCAATTGTTTACTATGTGTATACCTACTTTACACTTAAAATAAATATTTATTCTTTCCGTTAAAAACTGTGGAAAAAAAAGTCTGTCACTGATGTAGTGATTAAATAATATACCTAATTTAAACGCGGGTTTAAACAATGTGTAATGTTTGTGAAATGGAAATTGTGTTTTAAATCATATAGAAATTCGGGTTTAATAAATAAATCATAATTCTTCGACACTGAACCGCCAAGCAGGGGTGGGGTGGTTGTTTGCTGAGCTTAAAACCTGTATACATTTTGTGTACTTTTGGCTATTCTATTAGCAGTGGTTTTATTGCGATTTTTAGATGAGAGAGTGAGTGCACGCGCACCTAATACGTTTGACAGCAGAAACTTTGTTAATACTTAATAAAATAAAAAAAGACTTTAATATCGCGGTTCTTTTATGTACCAAGTGTATTGTGCGATCTGATTGAATTGATTAGATAAATATTAAAAACGGTCGCGTGAGGGTGTTTTAAGCATTGTTAGTTACTAGACATGATTACTAATGTATTTGCCAATGTTTTAGGGGCGACCAATCCACAACAACCAAAGGGCTTTAAGAATAGAAAAAGTAAGTGATTTTTTATTATCCCGCATGTGCTATATTTATATTTCCCAGTTTATTTCTTTCTTTATTTATTATTGTTTATATGTATAAATATATATGTATATGTATGTATGTACCATCCGATTCGTAAACAAGTGTTTTTTTTTTTTAATATTTTCGCGAGTGTTTACCAATTAGTGAAATGACTACGTAAAATATCAGCCATTCCCTATAAAATGTTATATTGCAAGTTTCTTAAAAATAAATTAACATCTCCGTTTAAAATTCTGTGATAGTAAAAGTGAGTGTTTAAATAATTGTAGTAAATTCATGATTAAAAATTGTGCTATTAGTGAGTGATTAAAAATAAATGATTTCGCGAAATAAAATAGCAGTACAATCATCAATGAATCAATCGCTAACAGGAGCAACTAGAACTTCAGCTGTGGTATAGGAGAGGAACAAGTATTGGATTTGGATTTGGTGAGTACCATTTCTACTTCTAATATGCGTATCAGGCAGTGATTTTCTATAGGATACAAAATGTAAAGAGAATCCACTGTCTTCGGGTGTATGTACCTATTGTAATAATGTTTCTTCTTCTATCTTCTTTTAACAATTTCTGAATACGGCGCGTATTCAGAAATGGTTAAACAACTGGGAAATATAAATTCATTCACTCATATTGATCAATTACTTTTTGACGTAAATTAACTAAAATAATATAAAATAGCACATGCCAAAAAACAATTTTTAAACTTTAGAGAATAACTTGTTCCAAACCACCCTTGATAATTGCAGAACCTGATGAAGTGGTGGTTGAAGCAATTCAACCTTACCATGGTTCATTTAACTTCTTTAAACAAATGTCTGCATATGTCTGAAACACGCGCTTTGGTTTCAAATATATGCGGTAGCACCTGCCCCTGTCCCCTTACGGTTAGAGCAAGTATTTTCTTCAGTTCCTTCTCGTTTCGTTTCGTTCCGTTTCGTTCCGTTTGTAAATACACAGTCCTCCTTGTCATCGTTGGAGCAACCACCGTTGGACTTCTAGACAACAACAGCACCATGAAGACCTTTTTTTATTGATATCGCGTACTGTCCACACATACACTGGCAGTTCTGCTCCGGGAGCAAGTTCGTTGTTGTATTTCAAAATGATCGCGTGATATAGATTCTCGGGTGTTTGTATGCATTCATTCTGGTTGGGTTTTTAATTCGGGTTTCGGGTGTTTTGGGGTGGGCGGGTCGCGACAATTCAAGTCATATACCTAACGCTGATATCATTAGGTGTGACTTCATCAATATGTTAGCCGATTGTTGTACTTTTGACTGCGTCACTACACGCCGATCAGCATCTGATACGAGTGCTGGAGGTACTAAGTATATGCTCTCGTCTTAGGGGTCTGTTGTTCACTGGCATGCCGCCTATCGTAGCTTCCTTCTGTGTCCTGCTTCGCGTGAGTAACGTGTTCGTATAGCGTAAATCTGCTGGCGGTTGTGGACGTGCCTTAAGGTTGGATATACCGATATGGTGGTCATTGCCAGTGACACGGATGGCCTGGGGTGCGGTGTAGAAAGGTACATTAGCTCGTGCATGTGCAGGGTCCTAAGTACACGGTCGGTTAAATGAGATGGGTGGCACTTGTTAATATTGGCGCGTTGCAAACAACCGACTGACGAATCGTCCAAGAAAGCTCATCTGTACATTGTACGATGTACAGTGGGTGCCTGGTGTCTCTGGAACGGTACGAGTCTCTCTACTGTACGACCAGGGTGCAGTAGTGCTAGCACAAGTGCCGAACTGGGTTCACTGGGAACCGGATTGATTTGTTGGTTGGTTTGACCATTTCGTTTGGTCATAATAATAAACTCTCGAAACACTGGGCCTGCCGCAGGAGCGAGGTGGGCCCCCAATAACTAACTGTACTTTCACACTTTCAGATTGAACGTTTTTCGGACGTCCCAGTCCTGGTTAACTGGGTGTCCACCTTTTAAAGTATTCGCAGTGTGTGAGCAGACTTGCACACTGCACCCATTGGCAGTTCGCCTTCTAATCCAAATTTCTTTCAGATATGTACTTTCTAGGTGTAACATTGTGTCGTACCCAATGTTACAATACGTCAGATATGCATTGCACTGCACATAATTGTGTGTGCCCCGTGCTCAGAAGCACAAATTAGAATAAGTATCTCAAATAATAGGTAGGGGGTGGGAATATCTTCAAATAGGTAGGGGGTGGGCATATTTCAGTTAGGTAGGCCCCCGCCGGGTTACGTTTCAAAATGATCTCTTATAGTTAGTTAAATGTATTTCAATACTTATAGGTATATGTTTGTATCTTAATATAGAATCTTCATAAATCGTAGCCTATATGTTTTAATCCAAGTCTAGCTATGGAGTTGATTTTTAAACGGAACCCTCTTGGAGTTTACCTTGACGTGGTGGCGGGGCTTAAGTTTCTCTCACTAATGTTTAAATATAACTTTATTTCAAAAATATTTGTTTATGTTATTAGTGCGAGATGCAACAAAAAAACTCCAAACGTGGTTATATTTCCTAATACTATAGGGTCGAAAAAACATTGCAAACGTTAGTAAAATATATGAAATATTATATATAAATATTTTCTCAAGTTTTGAGTTAATTTAAAAACTAAAACACGTCCGACCATAATAATTTCTAGAATGGCTATATTTTCTTGAATGTTTATAATTATTTATTTCTATCTAAACAAAATATACCTAATACGTATACGAATGTCCATCAGTGCAATAAACTGCAGATGTTTGTTTATGATCTTAGTAAGTAAATTTTCTGAAAATACTATTTTACTTTGAGCATATATTGTGTGTTAAAGGTCAGATAAAAATAATGTACATATGTATATATGGTTATATTATTATATTTTTGTTGAGTTAATTTTAGGTTATTATATTCTAGAAAATTGTGCGCATTCAAAATGTATTTAGCAAAAATGGAAATGAAAATGGAAATATGCCCTTTCAACAAGTATCATCGCGTTAGCGCTAGTAAGCTTCAGTATCATATTGTAAGATGCATGAAAAATTATCCTAACCATTTGGTTTGCCCTTACAATGCTACACATCGGATGCTCAAAGCAGATTTAAATGATCATTTATCTAAATGCCCTGATAAAAAGGTTTCGGACGTCACATCTATAGATAGAGCGCTCGGCGACAGCATAATTAACAGCGAATTTAATCTTGAATATGAAAATTGGTCCGATTAAAAAATACAATTGTTGTGAATTTAGTTTTTAAGAATAATAATTTTACACTATTAACTATATAAAAAATAAAAATGTTCTTTTATTATTTATCATCACTAACAGCTAATTAGTTAGGACTTTGTGTGATGAACTATTTATATGAAAATTTCCAAATGCCCGCGCATCAGACCCTGCAGCCAGCAGTAGTGAACCGACGGGGCAAACGTTTGGCCGACTTTAAGTTTATTTTCGTTATAGATTTGTTATCTATTTTAAAATATTAATGGTGTCTGCATTCAAGTATATTTATTGTTCTACGAAAGTTGATAATTGTTATCTAAAACAGTAAAATGTTTAAGCGTTATTAGTTAATAAATATATCCGCTAGAGTCGCACCATTCGAGTGTACTGGAGTGGCTGGAGTGTACACCGTCTGCCCCTGTTGCAGTGTCTTGGAATGTGCAACGTGTGTACAGGTGTAAAAAATGTGTGATGTGTTGTACGTTTTTATTTTATTAATTAAATAAACATAATTCATAGGCCATACGGTACAATAGAAACAATATTAAGTAATTCATTCTTTAAGTTAGTTCTTTTGTCAATCAGTAACTCATCATTCAATTATTTTGACATAAGATATTGGACGTGTAGATGTTCTAGCCTTGATAACTGGATTATACAAAAAAGAATACTTGAAATATATTTCGTTAATACTACAGTTATATTGTAATGTATCTACAAAAAATCTCGTAGAAAAAACAATTGTGATATTATATATAATAGCAAAATACTAGTGTATACAAAATGTTTCGAAGCAAAATTCGAATCCATACATTCAGAGTGATTCTGTTAACGTCTTTAGTTTGGTTTCTTGTGGATGTTGTTGTGTTAACATTTTACTCAGATTGTTTGAGTGGTACGTGCAAGAAAAACAACGAATACGTTGTTGAGGTTGGACAGTTAGATAACGAAGAAAACCATGGTCCTCGTGCTGAAGAGTTGCAACAAGACGAATTGAGCAGGTACAATCTATTGAACATTTGAAATTGAATTGAAATCAACAACAACGTCGTGGATTTTCTTTCAGCAAAAGTGGACAGTACAAAGCATCGCAACTAAAACGATGGAGACCAGCACCGTTAGTGATCCCGAATCCGGGGATGCCTGGCGAAATGGGCAAAGCAGTTCATATTTCGCCGGATCACGACGCCGAAATGAAAGAGAAATTCAAGTTAAATCAATTCAATTTGATGGCTAGTGATTCAATCGGTATGAACCGATCACTTTCTGATGTTAGATTAGATGGGTAAGTGTAGTATTTTCGATTAAAATTATTTGTTAGAAAATGTAGTAAAATATTACGTTATTATATTGATATATGATTATTATCGATTTGAAATTTAGCATTGACATATATAGTGCAGCTATCAATGATTCATTTAATCAACTTTAAAATTTATATCCATATTTGTGTGTAATTAAGTTCTAATATATTAATTCAATATATTTCGTAACCATGGATATAAAGATCGACATTTTGTTATTTTAAAATATATATATATATATAGATATATATATATATATATATATATATATATATATATATATATATATATATCCTCGCCTAGTAATAAAATATCCTTATTTGAGAAGTATAACGTTTTAATATATTAATTAATCTAATTCCGAAAAGCAAACAGCATTTGGAGTATTGACATTAGTTTAGGAATTCGTTGTTCTGAATTATTTAACAATTGAATTCATTGGTTGCTAAGATAGCTGAATAATAACAATAGGTAAAACTACGTAAGAGAGAAGATGACACCATTTTTTGTTTCATAATACTTGTTAAATTGTATTTGTGGCCTTTCACTCAAAGACCAATCATTGACATTTGAACGTAGGTGTTTATCAGTGCCACCATCATTTCCTATCAGCTTTGAAATAAATGCAAAATCGAATTATTTTGTTCGCGGATACGGATACCTTTATTTCATTATTCGTTAGGTACTTTATTTTTTCATTGTTTGTTAGATTATTATTCAAATGCTTGTGCATGCGTTAATAATCAAATTCAGTAAGCTAGCCGAACAAATGAATAACTGTTTTTGCAACCAACAAATTTGATTTAATTTCTAGTGTTATAATATTCTAAATACTTGCCGCATATTGTATTAAAATATAATAATTTTATATGAAACTTATTTATAATATGTTTTTAACAAGTGATTTGGTATGCATATAATTGTAACAAATACGCACTTATATTGCAAAATGTACAGTTTCGCACATTGACTTCAACACGTATTTTATATGTATAACATTGATTTGAATTATAATTTAGCTTACATTTGAATATAATGAATATTTGTGCTATATTCAAACTTGCAAAATAGCAGTATCTGTACACATGCTTTTTTATTTCGAAATTATTGTTATAGAAATTGAATTTAATTAATGTATCAACCGTTAAAACTTTTATTGTTCTTTTTTGCATATAGGTAGACAATTTAATTATTTATTTATCTTGTTATTGTAAAACCAACGAATAATGCTTAATAATGATGAAATTACTACAACTATTAGTAAATGTGCGTACATCTTGTAAATATTTGACTATAAATAGTTTCACTTGACTTTAAAATGAGTCGAGGCAAACAAAATAATTAGTTTTAAATCTACTTGCTTCATCTATATTAATTATCTTTAAATATTTTATCAGATATCCCTTACTATGACCAAGCCTATCTAATGACCGCCCACTTTATATATTATTCAAATTTCGAAAACAGAAGGTTTATTAGTCAGAATTCATACTATAAATAACTCTAATTTATTCTAAATTGAATTTCCTTGTAGTGCAATTTCATTGAAGATTAGAAATCTATAGAAATCAATGTCACACGTTAAATACTTTTCTATTTATCTGTATAAAAACGACATAACTTCTATCTAAACTAATGTATCATTATCATCTAGTACAATGTTTTGTCCTTCAATTCATACAGTTATTAGACCAAGACTGAATTAAACAGGAAAAAAGATTGAAATAACTAGAAAATAGTCTATATGATAATTACACCTTTACTGGTATCTTTTGTTGGCATCTGTAGCAACAACTATCATTTTGCAGCACACAATTAATTTCGGAGAAAGTTTTTTTTTGTCTTCAAAATTATTTAAGCCGTGTTAATTCGTATAATAATTGTAAACAATGTTTTAAAATTGCCGAAATTGCTAATTAATTCTATTATTTGCCCGGGTAAATAACAGTTGCTTCATGCTTCAAATTAAACAGTAATTCAAATTTAACTATAGAATAGTTTACTGTTTTATGTAATTTTATTTTATTTCATTTCCGTTAAATTTATAGGTATATGTTTTTTTTCTGTTATCTATTTTAAATTAGTTTTATTTGCGAATAACTCAAGTTTTTATATAAGCTGTATTATTAGAATAGGTTTCATTATCAATATCATGGCAACGTTTTTTTAATAGGTCAACTAGGACATGAAAAACACTGGTTTTAAAGTTCAAATCTATATATTTTTATAGAAAATCCTAAATAATATTTTTGTAAATAGAGGAGTTGAATGTTTTTTTTTTATAAATATGTAGTGATTTTATTTGTGTCAGTGACAAATTTAAATTTTTACTTTTGTATCGATTTGCCGCTAAGCTTGTATTTGCATTTTGTACATGCTTGAGTATCTTGGGAATTTCCTATAATATGCATATACATCAGACTGAAAAAAATCAAGCTTCTCTGATCTAGGTTACAACTTACAACTATAGGGAATAACATATTTTCCCTCTGGTTAGGTTACATTAGATTCGCTTGAATCCAGCCGGAAAAAAAACATTTTTAAATTTATCGTTATACAATTTATTATTATATAAAAATAAATATGTTATACATACATTTCATTGATATACAGCACTGAAATAAATGTACATCAAATAATAATTGATAAAAACTACTATTAATATTTAATAAACATTCGTCGTAGTATTTTCATATTGTTTACAGGTTTTTTTTATTGATATAACGCAATATTCTTATATTGAATTAAACTATATAGCAATTTTATTTCCGGATGTAAATTAAGTAAACAGTGGGATGCTGTACATACATCATTGCCCATTTATCATTTAAAAAGGGGATATTCATGTTTTTTGTATGGTTAATATCCTGTGTAATTTATGCAATTTGGTGCAGGTGTAAAAATAAAAATTACCCAAAATTACTTCCAACTACGTCAATTGTAATTGTATTTCATAATGAAGCATGGTCCACACTGTTGCGTACCGTATGGAGCGTTATTCTTCGTTCACCACGACCGCTTCTAAAAGAAATTATTCTTGTCGATGACGCAAGTGAAAGAGGTAATATATTTATTATTTAAGTAATCATTTTATCAAAAATTCAAATTAATTTTTCATCACGCCCTAAAAAATGTATTGCATTCTATTAATTGTTATTGACATAAAAGCTATTAATCTAATCTAAGTCAATTTATCAATATCAATAAATGTAAAATAAAATAATGTATATAACGATTGCTCACTATTTGCTGGCGAAATTAAGAACTGCTAATATATATGAATATAATGTTGTTGTTTTTTTTTGTAGATCATTTAGGTCGTAAGTTAGAGAATTACGTAGAAAAATTACCAGTACCTGTATTTGTATTACGTACTGAGAAACGATCAGGATTGATCAGAGCTCGGTTGCAAGGTGCCAGACACGTCACCGGGCAGGTGATAACATTTTTAGACGCGCATTGCGAATGTACGGAGGGCTGGCTCGAACCGTTGCTTGCGCGCATTGCAGATGATCGAAAAACGGTTGTTTGTCCGATCATCGATGTCATATCCGATGAAACATTTGAGTATATCACAGCGTCGGATATGACGTGGGGTGGCTTCAATTGGAAGTTAAACTTCAGATGGTAACTATATGTTTTGTAAACTATTTCTTATACTAGTTCGGTTATAAGTTTTTTAATAATATCAATTACTTTTAGGTACAGAGTACCTCAACGAGAAATGGACCGACGAGGTGGTGACCGTACCTCGCCATTGCGAACCCCAACAATGGCCGGTGGACTGTTTTCTATCGATCGAGACTATTTTTACGAATTGGGTTCATATGATGAAGGAATGGACATCTGGGGCGGAGAAAATTTAGAAATGAGCTTCAGGGTAAACTAAATTTATATTTTATTACCTGCTTCTAAGAACATTTATTTCTGCCCATTCTTGTGTCTACATTACATGAAAATTTTATTTCAGTTTGTTTTTATCAAACAAAATTTAGGATTGTGCTTTGATTTATTTATATGTTTTGTTGATGTTTTGTTTATTGTTTTATTGTCTAAAGGTGTGGCAGTGTGGCGGTATATTAGAGATAATACCGTGTTCACATGTTGGGCATGTGTTTAGAGACAAATCGCCGTACACATTTCCGGGCGGCGTATCCCGGATTGTACTACATAACGCGGCTAGAGTCGCCGAAGTATGGATGGACGAGTGGCGCGATTTCTATTATGCTATGAATCCAGGTTTGATTATTATTATAAAAACATATCATTTTCGTTTACACATAAGTTTTTATTTTAATTATTATACCAAATATAACCAAATCGTTTTATCGGTGTGTTCTGAACATATAAACCAAGGTTTTAATACGAGTTTATTTATTTATAATTGTTAACTATATTTTCTCACAATTTTACTAACGTAAAGCTTTTATTTAAAAGATATAACGCGAGCTTATTAAACGCATCATGTAACTTAATAAGTATCGAAGAGTGCTTTGCTTCTATTAATTTTTCAGGATTGTTTAACACTGTCACCCTATGAATTGAAACTATTTCTTAAATATTCTTCTCTAATTACTCAAAAATATTGATTATGTTCTTTTGAGTACTTTTTCATTATTAACAAATCAAGGTTTAATTATTTTTAAGGGCCAATACTAATTGTTTTTATTTTGAATGTATTGTAGACACAAGATTTCATTTGGAGAGGTTTAACAAACACCTTGTTATCAAATAACTTCTCTGCTACGATTTCATTGTTACACATTTGTTACTTATGACGTCACACAATTTTCACATATATATATATATATATATATATATATATATATATATATATATATATATATATATATATACTTTTGGCTATAGGTATATAGTTTGGTAAATTTAAATGTCAATAATCATTTAAAGATATGCGTCTAACTTTTAAGTCGTAGTGTTTGAGTTATCTGAATATGATTTTAATGCATCATTATCATATTTAATTTACACTTAATCTTATAATTCCATAATGGGCACTTCTTCAGAAGTTTAAATAAAAGTTATCTCACGTTAGGGATTATAATTATGGAATTTGTTTTTAAGTGTAATTAGAATACTTTATACCGAAGAAAGCAAAATATTAATACATATAACAATAGTAGTATAAGGCATTTTGTTTGAAAACAATAATATATTAACTGTGCACGTGTTTTTGTTGTGGCTGCGGTACACTCACGCACTCAACTCACGCTCGTGTTTGTTGTGTGTGGTGTTGTGTTAACAATTGTTAACTTTGGCTGACTTGACTGGCTGGTCCGGTCTGGTCTGGTGATATCAGGTGTGGATGTGCGGTGGCGTGTTGGAGATTGCAACGTGTTCGCACGTAGGGCACGTGTTTCGCAAGTCCACCCCGTATACCTTCCCGGGGGGCACCAGTCGTATCGTCAATCATAACAATGCACGGCTCGCTGAGGTCTGGCTAGACGATTGGAAACATTTCTACTTCAACATTAACCCAGGTTTTGTTTTACACTCACATTCATTATTTTCACATCTAAAACTTTAAGTACTAATAAGATTGTTTAATCGGTGAGGTGACAGTTTTGTGTATGATATCAGTTTTTTCATCATTTTTACTAGATATTTATCAAACATGCTCATATCTACGAACAATACAATGTCGTTAGTGCGTCCAATTTTTAAATTATTTTTTTTGCTTTGCTAGCTACTTAATGTATCTCATGAAGTTATAAACATAAGTAGTTGAAATTGGAAACTATTCTATACTCTACGTACAATTGTTTATTTTTCTTTTTGCTATCGTGTTTACCACCTTAGATATCCTATTCCTATATAGGTACTATATTTTCTCTTTATGTTTATATGTCAATAGTACGATTATATATATATATATATATATAAACGTAAATTGATGTTGAAACACAAAGTGAAATGGTAGATCAGTTGGTAATTTCTATTTGATTTAATTTAGGTGCAAGAAACGTGGATGTAGGTGATGTATCAGAAAGAAAATCACTTAGAAATAAATTGAAATGTAAAAGTTTCCGATGGTATTTGGAAAATGTATATCCTGAGTCACAAATGCCATTAGACTATTACTATCTTGGTGATGTAAGTTATATTAATTTCTTTTAACACCAAAGATTAATCCAATTATCTTTTCTATGCAAATTGTTTACTTGCTAAAATGATTATTATTACTTATAACTTATAGTTAATAGTTATTGAGCCGTCTACTTCATTTATTAATAGGTAAGAAACATGGAAACAAAAACATGTCTTGATACAATGGGTCGAAAATCAGGTGAAACACTTGGCATGTCGTTCTGCCATGATTTGGGTGGAAATCAAGTTTTTGCATACACCAAACGGAAACAAATCATGTCAGATGACAACTGTTTGGATGCCTCGAATCGTCATGGACCTGTGAAATTGGTCCGGTGTCATGGTATGGCCGGGAACCAAGCGTGGGTGTATGATGATCAGGTATTATATTTTTTATTACAAAAAAAAAGTAATCACATTTACACTAGAGCGGCGTATTGTTAAATAGATATTAAATGTGTATTTTTTAAGGATAAGACCATACGACACTTGAATACTGGTAACTGTCTTCAAAAACCGGAGCCTACCGATACAAGCCTTCCACAACTCAAAGAGTGCGACAATAGTCCGGGACAACAGTGGATAATGAAAAGCAAATTTAAGTGGCAGGCGAATAGGTAGAACAGGTAGAATATAGTGTAAACACAGCTCAAATTCGCAGCATTTATTGAAAACCCCAAGAAAGGTAAACTTTAAACAGGGTATCATTTAAGTTAGAATACTGAAATTTAATTTAAAAATATACATTTGCAACGCGTGTTGCATTCAGTACAAACACATTTCCAACTTCACTTTGCCAATTTATAAATCATATTAACATTCCATATTTTTCAATAAATGTTGCACTGTTAAGCTTAAACTATCAACGCATATTTCATCTCACTAAAATATGAAAATAATAAAAGACTAAAAAAAAGTGAACTTTAACTGATCGTACTGTATAAATTATATGAATGCAAAGTGTAAACTGCCATTTGTACATATAGATGTTAGTGGAACTGAACGAATCTGTCAACATATGAAATAAGTAATAATAATGATAGTAATGATGATGATAATTCGCAATGTATAAAGACGAAAAAATCTTATATTTATAAGAAAAAGTACTATACATATATATGAAGATTCTTATATTTGTTTTTCACTTTTTAATAAGCATATCATAAAAAACATGGTGCAATTGTTGGGAATGATTCGAAGTAGTAGAAGCAATATTCATTTGTGATTTTTATGTACGTTACTAGCAAGTGAGAGTGAATGAATCCACCACTCAGAAAATTTATAGATAATCAAAATGAGCGTCGTAAACCGCTATGATAAACCAATTATCTTTGCGCTTACAACAATTGTATGAGACATAGAATACATACGTCTCACAGAATAATATTTCTAGTATAGTAATTAAAATGTGCACACATGCGTCCTCAAAAAAAAAACTGAAAAGCGACCAAAACACCATTATTTTTATTATTAAAAAGATGGTACCTCCTTTTGTCTACTCCACCATTGTAGTTAGTGAGTTTTAGATTATTTTAAATGAATACTTGCGTTATTTTACAATTAAAGTCTTTTTCCGAGTGCCAAAACTTATAAATAATTTATTGATTCCACATGCAAAGTACTCCAAGTTGTTCATAAGTCATAACAGTAAAGACAAATGATTGAATTAGAATTTTAAAAACTGAGTGGTTGTGATTAGACATTTTCATATTTGTTGTGCGCAGCTGCCATTTTCGGCAGCCAAAATGAAACACTTCAGGTATAGCGTGACCAAGTAGAATATATAGTATATCTTTCGTAACTTTATATTAAATATATATATATATATATATATATACATATATTATAGAAGCTTTTATTTTACAAATTAATATTTTATTTTTTTATTTATAAAATTTACAACTATTACATATTTTTTAATAATTTATTTATTATCAAAAATAAATCTACTTATCTTACTTTACTATCGATTTCTCTCGAATAGAAATCAATTTTTTGTTTTATATATATATTCGTAGTGTAAATAATGTATATATTTAAGAAGTTGTACTTAAAATATGCTTATATAATGATTAGATAAACTATTTCCATTGTAAACAAAATTATCTAATTATGTTTTTGCATGGATGTTGCCAGTAATCATTGGAATAACAAATAAAAGGGATTATTAGAAAATATGTAATAAGTAATTAAATGAATGATCTAGATTACTCTCCTGTGATGTAATTCTTCCGATTGTTTTACTTATTTTCTAATTTTAAAAATTGGTAGAAAAGTTCATTTTGTATATATATATATATTTTAGAGTAATGGGGTAGAATGTACATTTCACAGTAGAACTACTTATTCTTCTTTAGGTTAAAGTATGTCGTAGAACGTTTCTTTTTCTATTGGCTTTGCAGACTCTATTCTATTCCCGATATAAAATCTATATAAATCACAATACACTCTGATCTCTGTACATTTTCTTGAATTTGTACACTCTATCCAATTATACATTTGAGTTCTAACATTTATATGTTTGTTACTAGACTTTTGTAAAAAAAAAAAATAGACTATATGCAATATTTTAAAATACTATTACATATATTAGGCATATAAGCGTCAAAGTTAGGTGTATTCTTCTTTTGCCGTTTGGTCTCTTGAGTAGCAAACAAATCTACTACACGTTTTATAGTTTTTCATCTTACGTATTTCACCATTGTTCCCATATTATAACTGTTAAATATTAAGACCAAAAAGAGACTGGTAATTTTGAACAGTGATGAAAATATGTTTGCATTATTTAAGGTGAAGGTGAAATAGCTTTTATTCTAATAATAATATTAATAATAAAAAAAAAAAGAATTGCCGTAAAATAAATGTGTATTTTTGCATTTTTTATAACACCTATTAATATAGCGCAAATTATTATTTTTTATTGTTTTACTTTTATTTGTAGTTATTTATTGTACATATAATTATTTTGGTAAACTGGGCCAATATTTTAAATGTATAAATTAAGAATTTTTATTTAATGAACAATATTTAGATATGTATCAAAATGTTGACATTCACAAGAGTATTTTTTCAAAAATTCCATCTACTTATAAATTTAGGGTGAAGAACTTACGATATAAGCTTCTTATTGTAAATGTTGTATATTTTTCTTTTCACTTTTATTCAAGTATTTGTTATAGCAGTTCGTAATTCTTCGCCAACGATCCACTAAATGTGTAGTAAATAGATTAGAGTAACAGTATTATTTTTCAATTTTTGATGCCAATCATTCCAAATTTTACGTTATGTATTATAAAATATTAACCAATAACAATGATTATATAGATACATCTATCAATTTATTTGTAATATTGTGTGAATTGTTAAAAAATTGATATAATGTTTCTATCAAACATTTTTACAAATAAATAATTAATCTATGAACCAAGGATCTATCAAACTGAATATTTCCAATCCAAAATTTCGCATGGTTTCTGTAAATTTTAAGCCGTAAATTGTAAATCCGGCCCTGGCTGGCAGGATTGACGTTGCACGCTGCGTCACTCATTTCGGTGGAAATGTAGCTTTATGTATAGGAATAATAGATAGCTGATCTACGTCATTTAAAAATTTTAA
Organism: Nebria ingens riversi; assembly: GCA_018344505.1. Lineage (NCBI taxonomy): Eukaryota > Metazoa > Arthropoda > Insecta > Coleoptera > Carabidae > Nebria > Nebria ingens. Next base: position 103,354 of record JADQWA010000530.1, read on the forward strand.
TATGGATCCTTGGGGCAATCAGCAAACTGTCATTGAAAATTTTAATGGAGAAGCCGAGCATTTTGAAGATAATTTTAAACCAACAGTAAGGGAAACTCTTCCCGATTCTGAAGGATATTTGGAAACGCTCGGTATGTGAACTTATATATATATATATATAATATATATAGTTAAACAAATGAAATTGTCTTTGTGTTAAACTAATTCGACGCAATTTAATTGTAGAGAAACGATTAAAGAAACTAAAATCTGACCCAAATATTTTGCAACAACTGATTGCCAAACGTGAAGCGTGTATGCAAGAATTGATGAACGGTGACGCATTTTATACTCAGGATAATACAGAATTCGATTCACCAGTGAATACATCTGCGTTGTTGAAAATTGTTGCACCCGAACGACAAGCGTTAACTATTGGAGAAGTGGTAGAGTTAGTAAAATACGATCCGCTCGACACTAACGAAGACGTTGACAATAATTCCGATTCAGCTAGCCGATAAGTGGTGCGTTTTCTGAGACAAAATGTTTGATATTTCATATTGAAATTTTCTTGCAATATTTTATTTGTTTACTTTAGAAGTGAAAATTGACCTAAGGCAATTAATGTTTTAATAATTACTTGAACATTTCATAATGAATGAAATTTCAAATTCATTGAAATACTCTTTCTAGGTACTTATAAAAATGCATTCCATTGATTATTCCAAAAGAATTTATTGTTTAATAACCGGAGGTTCGCGAGGTATTGGTCGAACTATAGCTATTGAATTCGCTCGTAGATCCACTAATAAACTCACCTTAGTTCTAATAGCACGTTCTGAATCTGATTTATTAGAAACGAAAAACACAATTGAAAATGTAAATAAAAATGTCTCGATCAAAATAGTTGCGCTAGACTTATCAAACGCAACAGCTATACAATTTGAACAAACAATAAATAGCACACTCATTCCATCCGATTATGATTCAGCGGTAATATTTCATAATGTTGGTTTTATCGGTACTATTAAAAAAGCTGTCGATCTCTCTAATCCAGCGATTTGGCAGAGTTATTTTAACTTGAATGTATTTTCTGTAACTACATTGAATTCCATTTTTCTTAAACATGTCTTAAATGTGATTGGACACATTTTTATAATTAATATTACGTCACTTGTTGGTCGGAAACCGTTCAAATATTTATCCATGTACGGTAGTGGCAAAGCCGCGCGAGATTTATATTTTAAAGTTGTTGCTGAGGAAGAAACTAACGTCGTTGTTCTGAACTATTCGCCAGGAATGGTTCAAACTGAAATGGCTAGTGAATTAATTGCAAACATAAAAGAATTTACGGATAGTGCGATTTATGCTGCTGCACAAGACAGTTCGAATATTTTGAAAGCTGAGCAAACTGTTAGTAAAATGTTTACTGTTTTAGAACGTGCAGATTTTAAATCTGGTGATATTATTGATTACTATGATGTGCAATAGATTACTATGATTAGAAAAGCATACAAACCATAACTTCATTATTTTTTTTAGAAAAGTTGTCTTTTTAAGCCACTGATCATTTGATAATAACGACTGTCAAAATAAACAAACATATGAAATAATTTTACAAAATTTGACACATAAGAAGCATGCAATTTTTCAAAAAAATAAGCAAATGGAGAGGTCATATTCTGGTTTAAATATAGGCCTCATAACTAAATATGCTTAAAATCGTATGAAATTATTCTATAATATTTTTTACGTATTTTTATACTTCAAGTGAATATTTGGAAATCTTACAAAAAAAAATGATTTTTGCCATAAAATGGTAGTGAATGCATTTATTCGTATAATAGATCTTTATTGAAATTGTATTTAGTTTATATTGGTGATATGGGAATCTTTTAATAATTTAAATAAATATGGAAATAAAAGTATATAAACGAATATTATTAGTTTTATTTTCTAACCGCTGTTTGCACTGCTTTATACTTACTTACGGTTTATATATATATATATATATATATATATATCACTTAAAAATATATTATTCCCTAATTAAACCTTAAAAAAAACCCATAAATTATGAACCCCAGAAATGTTAAGCATAGATGCTTTTTACTTTAAAAAAGAACAATTGATGATCCATTGATTTATTAAACATATGTGTTAAGTTAAAACATAATGGATATAATTTTCATAAAAGCTTTCATTTATTCAATTAAGAGTTAACAAATAAATTAATGGAGTTTCTAATATGATGTCGAGTTTGTCAACATTATTTTGTAATCTTATTTGATATTTTAAAATATATAATTCTAGAAGATTAATTTAAATCTTAATCATACTGTATTTAAAATCTGAATTTAGTATACAACATTAAATAATTTATTGTATTACAGGGTAGGTCACTATGTTGCAAGAAGGCTTAAAATTTTTCATGAATTTGGCATGGGAATCACGTTTGAGATTACCACTGATCTTAACCTGCGCCTTTATGGCACTGAATGTACGAATGCAGTTAGAAATCAATGTGTATACCCAAGACAATGGTAGAAATAGACTAATTGAAGTGATACAGGAAGCAGTTGAAACCTTAGACACAGATAGCGAAGTGTCTGAGACAGACTCATGGCAAACGATGGACGAATGGGATGGTCAATCTAATGCGAGCAACGATAACCATGAAAGTACACCGATACTCAGTGAAATCCACTAAATTTTATCATTGTGTAAATACACTTTGTAAAATAAATAAGTTTTAAATTAATCTGCAATTTTAATATTTTCAAATCAATCATAAATTTATATATATATATATATATATATATATATATATATATATATATATATATATATATATAAAAAATACATTTCAACAATCAATTATTATCGTTATTACAACTAGTTAGAAATGAACAAAAGTGGTATATTTTAATTCATAATAAAAATACAACAAATTTGTAAAACGTCGTTATTGTTATTATATTTGGGAACCACATGTTAAGATGTCTTGGCAGTGAGTTTTGGTTCTTTTGGCCTCCCTACACAAAAAGTGTTATCGTAAAATTGTGTTCTTTGTCTGATTTATATTTAGCCAAAATTAAAATCCACCATTTGGCACACTTGAAAATAAGGACATGGAAATAACGCTCCCATTTTGTATAACAGTAAACTAATTTTGAGTGTTTGTATTTGTTTTTATAATGATACATTTATAACCCAAGTTGAGAATAAAAATGATATTGAAATTAAAGGTAGTAAGAATTACCTGATCTAAATAATATGCGAGAATAAATAGCCTATTAGGAGCTCTAATTAGAAGGGTTTGTAGAACATGGCGTCTGATTTGTAATACATGGCGTTTGAGGTCTCGCAGTACGTGGCGTCTGAGGTTTTGTAGTACGTGGCGTCAGAGGTTTCATCGTACGTGGCGTCTGAGGTTTCTTTAGGTTTGTCACAGCAATCACAGTCGAATCTTCCGGTAAAGAGACCTCGGGATTTGTTGTGGTATTTTGATCGTTCTCGGTCGGTAAAATCTGCAAATCGGTCAAATATCATTAACAAAACAACACATCATAACTTAATTATTACAATCTATAAACAAGTTTAATACTTTGTTGACCATATTGATAAAATTCAATATTACTTGTACAATTTTATAAATTAATTCTGATAAATAGCTTAACTTTTTTCTGGCCTAACGAATTTACAATCACAGATATTTGAAAGCCTATCCCTATATACATTATGCGTGAGCTACCGAGAACTCTAGGATAGCAAGCGTGTTAAACTTTTATCACACAATATTTAGCGTACTTCGTCTAAAACAGATTCATTCATTTAAGTAAAAAGGCGGTACCTACATATAATTTTATGAATATGGTCATATATCTATACACTCATTGCTACTTTAAACGCCACAATAAGGACCATGGTCCTAGGTAGAATTATTAAAACAAAGAGAACTCTCTACACGCTTCTTATGACGCTTAATGTGTAATGGTAATATACAGAATCATCATCATCATTCATTTTGAAATTGTGGCTTTCTATTTAAAAAATAAACACAATCATTTTTTCAACCTGCAATGATTTATGTTACATTTACCAATGATAATTCTGTATATAAAAAATGTTATTGTGGTCTTTTATAATACAACACCTTCCTAACTAATCTAAACTAAAGAATTATACTACGGTTGTTGTTTACTTTATATAGCAAACGAATTTTGCTTATGTCAAATCTTAGGCTGGTTTTCACACTTAAAAAAACACACATATAAAATAAATAAACCAATTAATAATTGTTAATATCATGAAGTTAGGAATACTCAAATTTTAATTTTATATAAATATGTATATATATAAGTATATATTGCACATACATAATGTAAGAAAAGTAGTATGGTATCAGAATTAAATTTTCAATAGCTTGGAAACACTGATTGTCTTATTAATTGCATCACAACTGATTAAAAGATAGGCATATTTATTGGAGATATAAATGTTCTAGTAAATATTTCTATAAGTTAACAACGCTGCTACGAAAATTAGTTAGTTTCAAGTTATAATCGGTTCAGTTGATAATGTTTTAAATGAAGTGAAATTTTATAATAAAACAAGTAATCCTGTAAGTATTCCTAACTACATGGTTAATATAAATCTTCACAAATTTGTCTGGATGGATTATCTAAAAATAATTCTAACATTCTAAGTCTAGATATTTATATATCATTTTTTATAAATTTGATATTGCCACCTATTACAGTTAGTAATAAAAGCAATTCATAATAATAATAATTAGCAATACTACACACGGTTATTTCTAAGTCCACAGTAAAAACAGTTAGTAATCCTGACACTTTATCACTTACTGCGACAACGTATGTACATATTCTGTAGTGCTGACAACACGAAATGACTCGCCTTTTGCATGTACATATATACAGCGTGATCATTTTGTCTGTCTCGTTATTGTTCACTTCTTCTAAGAAGAAATACTAAGTCGGTTGACTCAACCAACTTATATTTTTTCATAAAAAAAGTTAGCAACAATGACACAGATAAATAATCAGCCTGTATATATATTAATTTATTTGTAGAATATGTAGTTTTGTTAATTACGTCATGTATGTTATTGTTTTTGTTCTATACTGAACAAAATAATAATTTATTTAACATTATCATTAATAATTACAATTTTAAAAAACCTATCAGCCAGTCTATAAAAAACATATAGATATTTTTGACTTTACCAATTTTTCAATTAGTCATATTGGAGCATGTTAGAATGTCAAATTTTGGAACTCGTAACTATAGATCTAAATACAATATAATTTATTCAGGAAAATAAGTAAGGTGACTTAATTTCTCCATTTAATTTAAACAAATTAACATAATATTGTTTATAATATGAATGTAGAGATATTTGAATTTATTGCTGAATGGAACACGTTATATATCAAATGTTTTGAATCAAGTCTATATGGGCTTTTAAAAAAAAAAACATAGATATGTATAAATATACAATATCAAATGTTTTATTTCTTATTAAAATTAATAATAATAAATCTATTCAATTTCATAAAATTTGATGTACTTTTCTACATGAATAAAAGTTGTATAAGTTTAAAATTTAACAAAATAATAATAAATGTTTATATTCACAAATCAATATTTTCAAAACTGTATATACTTTTCTACATGAAAGTAAATATTATCAAGAATTTTCAAAAAAATGGTACTGCTTTGAAATATAATGAGAAAAATGATTAAATTGGTGTAGATACCAAAAAACTTAACTAATTCCAAAATAATAATATAATAAATGTTTTTTTCTTACTTTTTTAACTGGAGACGGTGGCACAACAAGATGAATTTTTTTCTCACAAAGTGACTGAAGTAATTTTATTCCTGTAATAAAAATAAAAACACAATATTAACTAGATGATAATATTTTGCCAGATATATAAAGTATACTTAAAAAAAAAAAAACTTACCAGTACTTCTATTACGTTCATAACTCGATTCCCAAGCATCGAATAATCGATTATAATAACGAGGATCCATAAATTGGAAATATGAATGTGTGTGTTGGGTTGGAAAGACACGCTCAAAGTTGCCAATAACAGCAAGTTCATCTTCTGCTTGTGCAAGATGCCGAATATCATCGCCTGTTAAATCTTTGAGAATATCACTTAGATATTCGTCTCGGGTTTCGCAATCCGAGTAAGCAATATGTTTCAAACGTTCCTTTGTTGTTAAGTGCGTGGTGTAAAGGTTAGTGTTAAGGCAGGGCGGTGCTTTCCTTGATTTTTTCAATTTAGACGGTAAATGAAATTGAGCTAAGTTTAATAAGTTTTGAACTAACGGACCTTTAACATGTAAATCTAATGGCGATGCTGAATGTAATGACGGTGATATATTAACCTAAAATAAACATTTTAATTTATCATATAATTAATTCGTTTTGTTTGCAACGTACCTCAAGTAGCCATGGCTTAAGTCGTTCATCAAGTAGCACATCAACACCAAACAATTCATAACAATTATACCGTGAATTAACATTTGCTTTATATAATAAATTAATACTAGATTCCGCGCATAACATTGTTTTAATAACTAATTGTTGTAATGAACGCCACAAATTTTTAGTATTTACGCCTTCTTTTTCTAAGTATTCCCATAATTTTGATAAAGTCCTAAAATAATAATCATTTAGTTTATAAGCAACTATTGACTAAATATATATATATAATACCATTTATGTCCTTTACAAGCATTTGCATCTTCATTCGTTGTATAGTGACTTGATAATTTATTAATACTATAATTAGTAAGATGCATATATCGGTCACTAAGAGTGCTTACGTCATCACTATATTTGGCTGAAAATTGCAAATAAACCAAAGAAATAAAATCTCACAGACTATTCAATTATTTGTACTTACTTGATGCAAATCGAGCTAAACCATCCGGATACAAATAAATCCTCAACGGATTAAAACTGGTTACTAAAACATAAAGTCGTAAATCGAACTTGCTACCATTTATAAGGTATGGATTTGATATATATTGCTGGACAACCAACGATTTTTTCTTCGGCAAATGAGCCCAACGGTGAATTACTCGAATACCAGTTCCCCGTGCTGACGCCGGCTGAAAATATATCAAACATTGGGAATATACAAATAATAACCTACAACAAAATGTTCGCGAAATATCATTAAACAAAATACTTAATGTAATCTACGAACAGGCTTAATAATCCATTTGTCGTGACCAGTTTTCTCCCACGAATGTCTCAACAACTTCAAATCTTGCGGCAACACAAAAGTACGAGGAATAAAACCAAATCTAGAAACAATTGTTATATATATATTATTTGTTCTTTAAAATAATGACAATTGAATACTGACTCTTTTTGTCCGTATTTCAACATTAATCGTTGTAAATTCTTCCACAACCTATCCTTTCGACCGATTTGAAAAGTACCCGGAAAATGATTTAACTTCTGCGATTCTTTAAGAGATTGAAAACAAATCGATTTCATATGTTTTCCCCAAGTTCCAATCCAGTCATTGGATTCTAAAATACGTAAGATATTAGCTCATGTCAATAATAGATAAATTTGTCTTACGCGTAATGTCAGTGCCGGACAAAACTTGCGACGAAATCACCAAAAATTAAATTAATATCACTTAACGGGTTCAAAAGATATGTCCAAATTATATTTTAGCCAATGGCGATAATAGAATCTCAGAGTTAGCATACAAGCAGAGTTATGCAATTTTTAATTTAACATTCATAGCGACAAATACAAAATTAATTTCGGAATAACAAGAAAGAACACATTCAGTCATAGTCATACTCACTTCGTACTAGTTTAAAGCCAGTATTTGAAAGAACCTTTCGCACAACTACAGGCGTAGTAGTACTTAAGCGCCATTTTAAAGTACGTGTTAACTCTTGCGGTGCCATATATGATTCTGTATCATGAGCAACGAACATTATGTATGGTGGAATATGAGGAAAAAGACTTTGACGAACGGGCCATTTATTTGTATCTTCAAATGCATTTGAAACTGAAACTGTAATACAAATATATTAAGCTTTCTTTCTTTCTCTGAAAAATTTAAATGATAAAAATATTAAATATAAACAAAACCAAAAATAGAATGAAATAGCAGTATGTAGTGACAATAATTATCAATTCATAGAAATAAAACATAATAAATACATAAAAATATTTCATTATTGCGATAGCAAGATAGTGATTTTATTTAAATGAAAACAAATGCGTTAATTAATGCTAAATTAAATAACTTTTAAAGAACTCATCTAATATAATTTAAAAAATATGTTCAGTTCCTTAATTTATTGAACATATTTGTTACATCATAATTGACAGTTCTTATAGAAAATAACTGTTAAATAAAAAGTTCAAATTGAAAAGTTTTAGGCAATTAAGCATGAATTAATAATTTACTCAAAACTAATTCACATGGAAATAATCGTTTCTGATTTGTGACAGAAACGAAATATGACATTTCCTACGTAAGTTATTCAATGCTGTCAAATGCTAGAAGTAATTTTACGTCAAATACACAAATTCAAAATCACTTCCCTGCAAACGGAATAAATATTTTTGAGATATTTACTACATAATCCGAGTTTAGAAGGTCGATTTTTTTGCTTTTCGTATATTGACTTCCCCATTCTCTTGTTTGTAAAACGAACAACACAAAGCTCACTTTATTACCTGCATTTGCGTTTACTGGAGTGCTGCCATTTATAATTCCATGACTATTAATAGCCACCGGCACACCAGTAGAATCAAAAATTTCTTCAATCAGCTCATCCCCGGACAAACTATAATCGCTATCGGATAAATTTGAATCGGAAGATACGCTATGCGCGATTTTATTCCGAACTTTTTTCAACTTAATCGCACTTAATTTATGCCGATTTTTTATCGATGCTACCTTCACTGCAGTTTTCGAACGCAGTTCTCGTTTTGAGTCTATTGGATGAATTTCTCGCGTTTTTTTCGCTATCGTTGCTACTTTAGTGACCTCAGACGGCGCAATGAATATATCAGCTTTTTGCTTAATATGATGATTGTATATATTTGATTCAAAGTTTATATTATCCAACATCAAATTTGATTCAGTACTTGAATCATAATTTGTATAGTGAAAACTAGATTCACCTAAATTTTTCGTGTAAAATGAGTGTTTTGGTGGTAAATCATATGTAACTGCTTTCGAAGACATTCGTTGAATGTTATCACCGCAACCAGTATTTTTAAAAATGTGAAAATCATGCTTAGGGGATGAACCGTGGTCCATTTTAATTAATGTTGGAGTTTTCGGATGAATTGGCAAATTATCGCAGTGAGAGTTGCGATTTTTTGACTGATCCTTTTCGCAATTAGGATTTCTGGTTAAAATTTGGCCGTCTAGCAAATCACCGTATTTAAATACCGTATATTTAACATCTTTATCAAAACTTTCAGTTTTCGGCACCGATTTGTTTAGTTTGTTCGAACAACCGCTAATGTTATTTAAAATATCACTGTTTTTATTTCGAGCTGAAATTTTCGTCGTTTTTTGATACAATCTCTCGTTTACGTATGACCGGCGTGCTTTATCATTTTTGTTGTACAGAGGGTCTACAAAATTAGTGAATTCTTCATCGATACCACTTAAAGGCACATTTGTTTGGCAGTTATTGATGTACGTTGTTGGAAGTTCACATAAATTGGTTTGCACACGACTACTGTCTAAACGATAATCACGTGCATCCAAATATTCGTTATTTTCTTTCCTATTTGGAGATGGAGTTTTCATATCACGGCTTCGCTTACGATATTGAAAATCAATTGTTTCGTTTTTTAAACGTCTACGATGTGAATCTAAATCACAGCCGGGACACCAATCTGAGTAAGTTGGACAATACTGTAAGAAACACAAGTTACTTAGCAAATATCAAATATATTTCGGAAAATCCGATGCATTTTCCTATCACACGAAATTTTATTTAAAAACCAACCATCTTTATAAAAAATACTTTCTAACTTATGACAGCTTTTTAAATAACATAAAAGACAAATCTTAATTTAAATTTTTTTCAAAACAAAAAAAAACTTATAAGTGAGATAGGAAAATACGACGAAATTAATGGAACAAACGTTTTCAGTAGTTTGGCAACTTCTTAACAAAGTATTTGTTCGATCACAATTAATTATTTCTACCTTGTCACGATGCATTTGATAATTTTTTTTTGGCATTATGAATATCCAACCTGCAAATTTTTCGATTAATGATCGAACGAAATTGGTTTGTTAAAATAAAATAGAAAAATATCGAAATGAAAATGATTATATTCGAACTTGCCTACATCACGGTGTCAAATGATATGAATTCCAAAAGGAATGTTTAATTGAATTAATACATGGTACAGACTTAAAATTTATAACAAATGCTCAAACATGTGACTTACAATTTTTAAACCCGACTAGTGCTTGTTTTTAAGTTAAAAGCATAGCAACTAAACTTTTCTTTCAAACACCCACTGCATTTTATGAAAAAGATACAGTTAGAAACTTTTCCGCCATTATTTTTGATCCAACAACTTTGCAACGAATTTTCAACTAGTTCTTGTCGATTCGTTTTGGACCGTCACAAATGTGACGGATTCAAGGAGAGACCCCGCAACGTGCAAAATGAATTTAGCTCCAAATTATAAAGCCTGTATTACATCATCAAACATGCATATGGCTAATTCACAATCGTATCTGAATACTGATTCATTTTGCTCCATTTTTTATTAAAAAACAGTTAAATAATGTTATAACAATTTACATCAGCACACGCAATTGCAGTCCAACAAATCTCTATTACAGTTTTCATATTACCAGCTCATATTAATAATTAGACTTTTAAATCTTAAAAGAATACTCTTTAATTAGTGAATATATTTATTTAAAATTTGTATATCTCTACCTCTCTTTGTATATATGAATATATGTTTTAGGGCCGGTATTTCCATCTGCGAATAAAGCCACAGATAAGCTATCTAGTCGTTAGTTCAATTGTTTACATGTAAATATCCTATGCTTCACAGTTAGATAACTATCTGGAATTTATCTGAGGATGGAAATAATAATTTAGTAATGTTTATAAATATAATACAGTTTTCTAAAATTTGAATGTTTTTAAGATAATAATGTTCTTTTAGGAATTATATGTATTTAATACACTTTCAAATATGTATAAAATGTACACGAGTTAAAGATGTATGTTTTTTTTATATAAATAATGCTAGATTTTTACATAAATTCATAACATTATATTCAAATTTTTGATTTACAATTATAAAAAGGAATTAGCCACTTTAAAAAAGTTTAATAAAATATGGCACATACTCATGCGCATATATCTCATGTGCCTTATACATCAGCGAATAATTTTTACTAAAATATATGTTTCACATTACTAAATACTAACCGTATATTTATAAAATGGACAATTTCCAGTCGAATAATATACTTAAAAATAAATAATAAATTCCATCAATATATTCATAATTCAAAGAATTAGTTGCACATTGATAATTTAATTTATAAAAAATAATCTAAGCATTCAATTTCATTTATCTATATACATAACAAACTTAATTCATAGGAATTTTACAGTGGCTTAAGATTATATACACAGAAATAGAATTTATTGTGTAGTCCATTACTTTAAATAGAATAAAAACAATAGATATTCGCTGTTGCATGTACACCTAGCGAGATATTCTCGAGATTATTGTGTACGTGCGTTATATATATATATATATATATATATATATATATATATATATATATATATATATATATATATATATATATATATATATATATATATATATATATATATATATATTATTCGTAATTTAAGTTAATTCGTAACTATACGTGTACATGTCAAGTCTTGAGAATAACTCCTGTATATATATATATCTCAAAATAATAAGAGATAGAAAATAAAATAAGTCATTCGAATACAATAGAGATAAAATATCTACTGTTATTAGTTATATTAAACATATTTTAAACATCTCAATGTGTATTGAGAAAGCATTATTGATCTATGTTGCTAATCGTTATTAACACGCAATAAATAAATGAACATTATGTAAAAAAATTAAAAACATTTGATCGCGACTGGGCAACGTTGGGATAAAGGATAGAAAGTATTGTAGTTGAACCAAAATCTAATAAGATATTTTTTCCCAAATGATCCAAATCCCAGTAAATCGATAAAACTTGCTAGTATTTTAAATTTTTAGGAAAACTAATTAAGCAATCGTGATTGTTGAGAGGGAAGATCGTGATCATCCGATAAGTTAATTTTAAGGCAATATCCTGGGATTTTAATCTAGTATTATATGGGAATATACCTTACGGGATTTCATTTCAATAGTATTCAACCCAGGAAAATTTAATTCTCAAAGTGAGGGCACTCTTGAGATATATATATATATATATATATATATATATATATATATATATATATATATATATATATATATATATATCAACTTAACTATCCTATATTATTTTGTTGCTGTTGTTGATGTTGTTCTAAGCGAAGCCTCAGCGTTGTTCTTTCTTCTCGAACATCGACCAGCTCTTGGCTCAACTCCTGACAAAGTCTTAAAAGAACAGTATTTTGTTCTTTTAATTTTTTAAATAACTCCCATTTAGCTGCATCTTCCGATGGAATCGGACTCTCCTTATTTCTAGACAACGGTTTCCTATATACTTCAAACGCTCCATGTTTCCTTGGCATGGAGCTATCCGTAACATCATTCTCCTCTCGGATAAATTGCGCAAATAGCTTTTTTCTGTCTGCTTCATACATATCACCAGGGAAAACTGTTTCACTGACATTTTCATACTTTTCAGTCGGCTCCTCTAATACTTGTTGAAAACTGTCAAAATCTGCGAAAGCATTCTCGACATCCGGCAATGCAATTGCATCGCCTTCAGAACGTTGATTAGTCAGTTTCTTGCTGGGTGACTGGATATTTGGACTTATTCGTGGAGGGACAGTTGGAGGGGTACCTAACAAGCTGCATTTGCCCAATCGATTCAAATCTAACGACGAACTTCTGCCGTGAGAGCGAAAAGGCCTGGGTGGGGGAGGAGGAGGTGGTTCTTTTTTAGGCGCCGGCAAGCTAATTGGGCCCTCCTCTGCTGACGCGGTTGAACTATGTGGCGGAGGTGGAATAGCTCCTCTGCCGGGCAAACCAATTTTTTTCGGTTGAGGCCGTTGAATAGGTTTAATATCATTTTGATTTACAGTTAAATTATTTTCTAGTTGCTTTTTTGGACTGCTCATATCTAATTGTTCACGAGCTACAATGAGCTCTTCAGACTGTGATACGCCTGCGATATCTGGTGTTAAACGCAATGGCACGGGGTGTAATATTTTCGGATCTTTTTCAACTGAAGCCTTTTGAAAATCAAAGTTAACTGGTTTTGGTCCAGGAGAAGCTATACTAGAAGTAGGACTGTCAACGAATTTCGTCCATTCTTTAGCCGATTCTTTGGTCGGTGGTGGCGAACTGGACTCGTTCGATGGTGAAACCGGAACAGTGTTTTCACCGGTATCCGGCATTAGTTGAGGCGGTAGTGTAGTCGGTAAAGATATGTGGTTCCGCCGCAACACAACTAAATGCATAGCGATGTTAAACTCTTGCAAATTCAACGCACCGTCTTTAGTCACATCTGACAATTGCCAGATTTTCCGTAACTCTGAAACTGGAAGGCGCGATTTCTCGAAAAACAAACGAGCTATCGAACCAGCTACTAGCCCATTCAAATCGGGTTGCAAAGATCTGAATTGATTCGCGTAATATTCCCGTTGTTCGGGCGTGATCGTCCAAACTTCATTTGCGACTTCCGTGTCATCTTCACTGGAATGACGATCTGAGGATTCCTCTTCAGTTCCTAGCAATTGTCGTTGTTCTTCGCAAACAAGCCCTTGCCAGTTCCCGGAAACTACCCAAGCCCGCTCTTGAACACTGTTCGTCGGCGTGGGACTGTCGGATGCAGTACTGGACGCCTCTGGAGACCCATTTCTTAAAAAACTACTCTCACTTGGTTCATGTACTTCAACTTCTGAATCTGTACTGACCGAATCAATATACGATTTGTACGTAAGATTTTTATGTTTTCTATCTGTGTCCCGTAAATGGTTCTCTTTTGTTCGTTCTATCAAGTTCGGATGTTGATTTTCCGAATTTGGCCACGTAAATCTTGGCAGTGGGAGTTCTACTGTTGCTGATAGGATGTCGGGGTGTAGTGCAATATTTGCTTGGTGTGCAGCGATTAATTTTAATATTGAATAGAACTGCTTTCGATTGAAATAATTACTATGTTGATTTTGTTTGTGACAGCAAATATCTGTAATCTAATAATAAATAAAAATTCTACTTGGCTGTAGTGTATTCGTTCCAGCTACATAAAATAATATTTAGTCAAATTGTAATGTAAACAATTAGAAAAGTGACAATAAAAATATAATCGGTTGTCTTGGATAAATTTACAAAATAACCTCATTTTGCAATGAAAAATTCAACCTACCTGGCTGAGTACGTCATTGGAAATATTTCCAGATCTAAATAATTCAACTGCCTTTATAACTGAAACGTTCCCAGTATTTTCATTATCACAACACACGAACAAATCCGAGAAATATCTTTGCTCTGTTTCTGTGAGATGTAATTCGTCCATATTAAATACCGCAGCTTTCGACTCCAAATTGCAAGATTCTTAAGTATAACAAATTTAAAACTAATCAAATATATAAAAACAGCTGTTTAATGCTATCGACTGTCAAATTTGCAATTTCTCCAAAACATGACAGTAAATTAATCGTGAATTTATCCATGGTCGCTTAATCATAACTGATCATTGCCAACAGACTGATGATCCGAAAAAAAATTATTTTAACAGCAAAAACAACATAAGAAATAGTACTACCATTTAATAAAACCATGTGCATCAAAAGGGAACCTTATAACCAGTCCAGTGCAACATATTGAATTTCTCCGATACAAAAAACATTTGGAAGAGAAATTATCTTCTGCAACTCATTATTACTATTCAAATAATGTTACTTTGGATCTAAAAGGTAAATGGAAAATGAAATATTTCTGTAATCGGTTACATGCTTATGCTTACGGAATAACTTTATATAAAGCTTACAATAGCGAAAAATGCGCGAACATTTTGAACACAGTTGCACTAAATAAAATACCCAATTGATCTGAATTCGTATATTCATTTATCAGCAATTTATAAATATGATTAAAATTCGGCCGATTGATCTAAAAAGATATAACATAGATTTTGACTACTTTTCTATGAACTAATCTAATTTATAGGCGCAAATAGATACTAAAATACAATTTTATTATTATAATAATAATAATTTCTATTTTTTTACTTTTTCTTATAAAAATATATATTCTATTATTTTAGAATATATATTTTTATAATTAATATAGAGTAACCGTCTGTTAATAATTAATTGCTAAGCCAAAAAGAATTGTAATTTCAGTCAGTCAGCATAAAATAAAAGTATAAAAATAAATGAATTTCATAATTATTATATAGTAAATTCGCGAATTAATCTGCATGGTAACTTGTATCGCTATAGTTATTTTATCGGTCAGTGACAATAATTTTATTGTTGAATGCAAATGTTTTATTTGTGTTATTTTTGTACAATAAAAGCGATAAATGGTGTTTTTTGTTTTGTACTTATAAGTGAATACGAGATAGTTTACATCTAAACTAATGTATATATTTAAATATAGCAGTTGTCATGTCCATTACTTTCCAATACAGCATGCCAAATATGTAATGCAGAAATAGATCTTAAATCTATATACATAGCTACAATAAAGTGATTTCGTGAATATCACACACTAAACGCGTGCATATAATTGCGTACTTATTAACAATTAAGAACTTATTAAATTATGATGCAATCATTTTAGAAAAATGCGTTGATCGTCAAAGTCATATTGACAATTTTACGAGCTATAAGTAGACTATCTATCGCTTATTATCATTGGAAAGTTCTTGATCTCTATATAGAGAGTAAATGCAGACAGTTCCTATAGATAGTGATGAAAAGATCTTATAGTTTGAAAGTTGAACAGAGAAAAAATATAAACACTAAAGTTGCGTATTTGGCGTCTAAATATATATATTACATACATACATACATAAATGTTATATTTTCTCGTTGTAAAAGGAAAATACCGGATATAAATCTGTAAAATATTTTTATATAATACTTCACTTTTTTTAATTTATTTTTTGAAAAATTATTATTATTATTACTGTCGAATTAACGATATATAGGGCTTTAGGAAATGTGTTATTTCAAATGTATATAGTTGTGGTTGTTTTCGTTTTGTTGTAATTGCAAAATATTTTCCCCATTTCATTCAAAAAGAAGAAAGAACACATTTGAATAGTGGGGATATTTATACGTATGTATGTACATACGTGTTTACGAAGCGGTTCATACAAACATTCGCGAAATACTTCACAGCGTGTGCAGTCGACTATTTAACATTATGTTATTTTAAATATAATCAATTATTTTCCAGACAGCACGACCATCTTGTAATAAAAATATAATTGAAGTCATAAATATAATCTTGTACTTTAAATAAATACATTTATAATACTTGAAAGTATAAGTTAAGAAAATATGTGTAATTAGTGAATTAACAATTAAATAGTATATACATCATAATAACTAGTTTTAAACAAATATCAAAATGTCGTTTTTGAAACATATTTGGAAAACTAGCGCAAAACATGAAAGTAAGTGTAATTTTTATTTCGTTTAAAAATATATTTATATAAATTATTCATCAGTCAGCATATTCAACTATATAATATATGTATTATTGTTTATTGATGACGAATGCGGTCATTAGAGTTTACCTATGTTTAATTATTAAAAATGATGTATTTGTGAATATTTGCAGTTTTCAAACAACTATTCATTCTGCTCCCCTTATAGGGCCTATAATTCAAAATAGTAGATAAATTTAATTAGATTAAATAAAAGATATATGCACAATTCCACTATAGGATGACACCGCATTTAAGTTAGTGTTTTCAAAATAAAAATTGTTTATCCTTGACACAAGTTACGGTCAAATTGCATTTAAAGCTTTAATAATAATAATAATAAAGGCTTTTTTATATTAACATTTATTTTATTAATATTAAAAACTTAGTTTTTTTGAAATTATAATTTTCGCTTTTTTTTTTAATTAGGTACTAGATGAATTAAGTCGCATAAATAATAATTAATTTCAAATTTTAATTCGGCTCTTAGATCTATAATATAAGGCTATTAAAGTATGTCGAATCAATATATAAAGTACCTATACGAATTTGCAAAGAATGATCAACATTACATCATGCGCTCCTTTCGGTAGAAAATTACATGTCTTTCACTGGGTACTTTGTAATTACTGATCTCATTTTGTTTGGAATCAGTAGATGAGAGGAGAAAGGAGCAAGGTGCGGTTGGATATACCGTAACAATTTTGCATATGAGCATATACACACGAAAAATTGCATCACAATATTTAGCGTTTTTTTTTTTTTTCGAATCACATCTATAAAGTAGTTCAATATCCAAGTGGTACACTAGCATATACTAATACACTATTTTAGAGCCAACTCAAAGAGGCCCAATAATATACAGAGGTTTCCATATCGAACAAATTATTTTTACACAAAAAATTCATACATTTAAAGCAGTATGTTCTATTTAAAAGAACCGCGATTACATTATGAGTAGAGTCTCGTTTGGCTACTAGGGATAAGTCATCTTCGAAACGCGTTATTCATTAATTTCTTTGCGGATGTATATGTATATACAACCTGTATTTCCAAACCCTGGTTATTCATTGGCAGAAATATATATATATATATATATATATATATATATATATATATATATATATATATATATACATAATAAATAGTTGAAGGATTATTAAATTAATAGCGTGCATAAATTTATCTTTTAAACATACAATTAAAATTATTTATAGTGTTCGTTAGGAAACAAATGAAATACCGGAAAAAAAATATTTCGAAATATTTAAATATTATTAAAGTTGTCCTTCTGTTTACGGGGTCTAAATGTTTTTAATTAGTAATAAATAAATAAATTTCTTTGTTTACAATCAAGTTGCGTTTATGTATGACGTTTGGTGGCAGCATCTACATACATATATTTTAAACTTTTTGAATACACGATATAGTTTAATACTTTTTTCGCAATGAAAATTGAATTTGTCGCGTTATATGCTTTGAGAGTTATTTTGAATTAAATTAAATTAAAACTTCTTGTTGCACTAGTGCATGCATATAGTAGGTAATGCATTGTACTGCTAAACTAAAAATATTAAGATTGTGTTGTGGAATAAATTCTGGAATGTTTTATAGAATCAAAACAAAGCATGCTATTTTCAGAAGGCTACTTCTATATACATATATAGATACTACATAAACTTGACACATTCAAATTTAAATAGCTTGTGCCTGCTATTTTTGTTAAATCTACTAAAAGCATTGAGAATACTAAACTGAACTCTGCACATTTATGTATATTGGAAACTATAAAAAATATATGACATTCTACATACTTGATTTAATGTTTTAATAATTTTGCAATGTGATTATTAAATTAAAAAAAAAAATTAATAACTTTTCTGCGACTATTACACTTCTAAAACTAAAAGTTATCCGTGAAATTGCATATGTAATTACGTATATGTATAAACATATTGACAAGATTATTAATTACTGTTATTTTCTATGAAACAATTTTTTCCGTTTCGTAAAATTAAGATGCATAATCGAAATGAAAGTTAATAAGAAATAGAAGAATGAACCAATTCCAGTTGTATTTTTGAATATAGAAACGTATAGACATGTTGATCGTTTTGAGTGTTGTTATCTTAATAATAATATAAATGTTTAATCATTTCCTCAATTATTGGTACATTTACAGGGTTATCAGTTTCGATGAACGATAAATTTGTAATAAAAAGGCCAAGTTTACCAATATTTGCGCATCAAATAAATAGTGCGCTCAGAGTTCTTCATTATTCCAATAATTCAAGTTCGTCAGAGTTCAAATTATTATTCGTAAATGATAGTAAATAAATAAATAAATAAAATAGTATAATCTTTCTCAATACGTCATTTATGCACGCACGTGTCTGGCTCCATCAATAAAAAACATTCAAACTTATTTGTTGTAAACATATATTATTTATACTTTCTTATTATAGTAATACAAAAGAAAGTGTTTTGGTGTTAAGAATTAATTCAGTTTTTGAAATATGAATAGAATTAAAAAACTAAAGAAATTACATTTATGTGAAGATAAATATATTTTCATATCTATAATAATGTGTTCATCAGAGTTTAAATAAAATATGTAACTTTAGGCAGGTATAAAAGTTTATAGTTATTAAATTCTATGTTTCATTGTAATTACCTTTTTTATATAAATAAATTAAAATTTATTGAGGAAAAATATAAAATGATATTTCATAGAACCTATAAACCGTGTTGACCTAATATATGAATATGTTTTTACATAAAACTATTACATAATTTTTTCATTATCGTTTTATGTGTAATGAATTCAGTGGGCTGAATAAATCTGCCTTGCGGGTCGAATTTTTTTTTTTAATAAATTATTAATTTCAAGGACACACTGGTATAATTGTTCATCCGTCAAAAAGTAGGTTTTACCCATCACAACTTTTTTTAGTGATCTGAGAAGCAAGTTATCAACAAAAATCTATACAAGAAATTAATTGATCTATTTGTTTTTAATTTTAGAGTTAAGTGACGAATGGATTTTGGCGAAAAACAATCAAAAAATCGACCCCGATGTTATCGAGAACAACGAACAAATTGGAGAGAATGAAGTGAACACGTTTGAGCTTAAATATCTAGGAAGTAGCCTTGTCGATGGAACACACAATGAAAAAGCAACAGCAAATGCCATTAAAAATATTTTAAGGGTTGTTAAAGCAAGTGGTAAAAAACTAAACCATGTCACCGTTACTGTATCATCAAATGGAATTAAAATTCAAGATGACCAAACAGGAAAAGAAAACGAAATCTCTATTTATAAGTACGTATATTTTTTTATACAAAAAAAATCTTTTAAAAATCTTGACTTTTATCTGCATTTAAACTGATTATAAATTGTGCGCGATTACAAAATAATATATATATAATTTTTCATCGTAATTTTATAAAAATAATATTATTCTAATATATTCCTCGAATGAACTCATTTTCAAAACAATTTTAAATAAATAAAATTAATAAAAGTTATGAACATTTCTCAATATTATTTTGATAATATAAACAATACGTATTTATTCCCAGAATAAATCATTGTGTACCACTTTAGATAATAAAAGACATTTTGAACTTTATTCTTCAGCGACAAGATAATTGTGATTTCACAATAATAAATAAATAAAATTTATTAATTAAAAACAAATAATCGAAATAATAAAAGACATATATTTTTTGTATATTTATAGAATCTCATATTGTTCTGCCGATGCAGCGCATAGTAAGATATTTGCGTTCATTGCCGCAAACAATAACGAAACAATGGAGTGCCATGCATTTCTTTGTGCAAAACGTAAGATAGCTCATGCAGTTACACTGGCATTAGCTCGATCGTTCAGCATGGCCTATGAATCCTGGCGAGATGGTTCTGAAAAGGCTGCCAACGGGAAGAAACCCGAAATTCCAAGACAAATTCCTATTGCAGTTCCATCTGCAGCACCACCACACCATAGCTATCAATTAATAGATGTAGAAGATTTCCATGATGACCATCAGCCTCTTCAAACTATGAATGCTTCAAGTCCATTTGGTGATAGCAAACAAAATTGGGTAATTGTTTAATTTGTTTAAATGTCCGTATTTAAATTTGTGTATACATCGTTGATAAAAATAGCAATAAGCAACCAAATAGAAATTTGACTGTGCAATTTAATTAGGACACATTTTATATGGCCTTAAAAATACAAAATGTTTCAATAACATAATGCGGTCATGACTTATTAGGTAACATCCGCTAGTATTGGATGAAATAAAATATTTAGATAATTGACTTATGTTTCAAATTTTGACTGTTCAGAAGACAATTTCGTAATTTTTTTTCGATAACAATACTTTTGCATTTAGTTACCTTGTGCTCTGACCGTTATGCTAGTGGTTTTGTTACAAATTGTAAATAGGTCGTTTCTTTAATTTTTAGGTTTCTTTTGATGAAGACTTTGAAGTAGACAGTCGAAGAAGTAGCCAAGCAATTTTGTTTGCATAATAAAGATATTAGGTAATTATATGATAATCAACAAGCGTTATAGATAATTAAATATATGTATAAACACGGTAGTTTTATTTGAGATATATGTAAATCTGGGTTTTTATAAATATATTGGCTATTATATTATGTATTTTGAAATCTCTATCTATATCTATTGTATAAAGTTAAACTATATATATATATATATTCTAACTAAATTTGTAAATAAAATTTTAGATATTTATTTTAATAAATACCAGTTATTTTTTCATTTATATACCATAGGTGCCAACTATAATGTTTGTTGCGTAACACGAATAAAGACGCAGTGTAACATTATATCTCTGGAGAACCTAAGAAGACATTCTTTTCACAAGATTATCAGTGGTTGAAATTCATGTTTAACTTGTGAAAATACTTTGTGGTTATGATTATTTTAAGACAGCCACAGACTCCAAGTAATGATTCAATGGGGGCAAGTATGTAAGTATTTTTTATTTACACTTACAATTCTATTTTCTGTCGAAAACGACCCAATGCTCACAAATAACGAATATATATTTTAAATAAAATCATGTACATGTCTATTACACACTAAAAACGAGATAATCTGATCATATATTTTTGCATCTTGTATGTATGTACATACATACATACCTATGAACGATTTGTAGATGTAAGATTTGTTACTTTTTTATCTAAATATTTCAAGAGAAGAACGTGAGGTGTAGGGTTGGCGAAATGATAAGCAATTTTATTTATAAATAATTTATATTTTAAGAACAGCACATACACTACCACAATAACAAGTTTCCTTTATTATATTATATAAATAAAGGATTAGGACGCAATAATATTAATAATAATAAAATAAACATTTTTTAAAGAAAAAAACTATGCAAAGTTCTATAACCATAAATAAAAAAGTACATATTACGATAGAAGTGTTTTGCTATCCGAAATTTCCGCAATATTAGCATGATGCACCCGTTTATGTTTAATCAACTGCGTCGGCCTATTAAACTCTTTCCCACAATCCGAGCACACACTTTTCTCACCGGTATGACTCTTCAGGTGAATAGTTAAGTTCGTTTTCCACTTAAAGCTTTTCCCGCAAAAATCACAAGTAAACGGGGTGTCAGCACTATGCACCCGTTGGTGGTCGGTTAGGTGGGATTTCGACCGGAAACCACGTGCGCACAAATTACAAACATACGGCCTGTCTTCAGAATGAGTACGGACGTGCGCTTCAAGATTGCGTTTGTCTGCGAATGCTTTATGACAATTAAGCAAGTTACAAGTGAACGGTTTCTCGCCGGTGTGAATCCGTCGGTGACGTTCAAGCTTACCCTTGACCGGAAACGGTTTACCACAAAATTCGCATGTGTAAATACCAGTGTGTAGGCGTTCGTGAACTGTTAAATTCCAGCGTAACGCAAATGAGCGGTCGCAATCTTTACAACTAAATGGACGAATTTGAGTATGAGTCGACATGTGAGCGTTTAAATTTGACCGCCGCATAAAAGATTTGTTACAATGCGAACACGGAAATGGTTTCGATTTCACTACAGGTTTTGTGTTACATTTTGTAGTAACCGGAATATAATTAGGTTTCAATAACTCTTTAGGTTGCTCATAATAATGTTGGGTTTTGTCAATTTGTTGAAGCGTATCCGTACTCTCAACGCATTTATCCGAAATTTTATTAAAATCGTCCGAATGCCTCAAAACACTCTGTGAAAACAGATGTTTATCATGTAATATATTACTATCAAATACATGTTTTTGTTTCATTTCATCGAACTGCGAATCGACTTCATCTTTATACTTTAATTCTACCATCAGTAATATGTCCTGGCATTCGTGATTGATATTTTGTGCCTCGTCCATTTTACTTACGACAATCACTCCATCGTGCGGCACTGTCATTGCTTGGTGGTCATCTTGAGGTCCGATTTGTTCAGTCAACGAAACCATTTTCTCTACGTCCCATCGCGATCGTGATAAAAGCTCCGCTTGTTCTGATTCTGTTGTGTTCGTAGCAAATAATATTGACTCGAATTTATAGTCGGATGTTTGACATAATTCTAAAAAGTCGTAATAGTCTTCTAGTTTTGTGGTGCAGTTGTAACAGATCTGTTTTGGTTTACAGTCTTCTTCGCTGACCTGTTTAATGCCATTTCATAATGTTACAAAATTATTATTGGTATAAATACATGCATATGTATATAGGATTTGTGTGGTTGGTAGGCGAAATAATAAATAGCACACTCACCATTAGTGCTAAACATTTTTTAATCTTTAGATCTAAACGGGGTTTGTCGCCTTCCTTCTGAAAAATCGGAAATAACACTTCACTTATTTGTGCACATAGTCTACATATTTGATCGATCCACATATCGTATATTTGTATTTTCTGTAATTCGAAGCACTTGGAACATCGAACTTGACGTGTTGTGTTTTTGACAGTTTCATTTAATTTTGACAAACAATGAGACCAACCTTTTATGAATTTAATGTTTTTTCTACATATACAAACCTCCTATTTTAAATGACAATTCATCTCTTAACTCACACATATATTAAAATCTAATTGCATTAAGTAAGAAAATAGCTTTTAATTATTGCCAATTTTCCACTTTAATAATAAATAATAAATCCTGGAAATTGATATCTCACTGGTTGGCGAAACTACTGACAAATGAATGTTGGTAGTGTTTATAAATGTCAACCTCTTTAACTGAGCGCGCCTAATTTGTATTTTTAAAAAGTACAATGAGTAAAATATTACAAAAATGGGTACACAACAAGTTGGGAATTCTCATAGATTATGATATGCCAACGTTAACAGAAACTGTAATAAACGGTAACATATTACCAAATTTATTATATTATTATGGGTTAATAAACGAAAATATGTGGTATTTCCCAAAGGATACGACTTTAATGAACCTTAAACATGTTTACGAATATATAGTATCTCTTGGTGTTGATTATACTGAAATTCCGGACGATAAAGAAATGTCTTTATTGAAACTATTGTATCACCTTTATTTATTGCTGGTAAATTCCGTGAAACTGAATCATAATATTTATTTGAACATCAAAACGCCTAACCTGTATTCTACTTCGCATACGTTTAAGAAAACTAGAGTATTAATCTTTCAACAAAAAAATAGATATTTGAACTTCGTAGCTAAATGCAAACAGGCTAAAGAAAAATATTTGAATGAATACGATAGAAAATCTAAAATTGGTAGTTTAACTAAAATGAAAGAAATACAAGCTGACTATATGTTTGAAATAAAAAAGTTTTTACAACAAAAATTTGATGTATCTGATGCGTTGCTTGCTATAAATAAAAATAAACCTTGTGGTCCTTGTGTGTCGGATACAAATCTGGCTTATAGATATGTATTATACAATAATAAACTAACATCGGCAGGAAATAAAGATTTGCAGCATCGTTTAAACATGAAGCTATTTATAAAATTATTAAAATCATTTGTCACCTATCGTCAACAGAGTTTCAAAAATAAATTATATTTCAAATTACTTAAACAATCACATTACGAATATCAAATGCGATCAAAATTATTAGAAGTTTGCGCGCAGGAATCAATAATTATAAAAAATATTGAGTTAGAACGTGATTTGTTGTTAGTAAAAAATAAAGAAATATATAATCATTTACACCAACAAAGAACTTTTAATATGGAATTAAAAAACCAACAACTTTTAATGGAAAAAGATCGTTACTTTCAATTGCATAAAATGATTAATTACCGCAAACTTAAATTACAATACGAAGAGAATTATAACGCTTGTTTGAGCATCATGAACGATTTGACTGATTTGGCGTCTGTAATTGCCGAATATAAAATTGCGTTTGAGGCGGATGAAGTTCCGGCGGAAGTTCTCGATGAGTATGTTGCGTTGTTTTGCGCAAATCAACCGATCTTGAGTACTTTAGAAGACATCGATTACATATTGCGACCTGATGAAGACTCTGAAGATAGTCATGATTTATTTAACGAGATAAACCGACAAAATGCTATATGCGAAAAGAACTTAACGGATTATTTAAATTGTGGAACTGTTTGGGTTATACCGGAAGATTTTGAATCGTTGTATTTTCAGAATACTAAAAAAATCAATGATGACACAAATTGCATGAGTTATATAGTGCATAAATTGTTACGTACAAAATATCCGTTACCGGCTTCTACGTATGTGCCCGAGTTTCCTTATGTTGTGACTGCGTGTGATACAACGAGGATATTTGACGAATTAATCATTTCGAAACTCAAAGACATTTTACAAGAGAAAAGTTTGATGCTTATACGTACACATGATGCAGTTATCGCTTGTTTAAATTACTATTGTAAAACAGTCGAGAAACAAATTGATAACATCGTTATAGACGACTTTGAAATACAAACTGAAGTCACCTATAGGTCTCGGAATCTATTTAACCCATTACCATTACCAGATGAGTCGAAAACTGATTTGGACATTCACTTCTATTCATTAACTGATTTGGGTATGCGAACTTATCAAGCGTTGCATTTAGGCTATACGTTAGTGAATGATTTGTTAGCCACCACAGTCCTTGAATACTTAAAATCACTATTTATGATACGAGGTTGGGTTTTAATCAATTTCCCTGACACTTTTGACGATGCAGTAGTTTTCGAACTAGCATTAAAGGGTAAGCTAGACATGCTTGTAAAATCGATTAAAATTGGAACGTACGACGAAGAGTTTCTAAAAGTATTGCATGAAGTAGCAAAAGGTAAATTTATAACAAAACAAAACTCACAATTATACACAAATCGATACATAAATACAGAGTTTTTAATCGATCGGGCTTACTTGACATCATTTATCAAGTTAATCAAAAACCAAACAACTTTTTATGACCAACAAAAAGATATACATTTCTATAAAACAGACGTAGAACGATTTTATGATCAACTCAAGTGTAACTTTACTATGAACTATAATACTTTTGACGACGAAACGGTAGCAGATATTGTGCACGAAATGGGAAGAGATGATATTTTTGTGCCGGAAATATTAGATGAGCTTATGATAATGACGGAGAACGCAATCGTTGAACGGGAACTTATGTTTGAGCAAATGCGATTAGAGGAGGAAGCTAGATTAGCGAAAGAAAGAAAAAAAGCTTTAGCTAAAGCTGCGAAAGGCAAAGGTGGTAAATCTTCAAAGGGCTCTAAAAAAGAGAAATCATCGAAGAAAACTTCTAAAAAAGATAAATCGTCAAAAGGTACGAAGAAAGGGAAAAAAGGCGCTTCAGATGAACCGAAAATTTTACCAGGCGAAGATGCTTGGGTGTATGTTGATTTAATTCACCACGATGAACTACTAAGATCAATCGCTACTCTTTGGGAAAGCATAGAAGAAACATATCTAATCAATTTAAAGCATGTGTTTTTTATACATCGCATATATGAAAACTCAATTGTGCCATATGTGCATAAAGTTAAAGTTTATATGAGAAATTTCATCGCTAGGCCCGATAATAAACAAGAAATTTATTATGAGCTTAAAAATAGCTTAAATTCACTTACGAATTTATTGTTTCATGACGAAGAGTGTGACATAGAAGCACATAATATCATTGCAAAGTATAATAGTATTCTTTCGGATTTAATTTGCCAGAAATTAATTGAAGCTGAAGAAGAACGTGTGCGAATCATAAACGATCATTGGTTTTGCAATCTAGGCTTTGCTTTCGCATATAATTATACAGCTGCATTGCAACTAGAAATCGATCGTTGTGTCAATACATTTCAATATTTACAAGATTATTATTCAGCTATAGTCAATAAGCCATTTTCAGATAAAAAAGTAACTGAATTTTCACTAGAGATATTGCAACCGGCTGATGATATCCGTAAAGTGTTCATTTCAATTTATATTGACACAAAACGTAATATACAAAACGATCAATTTACTGAATATTTTACAAACATACTTGATACAGCATTTAACTATTTGCACTCAGTATATGTAGCATCTGTTAAATCTTCGAAGAAAATTTGTGATCAATTTGGTAAAAAGGGTAAAAAAGGGAAAGACGAGAAAAAAGATAAGAAAAGCAAAAAGAGTAGTAAGAAAAGTAATAAAACAACCGAATCCACGCCCAAGGGAAATACAATTGAAGAACGCATAGATGCAATGCGCGAAGAATGGAAAAGTGCTATAGAAGCGGAATATGTAAGAGTTAGGTATAGATTACATTTAATACAGCGCAAAGCTATAGATGATATATATCGATTATTAGTCACTGGAAAGAGTTTGTTTCATGAGATAAACGGACACACTCATATTCGACATTATAAAGAAATAACCGAATTAAATCAAATAATAGATATGTTGACACAAGTCATCGAGTCTAACAAAGAGATTCATCCAAACACAGTTATATTCAAGAATGACAAGTATTATAAAATTCAAGAAGTATATTATAACGCTTATAAATCAGCGGAAACGATTGACATACAAGATTTCTACGGCGATTTCACAGTCCCTCAACTACAATATCTTCATAAAATATTCTCAGAATTAGCACCATTTGATAGTATATCCATCAATACATTCACATATATGTTACAAGATATGATATCATTAGATTTAACTGATTACAACAGTAGCTTTGTACCAGTTTTCTGGACATGGTTAACTCCAACTCTAATATCCACGGTCATACATGACACGTTCGGCAACATGGAATACATCAGTTGGAAAGACTTTATTATATATGAGTTACAAATACCGTATCCAACTAGTATGGAATTATCAGAACTGCGACAGCAATTACAAAAAATTGATAAAGATCAAACTGAGTATTTAAATAAATTAGAATTTTTCACAGTCAAATTATGGTTTGAAAAAAACAAACTTTATGCAAAGCGAAATAAACTAATAAAACGATTACTTTTGAAATTATTCTTGTCTTGCGACCAAACCATAAACTATTCAGCATTGTTACTATCTTTCTGTAAATCAGAAGATTCAGTGAGTGGAGTGGCGAGAACATTTGGGATCTGTATTGGTAGTCCGTTATGGTTGGAAACAAATGTTGGTACAAATTATATGGAAATCTGTCGTTATGATTACTTTTTCGAAAAGGAAGAATCTCTGGATATATTGTACGCAGCAGAAGCTTTCTGTCACAGAATACTTACATCTAATAGTGAACTCTCTTCGAAATGCGCACAAAGTTTGAGCGGAGATGGAGATTATATTTTAGGATCCCAGCACAGTTTAATCACGGAAAATGCATTGTTTATTCAGTTTTTACTGTTTAATATATTCTTTATACTATCTGCCTCGGTTCCGTGGCATTTAAGAGAAAAATCTTTTTATGGTGATCGCTTTAAAGAACATTTGAAAATATTCGAGATTCTGGATGAAACAGAAATCAAAAAATTTGCGCTTGAGTTCTTCAACAGTAACGCATTTAAATATCAACTTGAAAAAACAAGTAAATTTATTATTAAGTCACCTGCGAATAAAGTGAAATCTATTATAAATGAAATATGTATTTGTAAATGTACAGAAGGCAGTATAATAACTTAAATGAAAAATCCCATTTACAGTACTACTTTTTTATTATTTTAATATTATAATCCCATAACATACCACAGAAATGAATTACTTATAATAAGAAAATAAAAGCCACGTTCTAGCAACCACAAATTTGCAAATTGTCAATCACGGGCTCAATACTGGCAAATCACTAGTATATAACTTGGGATTGATTTTGATTTGTGGCTGATATAACGAGAACATATATTCGATTTTTTTAAAATTATATGCATTATCCAATTCAGGGGCGGCGTTAAATATCTTTTATTATGAAGAAAGCTTAAATTTGCACCTTAGAAATATATTGTTTAGTACTGTAGAAAACGTTTTTTTTTTTTAAATTAAATAACGTCTTGCCAAATATATTTTTAATTATGCAACGACGTATTTGGAATGCTTCTAAGCTCGTAGTATAAAGTCGCCACTGAATTTATTTGTTTGGATTCATCACAAATAAATAGTAAATAATATATTTTTGTACAAATATAAAACTAAAATGAATCAACAAAAATAACATAAACAAATATATATATTTAAAAAAAAATGTTTAAAAGTTTTCTATTTGATTATCACAATTTTACAATCCATTTTCAGGTCAGGAATAAACTTAAAAATAATAATTTGTATAACGTAAAGTTAAATAAATAAAAATATTTTCCTACTAAAATAATAAAATAAACTTGTTTAATACTAAAATTGTTTACATTCTATTAAAAATTTTTCTTAAATTCAATTAAATATAACAAATAGAAAAGGAACAAGCTGCCTTTTGTAGCTGCAGTTTTTATAGATGACTGACAAAATTAAAATTAAGTAAGACAAAATTGAAAATAGTGAAACATATAAAATGATCACCCTGTATATGATTATACTATACGAAAATTCAGATTGTAAACAAATATTTAAATCAAGAATAAGTACAGTTTTCTGCTTGTATGCCAATAAATTCATATCTTAAATCTCACAGATTACTTAGAATAAATGGTACGTCTGACTAGATAGTATTTCGATAATTAATCGGCAATTTTCAATTATTATAACCTAATAATCATTTATAATTAGCCTAATGGAAGATATTTGAGCTGCTCACTAGCCAATTTCGTAATCTATACAGCTGATAAAAGATTTAGACAGCAATACACCACTGTAACATTGCATCAATTGCGCAATTTTTTTTTTAAAGATAGAAATTGATTTTTTATATCATTTACAAATAATATTCTCTTAATAATGATAATGATGAAAATAGGGTTATGCTTATTTTACAATCATGATGTGATTTGAAACAAATTATAATAAACTCCCTAAATAGCAACTTTGGCACGCGACAAGGTTTTGTGCTTTTCCAGCTCAAATGTGTTAAAAGCTCTTTTACGGTGCTATAAGTTTTTGCGTTTAAAAGTAATTTTATAGGATATGAAATTAGATTTGCTTTAATAACACGGACTTTGTTAGTGCCGCAAAAGAGCTTCGAGTAGAGATTTGAATAAACTTTTCATTTAATAAATTACTCATATTTATACAAATGCTATTGTCATTATATTCACCTTTTGATCCGTTCTTCAATAATGTTGATCATCAGAGATAAGGAACTGCTTTACAGTAAATGATATTGCTAATATCGTCACTGATCTTTCCACAACACTAACAATGATAACCATCAACTGGGTTTGTGCAAGTTTACCAGCAACCATGTGTATAATTTGTTTTTACGCGATTCGACTACTTCATATTTTAAATTTACTAAACCATCTGTGTTGTATTTCTTTTTACCTTGTTGTAAATTCTCATATCTAAAAATATATTGTTTGAGTTACTTCCAAGATGCGAACGAATCCATATTTGATTTGATTATGTAGAGGGAAAAGAATAAATTATTCATCACTAATTTCTTTAATAAATGAATTCAATAAATCAATTTAGTTTACCTTTTAGGATTGGCTTTCTCCTTTTGATGTGTCAACATCGTGTACCTCGCAATATTAATTGGATATCGAGATATATGAAAGTTGTGATATTTAATACGATTCGACATATCATCATCTTCGCCGCCCCAGCCCCAAAACGAATTCGAAAATCCGTTAACGGTTTGGAATTGATCTTTCGTCAATGCAGATACACCACCGAAAATTGTGCTATATGGTAACTTATACTTAAAAACATCTACAGCCACCGACATATGCCGCGGCTGTTCCGGACATGTGTATAGATTCCTATCGTCCTCGGGTAGTAAATCGACGTCATGGAATATGAAACATTCGAATTGTTCTTTTCCCAGCGCTTCTTTAAAACCAACATTCATAAGCATTGCTCTATTAAATGGACCTTCGCCGTTTTGCTCAACGATAAATATTGTGTACTCGATTTGTTGTCGTTTTAAAAACGGATGCATGTGTTGCAAGAATACCAGTAAATGCTCGGCACGGGCGCGATACGGGACTATAATGGCGATTTTGTTTCGTGTTACACAAGATGGACTAAAATGTCCACCTGGTTTCAACCAATTAAAGCGTGTTTCTAATTCTTTTATTAATGGTACTGGAGATTTTTTTACTTCAACCCTACCATCTGAAATTCAATACTAATCAACTACACAATAATAATTACTTCATAATAGTAGGAAAGAATGATTTTAGTGTATACTGTAAGTAGGGGAACTATGTCTACTAATCTCCATTTATTTGAAATAAAAATATTTACGATAAGAAAATATGTGAAGTATAACGCAAAAATAAAAATATAGATAAGCACAACTATTAGGTTGATTGTTTGCGTAAGTTAGGAAATTTTTATAACTATACAAATTAAAAAAATGTGTGAAAAAGTTCTTTATAGATGAATTTATTATATATAAAAAAAACAATAGAGTAAAGTGTCACTTACGCAAATTTGGTGGAATTGGCGGACAGGTTGGCATTGTTACGAAATTTTCTATAGAAACATTCCCAAATGGCACGGTACCATTTCCATAGTATGAAATGGTTGTTGCAAAATTGATGGACGTATTGTTATTAATATTCGTAATTATTTCGAGAAATGGTTCCTGCGGTTTCCAATGAACTTGGTCGTTGTTTGGTTCTGGTTCTCTATAAATATTTGAATATCTAATAAAAAGTTAATTTTAATTAAAAACAGTACTTTGGTTTCAAATTGAATTTAAACATTTTTATTAGATAATTAGTGCATCGATGTTTAACCTTCGTACTATCTAATTGATATAAATCCGTTTCACATTTGTCAGTAATTGAAAGTTTTTGCCAATTGAATGAATTAAATTTATTGATGAACGGTCAAACCAGGTCAGAAATGATCCACTAATATACAAGAATGTGATCAACGAAATTTTATATATTTTGCTTTGAGTTGCTTCCTGATATTTGAGACTGTTAACCACCTACTGTATACATGTTTACATACTTACATATACGCAATTAACTAATTACATTTTCTCTGGGGTTCTATAAATGTTAATTACAAGACATTATCATGGAAAAGTAGGTTGGTATTCATATACAATTTATATTATTGTCTCAATTATCGATTTTCAAAAGAGAGATTTTAAAAACTAAAATATATTAATAATATTATTATCTATATGGTAAGCCTAAAATGTAATCGTTTTTATATTAACGTCAAATAAAATGTTTTGTCAGTGAAACAAAATAAAATACAGTATTACATTTGTTTTGGTAGTTACACTTTTATCGCAAAATAATAAAATAATGGTAATCAGTGATTAGGTAAAGTAGGTATATACATAATGACAAACAAAGTTAAATAAGTGAAGAAATAGTTTTACATGAAATTTGGATCATATTTGTACTAATTGTGTTATCATTAGAAGTGGTTTCAAATTAAATATTAGTAAGATTAAATATTAATATAAAATGGCAATAATTTTTATCGCTAATAAAAATATATTATTACTTAATACTAATAAGGGATAAATAACACGCGAGCAACACTGTGCATATGCATAGAGAAACGGATGCTCGCGCGCATAATCAAACACATGTTATTAAATGTAAATGTCACGCGATCGAATCGCGTGCACCGTGAACATTCTCATTTAGAAACATGTGTTTGATATTTTCGTTTCGCTATTCGTGTATAATTATTGCTTTCCGAATGTTCCCCTCTTTTTGAACACTGACAACGGCCTTTTAGACCACACCTTTCATTTTATAGTAACGGACAGGGTATATATGTACGTATGTACAACAACATTTATAGAAACTTACCTCGTAGTATTTATGGCACTATAAAACATTGCATCCCATCGTCTGTTAAAATGACCCACTGTCCCGAAGATGTATTGGAGGATTATGAGTACAACGAGTAGACTGCATAACACTTTGGAAAAGAATCCTGCACTGGGAAAATACCAACTCATTGTTTTTAACAGCAGGACTCGTACAGTGGTGTGTCGTGTGTGCCAGGAACAGGTTTACCTAACAATATTATTTCCTATATAAGGCAAAGTAGACAAACCCCCCCAGACCCCAATGGAGTGTAAACAATACTGATAACTGGTGGCGTACCTTTGACAAACATTTATTATTATTTTTATTTTAATTTGCCGCGTTTTATATCACATAAAATTTTATTTAATAATCAGAAATTGTTTTATTGTGCGTGTGTTGAGTAATCCAATAATCCTAATGTATATCTAAAGCAATTAGGAAAGCATTATTCTATCAACTTTTCTGTAGCTAGAAAATATACAAACTGACTCACTTGTTCTAATTGAAGAATATTTATAATATTTTTGCACTGAGTAATACTTTTTTTTCTAAATAAAATATAGTGTATTATATTATTTATATTTAATTTTGTGTTATTTATTTTAAAAACAATTGTGATGATTTGTTTCACACTAAATATTCATTTGTACAAAGACCATTTTGTAAGCATAATAAATATAAATTTATTTTTGGACAATCCAATATCGTAAAAAGTGAAATTTTGGCATTTTAAAAATATGTAAGTATGTATATTTCCATGAAAACTGATTTGATTTGATTTATTGTTGTAGTACACTATTATATTGTTTAACTTATGTTATATAAATTATAACCAGTAAAGTCTACTGCAAATATGAGAAATGAGAAGATAAATGAAACAAAATATTGTTTTATTTTAAAATGCCATAGAATTTCCAAGAAATTGACAAACATGCAATTTAAAAATGTATAATATATTGATTAGTTTTGTTTTAAATCAGCTAAACAATTATTTTGTTAAATATGTCATTTGTTGCAATGTTTAATTGACTTATTTTCACCCCGTCTCCTTTGATAATATATGAAAGGTAAAATGTCAATGTTTCATGTTGTGAAGCAACATTTCTTGAAAATGTGCAAGTACGGCTCTATTCTTAGTTTTTATAATAAACAAATTAAATATTTGATCGATGAAAATAATATAAGTAACCTTCGGCATTTAATGACGAAAACATCTGTTTTCCATCAAGTAATTCTATACGTTCTCATGTTGATAAATACTTCCGTATCATTTCCATTAAATTTACATTATTTTGATATTCCAGAAATAATCAGAATAATAGGATATTTAAAAAACTAATTTGTGTTTTTGGTTGAGATAAAAACTAGAGAGTGCGTAGCATACGTTTGTCTTAGACGTAAATTTGTTGATAGAAGAGACTCTAATAATAATTTAGAAATAGAGTTGTATACGAATGAATAACATTTTTGAAATTTTAGCAGAAAATACCATGGTAACTGACAAGCTTAACAAACAAAACACCATAAAAAGTGTCTTACTATTTAATTGCAGCTTGTCAGAAAGCAGCAATCAAGAAACTATAACTAATTATTTACAAAAGTAATTTGCGTACTTGTAAATTTGCTCAATTATGATCCTAATCGACCTATACAAGAATTACTTCAATTCGTTTTCATCTATATTTATGAAAGTCTAATTCTTTTGAAAATTTATAATAATTTGAAGTAAAATGAAAAAGTACCTTGAGTGGTTATTGCGACACTGACAGAAGCCATTCATAAGAAGGAATGAATATTGACACTGGGCGAGTAATATGAATTAATCATAAGCTACATCTCGATATAAATACACTAAGCACAGTTTTATAAATAAATAATTAAATATCATGCTAACAATGTCCAGCAATATTGGCAATTTGTTCGTCAATTTTGACGTATAACCTATATTATTTACAGCAGCAACCGCTACATACGGAATATCACACACAAATGAAATGAAATAAAAGTTCTGCGATATGAAGTAGGTCACAATACAACCAACAGCAACTAGATTTCGCACTAGATCATTTGACATTTCGTACAGTTAACAACATTATTTTGAAGAATATTTTCAAATTAAATTCGTTTTTAGTTATTATTAAAAGAGTTTTAAAAACATATTTAGTCTGTATAAGGAGCTTGATTATTATTTTTGAGTTTTAAATTAGGGGTATGTTCAGGAAATTTAATCAAGGGCGTTTAGTAAGTCGGTGACGCATGCGCACATCAAAACCGCGGAAAATAAGCAAAAAGACTTGTGTTGTTGTTGTTGTCATTTTAAAGCAATGTAGTGAAATAATCACAGTAACAACATCTATGCAGTATAGTTTTGTGTATAACTGTAAACCAAATGGCTGGACGTTTGGAAAATCAAATGTTGCAGTGGTGTGGTAATGCTATTTACATTTGTTTTAACTTGATCAATGTGTATTGTTTACACTACCAGATGTAGGCAACCGTCAACGCCTTTGGGTGACCTTATATTTGAAATGTTCAAAATGTATTTTGACTCAAACAAATTCGATTGATCTAGTTCTTTTTCACTGTCAAGGATGTTTAATATTGATTCGCAAAATTTTGTAAAATAGGATCCATATACTAACCCTTGGTTAAAAACGGACTGGGGTGTCAACCTGTAGTGTGAAGTTGGTAAAAAATTCTTGACATTGTTTTGTGTACGTTGTTAAACAAATTTCGATTGTTTACGTGTTTTGGAACATCGAAAAGCAGTGATTGTGCAGTATTGTCGTCCTTTTGGATAAATTGAACGCAAGGAAAGAACGTAGTTTGGTGTGTGGATGTTGTATAAATTTGCAAATAAATAGTTCAACTATTCTGCGCCAGATGGCGGGAGCTGTCATTTTTCAATGAATACCGGGTCCGCCATTGTTGCAATTAGGCTGCTTTTCTAGCCGTGCCTACTATATTTTGCGTAATATTTATCGTGTTTTTGGCATAGCGAACACTTCGTGGAGTGCATTGCAATCTATCCGTATGACAAATAAAACAAACTACACCACGACGATGTTTGTTTTTGTTTCTCATGTTTGATTTGTTTAAAAAGTGTAATATTTCAAACATCGATTTCGTGCTAATGGCTCGTCGTTCATATTCCTGACCGTGAATATTTATACCTTTTAAATTTTCTTAAAAATATATTGCAAATATACCATTGGAATGACCTGAATTTGCATAAAATTTTGACGAGAAAATATCATCAAATAAAATTATTATTCGTATTTAATTCTATAAAAAAAACATTGCACAGTGTGACACTTGTACATATTTGGTAAGAAATAAAAGATTATACTTAAAAGCATGTTTTAAATGATTTCAGTTTATAAATAGTACGTTATTGGAACACTTGAAATTAATATGTAGTATTGGTATACATACAGTAGAGACTCTATATTTGTGTTGATAATGAGAAATAAAAGTTCTGTATTAAATTGCAGCGTATAATTTGCATGCGTGTGTTTCAAGTTTTGGAATAAATGCACTACTAGTTATTTATGTTTTACTTCATCATTGAAAAGAGTGTAGGAACAAGGAGATTTAAAATAAATCGTAACTAACCTAGCCTATCTCAAGCTGTGTTAGGTCAGGTGAGGTTACGTTAAATTAGTTGAAGACTAGGTTAAGATTAGTTCGCTTAATCTAACTTGGCTTGATATGCTCTATGTATGAATAGCATTCCGATTTAATCATCACAATGATAAGTGTCTAAGCATTTCAAGTAAGGGTTGTGAAGCTTGTAACTATATACCATATGCGATCATGCATTGTTGTTATCCTTTTGGACATTCGTAGGCGTAGTGTGTTCTGTTGAGACATCTGGACAATAGCAATGGAACTATATGTGCACTTCATTTGAAATGTTTTATAATATGTATTAAATGTCTTAATTATTTTATTAATTTGTTAAGGTGTGAAGTCCTTATTACATAGGTTATTTTACTTAATTAAAAGCTTTGGATTATTTTAAATTTAATTATGTCACTTACGTAAAGTTAGTTCGAAAAGATAGAAGCGAATTCAACTGTCTGACTGGTCGCTTCAACAGGCTAGATTGTGCACAAACGTTTTAACGTCTTTGTGTAACTAAACATTTGATTGTAGTGACCAGACTTATTAGCTATGTGGTTAATTATTAACCAATTATTTTAAATGACAAATGGTACTTATTGTAAAATATATATATATATATATATATATATATATATATATATATATATATATATTAAAAGAAATCCTACTCGTGTTTGTATTTTAAAAGTATTAGTGATGTGGACTGGTGTTGGAGTAATGTAGAATGAAATATTTAACAGGTGTGGATTCGACACAATCAAATGACATCGTGCCACCAGCAACAGAAAATATAAAGTGCACAAGTGATACAAGTGGTGCGTTGTACCCATCGACAACAACAACTTCATCATCATCGTATTATTCGTATCCACAAGCGGGAGAGTATGCCCCCAGATTAGGCACGTACACACAATGGGGTTCTACGGATGGTACTTCCTCTAAGTCCCCAAACAAAGACTACATCACTCAGTTCAGCATGTCTGGAGGTCCTCCTCAGCATCCACATGGCAGACAGGCTCCCCCTAATGCTACTTGGAATCACTTGCAGGTTAAACATCTTTTTAAATCTCACTATTGCAATAATTCCGTGCTGCTAATTGTGTTTAAGCAATTTAATACATTGATACTATTTTGTTTATGAAAAGCAGGTCCCAAATTTCTATCCAACACGACAACCTCAACATGCACACATGTCTAGTGAGCTACCAATGTTGGCATCCCACCAGCCTACATGGCATACACCAACAACTACGGAACCTTCCAAGGGTCTACCGCACAGTCCACTCTTCAATCTACAACAGATGCTCGTCACCGAGCGACCATTTCCGCGTCATTCACCCGGTGTCGACCTCACCCTCACGCGAAACGGCAACCAGAACGGGGACATCCCCCAAATTCCGATCAGCCTCTCTGTGCGGGACACCAAACAGATAAACAGCTTGCCTGTGGGCGCAGCGTTGGATGGAGACCGAGCTGTTGAGTTGACCAAAGGCCCCAGCCCAGGACTTGGCCCTGAGTGTCAGCCCAGTATG
This sequence comes from Nebria ingens riversi, assembly GCA_018344505.1. Lineage (NCBI taxonomy): Eukaryota > Metazoa > Arthropoda > Insecta > Coleoptera > Carabidae > Nebria > Nebria ingens. The sequence goes on from JADQWA010000530.1 coordinate 141,802, forward strand.
AAAGGGAGTCTTCGGCGACCGCCCACCAAGCGGATGGATTCAATCATCGATCGGTTGACAACTAGTGAAAAGCAGCTCACGCAAAGTGTGATAGTTACGGCGACAAGTAGTTCACATGATGAAAATAGTAATAGTAGCCAGGGCACCGCTATTGTGAGTGCCCCAACACCAACCCTTGTTCGAGACGATGAAGTTGCGTCGCCGGTCAGTAATGAGGATTCGTTAGATAGTAACAAGTCGAGACGGAAGCGTAAACCGTGCAAAACAATCAAAGTGACGAAAGAAAACGATGCAATGGTGATCGAACCAGAAAAATGTCCGGTCGTTGTTGAACCTATAGCTCCGCCTGAACCTATTAAGGAACAACCTATTCTCGCGCCTCCACGTCCCGAACCCGCACCGGAAGTTGTCAAACAACCGCCTGTCCGTCGAAGATCCAGCAGTGAACCACCATTAAGTCCTTCTTCAGCTAGTAAGTCCAGAAGAAAAACTGTTTCCGAATCAGAGACGATAGATAACATAGCTGCGATGGTTGCTGCAACTAGTAAAGAAGATATTCGAAGTCATCGAAGTCCTACATCACCACCACGAGTACCAGTAGTGTTAACAACTGTACAAGAGCCAATTGAACCTGCCAAAGAAGTTTTGGTAGAAACGCCTTGTCCTTGTCCTGACCCTGTCGAAAACATTCCAACAGCCAAACCAGTATCTGTTATCATACGCGATCACAGCAATTGCAGTAGTGACGCAGTCCTGAATTCGGCTAGTAGCGTAGACCCACTTAAGTGCGAAAATGAACCACCAACGGAAAAAGAAGATCCACCAGAAGCAACAGTGGCTCCTCCGTTAGTAACATTGGCGCAGAAAAAAGCAGGTGACACGCAGTGCTTCGTGGCTGTTGAGTATGAACTGGAGAAGATGTTTGCCGGCATTGCAGATTCTGAATCGGATCAATTAGAGTCTGACCCATTGGCGATCCCGTCAACATCACAAAGTTTAATTGAAAGTGTTTCATCAACGTCGAACGATATCGCGAGTACTAGTTCGAAAAATGCGGCGCATAAACGAGGACGGCCTAAAGGCTCAAAGAACGGATCTCGCCGACCGAGCGAAAGCAACTCAACGGAAGGCACACCGCGAAAGAAGCATAAGGCGAACAAAAAACGTGATGACATGGACGAATCGCCGGGGAAAAGTTCGATGAGTAGTAAGTCGACGCCGCAATCAGGGAAATTGAAAAAGAGTAAAAAGGGTGTAATGGGTAAAGTACAACTGAACAATAAACCAGATGTAGTTAAAGATGTGTACTCGTACGATTCGAATAGTAATGCAAGTTCAAGTAGATCGAAAGGACCATTTATACAAATAAAAGGTCCTAGAGATTCGCCGATTTCTGTGAGTATTGTGAATACACCCAGCAACGAAGATGATCCGGACAAACCTAAACCCGTGAAAAACAAGAAATTCCACGATGACAGTGAATATAGACACAAAGTGCGATCGAAAGGTTTACACTGCAGTACGCTTAGCAATAAATACGACGCTCAAACCAGAGACGCCACCTGGATTTGTGTGTTTTGCAAACGGGGGCCACACGCAACCGATCCTCAACTACCAGGCCCGTCTCCCTTTACTCTAGACCTACCCCAATACAGTCCTGGTGACTTGTTTGGTCCGTACATTATCACATCCGAGTGTCCAGAGTATCAGCGTAGAGTGGACGATCCGTTCGATACGCAGTTTAAAAGTAAACGTTCGGCTGCGATGGCGGCAGCTATTACGAGTCCCGGAGGTAGTATGACGTACATGGGCAGAAAATCGAAAAAACGTCTGAACTCCGAGTCTAGTGTTAGAGACTCTTTAGATGGTTGCGAGCTGGGTAAAGATGTGATGTTCGGTATCGCCGACGTGACGTCTAGTACATTCGAAGTTTGGGTACACGAAGACTGTGTGATATGGGGCCCCGGGGTGTATCTCGTTGGACCTAAGATTATGGGACTTGAAGGGGCCGTTTGGGGCGCGTGTTCAGTGGCGTGCAAACGGTGTGGCCTCAAGGGTGCTGCGGTATGTTGCTTGAAACGCGGTTGTGGTTGTGTTATGCATATAGGTTGTGCCAAACTGTCGAATTGGAAACTCGATGAGGAAAATTATAAAGCGTACTGTAAAGAGCACAGTGTACCATGACTACTGCACCATTAGCGATACGCATTGTCACAAAACAAATTACAACCCAGTCGGACATTCATTAAAACAAATACCAATTTGTTAGGCATCGATCATTTCAGGAAACATGATTTTGAAACATCCGCCATATTGGCTTGGAGGTTTCATCACAATCAAGCATATACTGAAATTATCTTATAACAATTGCCACTGTGTGTGTGGGTGTGTGTGTGTGTTCGCGCGTGATAGAATCTCCTATTCAATATGGCAGCTGTCTTGTTCGGTCATTTCAGAATGATACAGCGATGTGATCTTTAAAAATTTGGTTGGAAAATAAATTCTCTGAAGCCTAGTTTGCGGTTGGGGCAAATTTTAAAACCTAGCCGATACCTTGGCTTCTAAACTTAAGAGTTTATTTTCAGTTTTAGTAACAACACACATAATTAGTTTCTATTTTGTAAAGATAATTTACAAATAAATACTCGTTTAAGTTTTTATTGTAATAAACAACAACAACAGAACATGCAGCCGTAACGATAATTTGTAAAATACATTTTGTGTGAGTGTTGAGCGTATGTGCATAATGCAAAATGAAACACTCGTAGAGTAAACATTTCTTATTTTGTGATTATTTGAAATTTATGAAAGAATGTGTCTGTAAATTTAGCTGCTACAAAGATTGTTTGTTGTCTTATTTACTGATTGATCGCCAATGCGATGTCAACATAGATTTTGTTTAAAAAACAATCTTATGAGACTGTTCATTCAATATTGACATGATGACAATTTAGTTTTATTATTTTTAACAAAATTTTACCTCAGATAGTTTTTGGTTCAAAAAGAAAACAGTCTCCGAAGATATTTATGAATAATTTTAACAAAATACAATAATTTATTTCAATGAAATACATCTAGAACTTTTGTAATATAAATTGACTAGATTCCAAAATTCACTTTAATATATAAAAATCTAAAAAAACATATTTTTCTTTTTGCAATTGCTCCCTTTTATATTTCATCAGGAGGTTTGTTTTATTTTATATTTTTATTTTGTATTTAGAAAATATTTTACAATGAAAACACCGGTAAAGAATGTACATATAACAAATATCATACAATTATTTTTTAAATTTACAAAATCTTATTGAATAAGCTTCATTTTATCTCTGTGAATGATCAGGGAGGTTTATTCATTTTTATAAGATATCGCAATGAAAGAAATTTAGTACTTATTTAAGAAATAATGATTTTTAATGAAGTGATATTTTTGAGACAGTTACAAAAACCTGCAAATTAAAAAGAAAAATAATTGTAAACTAAAATGTGGCATAGATTATTTATGTCTTGGAAAAATGTAAGAAATTAAAATCTTTTATAAAATCGATCACTCTTTATTTTGTATCATTTCTAAATTTTTTGGGACACGTCAAATTTGAATTTAGGACTTAAATTTTAGGAATAGTTTAGGTTTGTTTCCCGTTTAATATTAGTTTTGGTCACGTGACAAAATTCAAACGCAGAAGTACGTGTGCGTTCCGTACAAAATGTTTCTGGCGTGGCGCACTCTACATTTCGCTTTGATTTTTGATGCACAGTTGATGTTTGTCAACTGTGCAGTATAGAGTTTCGTTGCATATTGCTTGTTTTTCTCTTGAATTGTCATTTTTCTCGTCAACAATTCATTAAATATGTGTTAGGAATAAAATCAAATTTTTAGTTTAAGTTGTGTTTAAGTGATATGGGTGCACCATGTGGACGAGTACAAACATTTTGGAATTACTATTATTCATCGTTTTAAATGTGAACTATTCTTTCGGAAATTTTACAATAGGTAAGTCATTACTTTTGAACACTTTTTGAACCATGACGCAAGGACATTTATTATTAAATTAATATCTAGTATTGGGTGTAATTATTCAATATAGTTCAATTTGATACTATTAGTATAAACTGTTTCTTAGTTAGATAATTTCCCATCTTAAGGTGTCCGGATATCAATTGGATGCAACGATTGTTGAGATAATTGTTACAATGTTTCAATAAATATTGTTGATTTTTATTAATTTTTTACAACATTCTTAATATCAATATAATAATAGATCGATGACGAAGTTTTCTTCATGATAAAATAACAATAAAATATTTACTGATACATATATATATATATATATTTTAACATGTGAAAAGTCCCGCTATATTTTCGATCTAACTGTGCTTAAAATTTATGTCATTTTTCTCTTTATAAGCATGACATTTTCTGTTGAGACCTGTTATATTTTGGTGTAATTATTACGCAAGTATTTACGCGGTATTTAGCTACATGGAATCATTTTTTTCGTTCTATAACTGTTGACAAGTGTGTTACATACATATATTGTTCATAATCTACACGCTCTGTTAAGTTTTGAAAACCGGTTTGAAGGGCTATATATTAGAAATTACAACTCTTTTAGGACTTTAAGGTAGGAGCCTACCAGTTTTAAAATAGTGTCATACATCATACATGAAATTATATGTGTGCATGATGCGATTTAATTTTGATCTTTGCGGAACTATTTTAGTTTAAGAAGAAGAACAATTGGTGGTTGTTATTATTCTATTTGTTGTAATAATAATAATGTTAATTTAGAAAGAAGATCAATTTTCTTCAATGCAACATTTCTAAACAATGATATAAACAATAATATAAATCATTCCAGTTAATAATCGCTGATAATAACAAATAATTAAAAATATGTAGGCTAGTCTGTAGACTTAGCAATTATATATGTATTATACACTGTTTAGGTGTATCCGGGATTACTGACAATAATCATAAATCATTCTATTCAATTTGACATAATATACGGTTTCAAATTTAAATTATGACCATCCACCATTTACGTGATATGAATTTCATACATTTCAAATAATACTTCCTATATTTCAAACCTTTGATTTAGTCTATTTCGTTGAATATTTATTGAAGTGTATAATAATTTTTAAATTCTACAGTTGCTTTCTCTATGTATGTACTTAATAGAAAATTCAACAAATTTAATTGTTTATAAAATAATTGAATTGTTATAATTTTTAATTAAATATTACATAAGTCTCGTAAATATTTCCGTATCCTTGTCCGTCCCAGTACAGGTGTGCTATATAGATTTCCGGTTAACACTCTGAAGCTGAAGGACATAAAAATTGTTTATTTACATACATACCTGTTCGGGTTCACTTTCAAGCAATTATTTTACATGTTCTTGCATTAGTTAAAAGCGCATTATGTTTTGCTTGTCTAATACTGATTAAAAAAAAAACGTATGATTCATTATGGCTTACCTTACAGGATTCCTTTTTCTCGAGGTTTTTTATCATAATAAATGTTTAATACATTCATTTTATGCAAGATTTTCTATATATGACTAATAAGAAAATTGCAAAATTATTTCTAATTTAAGTCAACAGCCACATACTTAATTTGTTAATTTTATAACAGTATAACAGATAGAAATCTAGATTCTTTTGTTCATTAAAAGAAACCCATTTATACTCCTAAAGTTCAGATGACTATCTATACCTTGATATTTACTTTTTTAGATCAACTAACTATAGTATATATACCTATATTTTTATAAAAAGATATGCTTCGAATATAAACAATAGGTGTATTTCCATATTTACAGTTTACTAAAAAATACTGACACCATGTACACTTTAGCTGATAAAAAAGGTACCGTTTTTATTGCAAGTAACAGGTATAACCATTATTTTTAAAAATTCGACTACAACACCCACGTATTTGATTTAACAATACCAACATTAAACCCTAACAACTCGATCAAAACCTTTCAAATTTGTCCTCATTACAAAACTGCATTTGCAACGAAAACTATATTGTTTTGTTTGTTATTCGAAATTGTTTTCAACTGATATTATTTGGTTTGTTGTTTTAAGTTTGTGATTCGTAGACTTTTCGTTTACTGAATTTTATAATACTTATTCGAAAGTAGAACTGATGAAATGAATAATTAAGTTTGTTATAATGTTATTAAGAAGGAAGCTACCGAAAATTAATTTCAAGTCGTTCATCGCTACGCGGGGCTTATAGATATTAGTTAGTCATGATGGTGTCTTCGACTAAGGCCCGAGGCCATATAACGGTACATCCTCTGTGTGCTCGCTGCTCGCAGCCGGTAAATTAGTTTTGTACTGCCTTTGCTTTGGTTCTCTGGCGTGTGTAGTTCTGGCTAAGTAACCTACATTCACTTTACTCTTCACTCTTGGTTCGTCTTAGTACAATAAACATATTTCTACATATAAAATATATATGTATGTATGTATGTATGTATAGTATAGTATAGTATATAACTTTTCTGCACCAATGCAATGCTGCGATGCGATTGTTTCACTGATTACTACAGGTGATACTCGTTCCTAACTTCACATATAATACACTTTAATAACAGTAGACAAAGAGTCTATTTTACACACTTTTGATTCACAATTCGTTCCTGAACAAAACACTCAATTACATTAGTTATATTCTTTATGTTATGTTTCTGAAATGATCTAAAGACCTGACCATATAACGCAAAAAAAGTATATGTATGTATGTGTTTTACATTTCCACTTTCGTGTGAAGTTCGCTTGAAATAAGTGTGAAAAATGACCGTAAGATAGATATGTATACAAGATTAGATTTTAGAAAGTGCAGGACAAGATGAAATAGTGTTTATTTATATTCCTTTCGTTCAAAATTTAGTTGATCTACCTATATATATGCCTTTCTCTTCGTTGAATCAATTGATTGTTTTATTTAGGCCTACATATGTATATACCTTTCAATTTTCAATATGTGATATAAAAAAGTAAATGAAAAATTCAAACATTCCGCCGTCTTTGATGTGTTTTTACCAAAACAGCGAGATAACAAATGCAATTAAATGTTTAGATTTCTTAATTGACCATATTTCTTGAGTAACGTCATAGTTATTATCAAACTTTGTCCTTTATTTTTTATTTCTTACAAAAAGGTTACGTCCAACTAATTTGACCAAGTCAAGGTCATATATTCAATACTTTGTTTTCGTTTATATATTTTAAACAAATTTTAATATAATACAAAACAATTGTTTATTTTATTAAAACAGCGAAAAGAAAATATTTTAATTCGGTATTTTCTAAAATTCTTTCAAGATTCATTTGATATAATAATTCAAGAGGAAAGTGAATGAGCGTATAATTTCGTACATCACTTTCAAAATATTTAACAAATTAATATTTATAGTTTTATTAATCATTCATGTTTACACGATTTATTTATTTTTTTATTGTTATTTTTTTTAACATTCTTATACGAATGTATATAAGGAAATATTGTAATCGTGATAATGTTCGAACTCGAGATACACGTTTTGACCTTCTCTGAGTCGAGTCTGACTATTTTCGGCATTCCGTCTGTGTGTGTGTGTGTGTGTGGTTATAAATATACAAAATTGAATAACCTCTCTGCCTAATACGTATAAGAAAGTCCAGTGCACTGCTAAACAAGCATTGGCTTCGAAAATCCTCAGAGTTTTGCTATCAGTTTACGTGTATGAATTGTGTGTCTTGAGTTCCGTTATGAAACATCCACATACGGTTATACGTGAAGCGGTGAATTTTTTCCCTCGAAACAAAAAAAAAGTTGGTTATTCTATAATAGCATAACCAACCAGTTGAGTTATTTGTTCAAATACCTTTGTAGGTATATATATATATATATATATATAAGTTGAGTTTGTTCACTTATATGTATTATGTAGTGTTCACTTGTTAGCAAGCAATTTTTTTTTCGCATTGTATGATAGATCAACAACAGAGGGCAGTGACGCTGTTAACCTTTATCAGGTTCAAGTGTGCGCATTCAGAAATGTCGTTTGTTCACTTTGAATGTGTGCCGTTTTTGGATTCATCACTGGTCGTTCGTTGGTCGACTTTTATGGGAATTATTTAGAACTGTAACATGGCATAGATCGAACAAAAAAACATGAACACATCTTATCTGTGTGTCTTTTTATAGAGGAAAAAGTGTAAAATAAATCACTTGCTTGATGCTTGACGAGCAAAGCACACAATAGAGATGGACACTTTCGAAATGAAAGTCAGACATTTTTGATGAGCTACACATATAAAAATAAATAAATGTATGGTTGAGCCAGAAAAATACATACATATATTGAATATATTGGGGAATTGATGCCTCCTCCACCAATTAATTCAATCTAAACACCCTTTACGAATACTAAATTTAAAACAACCTATATTTCTTCTATTTAAAAAATCTCACTCTGTTATTAATGTGTGATTTAACATTGTTAATTAGCAACGTGCTAAAATTAACATTCATTTCTTAAACCGAGTAATATATTTTGTTTAGAAAATGTCATGTGCGCCACTGCAGTTGCAGTGTAGGCACGTTATTACTTCATATTATTACATTTTATTGTGTCTCATAAAGTCAGCATGAAGTTTTTATTGTTTTTTGTAATTATCCACGGCTTCTTCAAACGCATACATACTTCCTGCTTCATTACACAATTCGCTCTTACCAACCTTAGTATTGTATAAATTAACATTAATTTCTAATAGAAAATTATACTGAATTTAATAATAATTCTAGTCAGTAGTGGCAATGATTTTCATAATATCCGGAATCCCCTAAACAGGGTGGCCTCGTCTCATATAGTTTAAATTTAGTTTGTAAATTTCTTATTTTATTTTCTGGCAACTACACCATTTTGGCGCCAAAATGCACATATGTGTGTCTATTTTTTGCACGGTACATATGTACATACATACATATATAAAAAATTTACTAAAATATGATGTGAGTCGCTCATACATACATACATATATGACTAATATTGCAATCTTATAAATATTGTTGTTTATGTTTTAAATTTTTTATTTGATTTATTGGTGCATTAATTGAGTTTCTAGACGGTTTTTTTAAATTTAAGTTTAACCTTCAACACTATTTTATTTGATTTTAAACATTCGTCTATCTATGCTGAATTAATGATAATGAATACAGTTATAACAAATAATTCAGTTGTGAAAATGGATTCAGATAATTAAATATGTTGTTATTTAATTATTTTAACTTTAAAAATGATTGTTAGTCATTTTTTGCGCTCGTTATACCTAAACTGTAAAACTAGCACCTGCAAATGGTATTAAGTATTAACAAATTAAAAAAAATCGACACGCGATTTTTCTAGAATTCTCAATGTCAATATTAGTTTAATATTGAAATGATTTGTGTGTTTATACGCACATATACTTAAAGACACACGTGTAACTATAATAATAGTTTAAATAAATAAACATTTGAAGTTTCACCATTCATTCACTAGCCCATATTTATCTACCATATACATACATACATACATATAAAATAATGGCAGTATGTGAGGTCCTTCCAGCATTGCAAATCTGCATCAGTAATTGTACAAAATATTGTGAGCACGTGCGCGTTTCTATGCGCGAGTGGAACAATTTTATACTGAATAAATAACCGCCAGACGAACAGCATTACACAGCAAACTACTACACTGTTATTGATTTAATATTCGAATTATCCACCCTCTAATAACACCGCAGTACTAAGGTTTTTTTTTGTGTGGAACTAAAATAACCGAATTTTAATTTATAGAATTATTTGAGTCCATCTCGAAAGTTAATTTAACTATGTATGTATGTATGTATGTATATTCAGTTTGTAACTCTTGTTCTTGCTCTGTTTACCCAACGTATAGACTATGAGCTAAGCTGAGTGTTTATATAAAAGAATATGTGTTTCTGGTGATGTATGTAGGTAATATATTAATTTCTTCTGCAGGCTAAATATGATTTCATATTAGCACTGTATGATATCATACCACCAGCATCGTAATTTCAGCTCTCTATCTCTGTTTAACATTCATTAGTTTATTATACTTTGTAAGTGCACATTGTGGGGTCACATGTCGACAATTAGTGCCCAGATACTTAATGCGCCTACATCACTATTAAAAGCTACACGTATTTTTTAACAATAACAACAGGGTTTAATTTATGGGTGCGCCCCAGATACAGATATACCTAGGAATACTATAATATAATAAATATAGAACATTTGTCATCACTATAGTTAAATTATAAATGTAATCGGTTTGGTTGATACATACATACATACATACATATGTAGAAAGTGAAATTTTAAGATCAACGATGCAACCTTTTGACTGTTGTTCTTTTATATTTATATGTACGATACAAACATACCACGCTTACAATGTGTAGGTAGGTTCAGGTTGGTTGAGATATAACAGCATACATACATAGGTGGAGAAAGAAGTATGAACGCTCCCACACACCTTTATGTTGTGTTGTCAGCTCAGCTGTTTCTAGAGCTGAAATTACACATACATACTTATGGCGAACACCATGTGGTTTATTTTTAAATGATGACTATTAAAACATCTGTAATACCTATATGGTTCAAAATATCGTTTTGCAAAATATTTTAACTTCCATTATGAAATACGTTTATAACTAATAGTAATCCTCCTTTTTTCGTACACGTTTTGAAAGCATTTTAAGTTACTTTTGAAAATTACTTGTGTATCTTCAAATAACGTAAAAAATGTTGATAATTATAAATGCGGTACGCTGGTATTTTAAGAAAGGTTTAAATTCAATTTTCTAAACACACACACACAGGGTAACATTCCATAAAGATGAAACATTAATAATGTAAAATTACCTATAATTGAATAATGTAACTAATAACATTTAAATGAGCTTTTAAATCAACACACCTACACAATGCATCTGTTTGAAAATGACTTCTATTTTACAATAAACTAGCCAACTAATTGTGCGATTGTGAGCAACTTTATAGATCTGTAAAATGTTTAAATATTTAAATCAAACATTTATGGAATCTATAGGTACAATATATCGCACATAATTCTTGTGTTTAGAAGTAGAGGTTTTTCAAAATGTTACTTATTGCAGCTTAAAGTATATACGTACATATAGGTAAACGGAGAAAATTAGAAATGTATGTATGCACAATTGGTTCCTAATTGCGTTCCTTCAGAACGTGAATGTGTCGCACACAGTATTTGTGTTTTCACTTTTTCACTACGTGTGTCTATTACAAAAACAAGTGCATAGTGAAATTAACATAAATTATTATCCTAACAACTGAACTGAACGTATTTTTATGAAAGTGTACTAACATCTTGTTTTACGTATAGGTACTAACAACAACCGTTCTATTCGTTTTTAATATATAGATTTGTTGAATAGAAATTATTGTTTTCTGCCCTATTTATCTCGTCTTGTATTATTTAACTACTATTAGAAAAGCGTATATAGATTCATTTCTATAAACATATTTTACTAACATAGAAAGTGCTCAAATATGTTATAATTATAACACCTACGATGTAATATAACGCCTAATTGTCAAATATTCGAAATTATTCATACAACTTTTGCCTTCTCTACAATGAATAGTACACAAATACTCAAATCTATCTCTGTCAAAGTGTTTCTAGCACATCTTATACACATTAATAGATATAGAACACCTGTGTGTCTGTAGAATGGTTTGTCGCAGCTCAAAAAGGTTTATTCTCAAAAGACCCATTTGAAGACCCTAAACGATTGACCATTATATCCTGTTGTACCTTTTCCAAGAATTGCACTTCTAGTGCAGAAATATCGGTACAGCACTGACGGATACAAATGCAATTCTTGTTGGTAGGAAAACGGATGTTATAACATAAACATAGAAAGCGAAATGTATTATTGACAGAAAGTTGCAGATTTTATGGTTATTTATGCGTGTTATTTATTATTTCATACTAAAAGGTGAAATTGTTATTTTTTACATATAACACCACACGTCTTTTTGATACACGTAAAAGAACTTTTACGTTTAGGTATGAGCACACTGATGTCATTACTGTCAAAGAAATCATGTTTTGTTTATAGTATACTCATACTGATCAAGATGATGATAGCTACATAAAATGTGACATAGCTTTTAAAAAACATATGTTGTACATACATACATACAGCTTCTTCCTCGTATGCCGCGCAGCGCAACTATTATATCTGTGCAGCTTGAAAAAGGATCTGAACCATATGTATCAACCTTCTATAGATAATCTGGAACCGCCATAGACGGAACTTAAAACTTTAAAAAATTATATCCCTTAAATGTGTACACGTTTATTCAATAATTATAACAAACAAAACGATTATGTTTTGATTCGGAATCGATTTCAAAAGTATACATATATTGGCTAAATGTATATATGTATGTATGTAGGTAATGAATTAGTCACGAATTAACACTATTCTACATTCTACGCTTATGGTTTCAAAGTGTACTAGATATTTTGGGTCCGGAAGTGACCCCGAGAAGGTCAAAACCAGATCTAATACTTCTAAAAATGTAATAAGATATCTCCCCCTCACAACAAGAACCGGATATACGGCCGAGCATTTTGTTTGCAATTTATGTATATAAAAAAACGATTTTCCCATATGATTTGTCATTTCCTTAACCGGAAATTCGCGGTTTATACTTACGTCTATACATATTTTTAACAGTTACACCATAAAAAAAAACATGTAAATATTTATTTAACATGTATATGTTGTCCCACGCAAAATGGAGCACTTAACAAAGCATTAAAAATAGTAAAATAATTGCATAAAATTCAGGAAATAGAGCATATGAGATATATATATATATATATATATATATATATATATATATATATATATATATATATATATATATATATATATAAAAATCTGTAGGAAGTTTTGTCTGTGTCGTAGAAATAATATAGGATTGTTTGATCGTAATAACTCAACAGGAAATATGTGGTTTATATTTTATGTTAGACTAACCAGAAAGATACTAATGGTGCTTCAATATTGGGTATTTTTTTCAAGGAAAGAATGTCTTATAGTTATTAAAATAGTTTACACTTTTTTCTAAACATTTATTTACAAGTATAATTTTAAATTGATTTCAACCGGAAAATGTTTGTTATATTAATTTATTGGTTGAGAAAGTAATTCAGTCACATTTCGTTCTGCGCTATACTAATAATAATAATAATAAAATTATAGCATAGCCTACTTGACGTTTTAATAGCGATTTATTGTTGACATTTGAGAGAAATTTAATATTCTTTCGGAATGCGAAATATCGTGATATATTATGATTGTTGATACATTCTAAGATGTTTTGTTATATGCCATATGGTGTTATGTTTACTTAAATGGTCTGCTATAGCCAAAATGCAAATCGAACTTAGTATTATGAAATTCCAGTGTTAGAAAGATTCTTTCAAGTTTTTGTTACACAATTATTAGCTCTCTGTTTCTGTGAAATCGATAATATAAGTATTAATATTGAAAGAATAATAAATATGTACTTTACTTATTCATAAAACTTTGTACACAATCATTTATTTTTATTTCCTCAATTGCATAAAGTAATAAAATTTTCTATAAAATATTTATAATTGAAAGTAAATTTTGCAAAATTTCGGCACGAATCACACAATGTGAATGGTGTAGATTACGAAATGATATAAAAATTAATTACAAGACAATATGGGCTTTACCAATAATGAAACATTATATTATTTAATAAATATATATGTATATATGTACATATTTCTGTTCTAGGTTGTGAAGAACGGTGGAGTTCGTGTTTGTTGTGCAAATCAACAGGTTGTGTCAAATGTCCCGCTCTGATCGTCTTCCCATCTAGAGAATGTGTCTCAGAGTGTCCCCGTGGTTACGGCATCCGCTGGAGCACCCTTGTCGACTACATGGGGAAAATGTGCGTGCATAGCGGCTACCTAGGCGGTCTTAAAGCCGAATCAGCTGCCGTCCTCGTTGGCATCTGCACTGGAACAATTATCTGCGTCGTGATAATATCCGCTGGAATCATATACATCCGGTACAAACGCAAAAATCTACCCCAGACTCCATCAGAAACACCCTCCGACATCGAAGATTCGCCGGAACGAAGAGATTTCCTCAAGCAGATAGAAACACTGCGTCCACATGCGCCTACATTCTTAGACATGCTCAACGACACCCGCCGACAGATCCGAGAACTGCACGGCAATGGCGATAATGCTGCAATTACAGCGTACCGACCGGTGGTTCGGGATTTGGCTAAAATACTTTTGATCCTGAATCGGACGGTCGATAAATTATCGGTGGTACCGGACGATTGGGATCACTTGTTCAGTTGGGCGGAAAAAACACTGAAACGCTATAAGCGGATGAGTGAAATTTCGCAGCCGCAAGTTGCGCAATTGGTTAGTTTTTTGCAAACGCCCGTGCATAGTTCCGACGCGGAATCATCCACTTTTTCACAGACTCTTTCAACGTTTAAACCGGAGCGGCAGTATGGTTCCGCGTTGAGTTTACATGATATTGCTGTTAAGAACTTTCATAGTAATTATGATAGTAATTTAGGTAGTATGTTGAATCCACAGTGGAATTTTAATTATTCTTTAGTAAATCCTAGTCCTGTTGTTGCGTCGCCCGGTTATAATGTCGGACCGTGGCAGGACACCAGGGATTATTTAAATAGTTCGTATTTGTTAGAAGATGATTTCTTTCAATTTGGATTTAGGCCACAAGATGAGATAACCACAGAGTTATAATATTTAGCATACGTTTATCAGACCAAACTTTTATAACTAGTCATATTCCAGTTTATGATGTAACAAATGTAAATATTGTTAGTTTTATAAGAAATATATTTATATTATTTTAGTAACAAATTTATTATAATTTGGCCTGTCTCTTAGTGTATTTATTATACATGACCAACAAAAATTATACAACTATTATGAAAAACATTCATTTTGGGCAATTCATAATTAATGTTAAATAATAAAGATTTCATTTAGTTGAGAAACACAAAATACCCTAAGTAGTCATTGTATACATTAGATATTAAACCCTACAGCCTACAACAACTAATCAAATCTACCCTTATATATATATATATCCTAATCTGAGTTGATTAAATACAACGTATTCTAATTTACCGACTGAGAAATATATAATAAAGTAGCTATTTTAAGCATTCATCATATTCTCTGTCTACTTATAAATATATATTCGAGTTAGTTTGGATTTATTTTGTTATAAATAATGTTTAGTATTCGTTTATTGGGTCCGTTGTTTTATTAAGAGAACATTTGAATTTAAAAGGATTATCATCTCGGTCGGTAATACAGTTGTCGTTCAGGCCACCTACACACATTTTAGAACTTGCCGGTCAGTGACTCAAATACGTGTAAATGGTGTTTGTGCTGTGGACCACGCTTCGTTATTATATGTACAAGTTATTGGTGTGTTAATTAATTTTTATTTGAATCGGATCTCAATATAAGGTACGTTTATCGATTTTTCATATGTATTATTAAAAGATCTCGTTCGAGTAAGTTTATAGCAAATATGGAGGTAAATGTCGGCTTGTCACAGAAACAGGCGTTGTCCGCACTGCATTGAAGCGTTATGACATATGCAAAGTTGTTTTGTTTTGACATTTATACTAAATATTTATTTATTATATTGCTAACGTAAGGTAAATATCGATAGATATGTTAAACAAAACACTCAAATACGACAGTGTAATTTTTAATAAACAAAACAGTATCAATTTATTAAGCGGTATAATATATTCATAAGTGTTTTATTGGTTTCACCTTCTTTTTGTTATAACAGTTGTATCCATGTATTATTTATTCACCTTTATTACTTGATTTTACTATATATATTTTTTACCAATATAACCTAGCATAGAAATGGTTGTATGAATAACAGTTTATTATATTATTTTTTGTGTTTGAGGAATGTCGGTTGTTTTGTTTTCTTGTTTATTTTTTATTTTTTTTGTAAATTGTTCTTCACACCGATTTAGTTTTGTTTTCTGATATCCTAACCGTTCAATTGTTTTTTTTTTTTTGTAAATTAGGTGAAAGTTCGGATGACTAATCTGCATTAGACAAAATTAGTTCCCATACAACAAGATGTTCAAATTTATAAGGGCAAAAGGGCCCCAACATTCAGCCGAACGGCAAAAATTGCAAAAAGAATTATTTGCATTTCGCAAAGTAAGTAAATATTTCATTTTTATTAAAATTGATTATCTTGTTGTGTATTTTTAAAAACATGTGATACAATCATGGTTCCAATCTATCAATACGAGTAAATATGATTAATACTTTTCATGCTCAAATTGATTTACTGTATCGTACCTGTTTGTTTTAAAGGCGAAAATAATATGATATGCCAGCCGCGAAAGCTTATGTGCTATCTTATCATTTTATAAACAAATGTATATGTATAGTAATATACTTTATTTGAACAAATTACTATAGATTAAAGATTACAGTTTCATGAAACTAAAATATTGCACATATTTATATTATAAAAACGTATTAGCTATTATAAAATGCCAGCTCATGTTGCATAAAAATCAACAATTAATTTTAAATATTTTGAATTTATGATACAATAAAAAAAAAGTAATGTTTTTACATTTTTATTCAATATACATTTACACATAGTACTATTTTACCATATGTGTACATTTATTTCATTTAATTGTTTTTTTTAAATAAAAATGTATCCACATTAAATATTTGTTTAAAATAAAATAATAAAACAGCTTGTCTTGCTTAGGTTAACTCAAATTAATTAGGTATCTAACGGGTTTAAATTATAAACAAATGAATGATTATTTTCGTTATCAATATTTTATCTATTTCTATTAAATATGATTAAATACTTTGATCAAAATCACATTATTGTTTAAGCCATTTATCCCAATCTCTGAAACGATTTTTATTTTAATTAAAATAGACGCTTCAGCATGGTTTCCCACACAAACCAACAGCACTAGCATGGGACCCGGTGCTCCGTCTGCTTTGCATCGGCACCGCAACCGGAGCCGTCAAAGTATTCGGTCAGCCCGGCGTCGAATTCTATGGTCAACATACCAGCCAAGAACAAGCGGTAACTCGCTTAGTTTTCTTGCCTGGTATGGGCCGAGTTGTAGCCCTGTGCGAAGACAACTCTTTACACTTATGGGAAATCAACAGCAGTTCATTAGTCGAAGTTAAATCACATTCTCTAGAAGGAAAACTGAAAAAAATATCTGTGATTTGCGTGGAAAACTCCGGTAAACATCTGTTACTTGGCACCGAAGGTGGTAATATCTATCTATTGGATGTCCAAACGTTCAACATCGCTACGAATATTATTTATCAAGATGTTGTTATGCAAAAGTAAGTCTTTTTAAACTTATTTTTTCGTTTGTAATTTGTACTTAATAATATATAATAAATATGTGGATATTTGAACCGAAAGCGTTCCAGATGATATACAAGAGTATGTATTTCAAAATTTTTATATTTGAATGAATTTTGATCAAATTTAAATATTGTTTTTGAATGCTGTTTCTATTAAAATTGCATGATTTAATATATATTTTCTTATATATATAGAATTTTTTTCAGTGTAGTTGTACGTAAAACTCTGACTTTAGTGATGACTTCATTATATTATGCATAATATATGTATTATTAATTACTATTTTTCCTATAAATTTTATTACTTCTCTATTATTTAAATAAAAAACTTTATATACACTTTTAGTTAAATTACAAATGTTTATCCTCCGTTATATGTAAATTTATACTTATGCAATATACTTCAGTGTATTGAAATAGTAAAACAATTGTTTTTACAGTAAACTGATAAGAAAAGTTCTCATTATAAGTGTTTATTTTTTGAAATTTATAATTAAAATTGCTAGCTATAATATCGCTAACTAATTAAGCTAAACAAAAAAATTATATACTTTTTTAAGCAATTCATTTGAATACTTGAAGTATATATATAACAGTAAACTAAGTTGAAATACAAATACATGAAGATTGAAAACAAAAGCTGACTTAATTTATCTATTCAACTATCTTATTTCTAGGCCTTCACATTGTAATTTAATACCAGCCAAAAACTTGTTTTAAAAGCAGTACTTTGGTTTCTTACAGTTTTCGCATTGCATGAGTATTTAATACTAGGACACTTTATAAATTTCCTAGCATAAAATCAATTTTATCTGTTATTTAATATATTCATGTTAACCATAGCAACTAAAAGGGTGTTATTATTCGTCATAACAATTTGTATTGATTTGACAGATACCCTTTGTTCTGTTCTCTTTTGTATTGATTCTATAATTATTTCGGTAAAATGATAACTTTAGTGGGTTAGGCAAACTGTTTCCTTGTTGATCATATATTTTTATTTAAAATACGAATGCCTGTTTTAAACGATTCTCTATTATGCAGATAAATAGTTGTAATTGCATGCTCAGTTTTCATGTGAAATTTAATATTCTATTCAGACTTTGATACATAATATTTTAAATCATATATTATGATTCATCACGCTTTTTCCCCAATTTGGACTTGAGTTTGAATCGCTCTCTGTAGAGTAATTATCCAAATGGAAGATGCAACTTTAGACCAAGTCTAAACCAAAAATAAAAAGACATTTTTCAAAATTCCAGCGTACCAGAAGATTATAAACTCAACCCGGGTGCAGTTGAAGTAGTTTCCGAGCAACCTGGAAAGCCGCAAAACATCCTTATCGGTTACAACCGCGGGTTGATGGTTTTGTGGAATCGCGACGACAATACTGCAGTTCAAACATTTATATCTTCGCAACAGTTAGAAAGTGTGTGCTGGCATGAAGATGGCCAACATTTTACCAGTTCCCACAACGATGGCAGTTACTCCATATGGAATATTGACGACGGCGAAAAACCAATGGGTGAACCAACTACTACATACGGTCCCTTTCCTTGCAAAGCGGTCGGCAAAATCATCACGAAACAATTCGATGATTCACTTTTGATTGTTTTCGCTGGTGGAATGCCACGCGCGAGTTACAGCGATAAGTACACTGTATCGGTAATACATGGAGAGAAACATTCAGCATTTGAGTTCACTAGCAAGGTACAATTCTTAAGAAATCATTTTAATAACTAAAATTGACTAAATCAATATTTGTTTCCAGGTTATCGACTTCTTTGTAGTATGTAGAAAACCTGAAACGCCTGAAGACGACGAAGACTGCAACACCCCATCAACATGTGAACCTGAAGCATTGATCGTACTTGCTGAAGAAGAACTAGTAGCTCTTGACCTCACTTCTGATGACTGGCGTATGATGAACTTGCCATATCTCGTTTCACTTCACGCGTCTGCTGTCACATGTAGTCAACATGTGACTGGAGTGTCCGAGGACTTGTGGGACAAAATCAAACAAGCCGGTCAGGAACAAGTTAGCAATATTTATTCGCAAAAATCGTGGCCGATTGATGGTGGCGCCCTTTTGTGTGCAAAAGGAGCTCAGCCACGACGAGAAATTTTGTTAACGGGACATGAAGATGGAACCGTGAGATTTTGGGATGCTGGCGGTGTTGCACTGACGCCATTATACAAATTCAGTACTGCACCACTATTTACTGGTGTGTAGCTCTTTTATTTTATTAATTTTTGCAAACATCGTTTTATAACGCGTAAATAGATTATGGTGTTTACAATTTTCTTATTTCTAAAAGGTGAAAACATAGACGATCATTCCCCATCTACTGAAGAAGAAGAAGAATGGCCACCATTCCGTAAAACTGGCGTGTTCGACCCATACTCCGACGATCCTCGGCTTGCTTTGAAAAAAGTTATTCTATGTCCATTGTCCGGTACTCTAGTAGTTGCCGGTACCGCTGGACATGTCGTAGTTGCTCGATTTCAATCAGAACAGAATGACGTTGAATTGAAACAGACTCTGATGAATATTGTCAGTGATCGAGATGGTTTTGTATGGAAGGGTCACGATCAGTTGACTGTTCGCTCTGAGCCGATTGCGCAACCGATGGGTTTCCAAGCATGTGCCATGTTGCAACTGCATCCACCTGCAGCGGTCACTTGTAGTGTTCTGCAAGCTGAATGGGGTTTAGTTGCGGCTGGCACCGCACATGGATTGGCGCTATTTGATTATATCAGACAGAAGCCGGTCATTGTTAAATGTACTCTTAATCCTAATGGTAAGTTTAATTGTGTTATTTTATGTTGTGGTAAACGTTTTAATATTTCTTTCTTTGGGCTGATTAGATCTCTCTGGAGCTGGTGATACACCTATCTCACGTCGTAAATCATTTAAGAAGTCATTGCGCGAATCATTCCGACGCTTACGCAAGGGGCGTTCCACACGGCGGGCTGCGTCTCCGGCTACCTCGCCTACTTCTCCGGCCATCGTGACCTCACCACCTGGCCGCAAACTACCGACATCTGAGAGTGATAGCTCCGCTCCCTTCAATCCATTAGAAGCGAAACCTGTGGAACGGCAGATTGAAGCACGACCTGTAGATGACGCATTGGGATCCATGGTGCGCTGCTTATACTTCGCACGTAGTTTTCTTGTCAGTGGTATGTTTTTGTGATGACTTGTTTTCATTTTGTTCTTTAATTAATATTCTCTATCATTTGTTTTTGTCTTTTTACCATTGATATTTTCTTGTATAAAAGGTTTGTTCATTTGTCCTGCACTTTATGTGTTATATATAATAAAATATAATTCGAGCTTAGGGTTAATATTTACGAATACATATCGATGGAATATTAGGTATAGCCAGGTTGTTATTTTATCATTGAAGTATTGTCAAAAATAATACAAACGATTCTATAAATAGTAATAGATCTCCAGGTGTAATCTGAACAGTACCAATCAGCAGACCTTTTATGATTTGTTTAATATTTGTGTTTTTTGCTTTCTAATTATTTTGGAGGTTTTCTTCTTGTGTGTTAACTATTTTCTGAAATTGATTGTTTGCTATATAACTATGTTAATATAGTTTGCAAATTACCTTGACATTTATTGTCTATCTTATAAATATATATTTAGAATGTAGCTTTATATCTTATCAAACATCTTATTCAAATTTGATTAGTTTTCTTTTAGAAAATATCTCCTTAAATTCGTTATAAACTTTAAAGTCAATCGCTTAATTTGTTACACAGTTCAGAATACAACTCCAACGCTATGGGCTGGAACGAATAACGGAACAGTATATGTCTTCACAATAACTGTGCCAGCCGGTATCAAACGGCAGGAGGAAGATGTGACGTGTCAACTTGGCAAAGAAATTCAATTGAAACATCGAGCACCGGTTATCGCGATAGCGGTGCTGGATGGTTCATCCAAACCTCTTCCCGAACCTCTAGAAGTCGAGCACGGCGTTTCTCCGCTGGCCGACACCACACAAGCGCATCGCGTCGTCATCGCATCCGAGGAACAATTCAAAGTGTTCACACTGCCATCACTGAAACCCTATTGCAAGTACAAGCTCACTGCTCACGAAGGAGCTCGCGTGCGACGGATGTCCTTTGCAACATTCACCGGCTCGCATCCCGATACTGAACAGCCGCACGCCGAAGTATGTCTGTTGTGTTTGACAAATTTGGGGGATTGTTTGTTGTTGAGTGTACCCGAACTCAAACGACAATTGAATGCGGCGGCCATCAGAAGAGAAGATATCAAGTAAATGATTTGTCAATATAAAAAAACCATATAACTTCTAATTATTTATATATTTTTGTAGTGGTATATCAAGTTTAACATTCACAAAAGATGGTGAGGCTTTGTATTTACATTCTTCATCCGAACTACAACGTATTTCACTAGCGGTACATAAAGTTACGAACACACATTGTTATTTACAATTACCGGAAGGCGCCAGAGATGTTCAAGGCTCTACAGCTGCGGCGACTGCTGTCGGCGAAATCGAAGGCAAAGTAACGGAAACGGAAGCACAACGGGATACTCAAAGTAGCGTTGTTATCGTTAATGGTAATGCGGATAGTAAAGAAAGCTCAGTTGCAGATAAGGTATGTAAAAAATGATTGTTAATATATAAAATGTATACACGCTTGAAGACCTTCTTTGAAATAGTCCATAGTGCATAAATAACAGTTTGTATGAATATTATAGACAGAAGATGTACGGGAAAACGGTGATGATACACCACATGACGTAACAGTCAGTAGCAGTATCGGTGATATAACAATCGACAGTGTTAAAGACCATTTGGTCAGCGCCAGCGAAGAGCTCAATAATCGATTAAGCGGAGTTCAGTTAAACGCCAGCGGTCAAAGTGTTATAGTTAAAACAACGACCACCACAATATCATCAAGTCAAAGTGGTGGTGAGGTCACCAGTTCAACGATCACAACCACAAGACAACAAGCCGAAAGCAGTAAGTTATAAACATCAATAAACGATCACTAATTATTTTTCTAAAAATCATATAAATAATCAAATGAGTGATTTACGAAAGAGATTCAAGTGAACATATTAGAAACTGGTTTTAACAAAAAAATAAATCTCCGACTCCTGTCCTCTTTAATTCGATATTTTCCATTGTAGCTTTATGACTTTGTGTATAACATTTTATATTAATTTAATTTTATGTAGCTTTTGTGTTTTTAAATTTTGTTGCTTTATATGTTGTTTTTTTTCCTACATTTTTATTAATATTATTTTAGCAGTGTGTTTATGTATTTATTGCTTTGTAGTTGTAGAGCGTTCCGTGACAGCTGGCAAAATACTTCATATTGAGGTTAGAATTACTACACATCACTTTGCACGCATTTTTTTTTTAATTCAAAAATAAATCTTTTAAACATTTTCGCAATATTGGTGGTGGCATGCATTAAAAAATTAAAAAGTATTATTGAAGTTGTTTTCTTCGTAACTTTTATATTTATTATAAATACATAATAAAATAAAACAAGAATCAAACAAACTCAAATCAGATACTGCATGATGTATTTAAAAGAAGTAACTAAAATATAATTGGAATGAGCAAAATGAATATAAAAGTTCCCCTCATGTTAGGAGTATAAAATGAGACTTTTGTGTTACAGACTAGCAAAGCTGTAACAAAAAGCGAGTTCCCTAGAGCACCATTGGCATGCGCAGAAGAAGAACTCGACCCGGAGAGTTTAACAGTTATTGTCGTCGGCGCAGACTCGTAATTAACCAATCAACGTGAAGTGTAAGTAAAGTATACAAAACAAAATAATCACGTGATATGCCATATCTCTGACCCGTTTTGCGAAACAAAAATTTAAGTAAAAAAAAAAATCGTTTTTAATTTTTTATATATATGTACCACTACATTTTATACTTAACTTTTCATTATATATAAATATTTTTAAATTTAATAATCATTTTTGATAATCACAGTCGAAAGTGCTGTATTTGATGTATAATTCATAATACAATTTTTCATATGAATGGAAATTTGAAACAATGACTGACTTTCTAAAGACTGTAGTTTTGATATAAATAATTATGTGTAGTTTAACAATTGTCATGTTTTTGGAATATCAATTGTTGTTTCCGGTTTCGTTATGTATAAATAAATGCAATGATGAACATTTTTTGATACTATGATAAACAGTATTGGCAGGGCTTTTGCTATTTTATACGAGTAGCGTAGCATTAATATTAATAATAATAATTTATTATTAAATCATCACTTTGTAACAATAATATTTTACTTGTTCAATTTCTTTTAACGAGTAGACCTTTTTCTTCATTACGCACGCGTTATATTAAATTCAAAGCGACGGACAATAGTTGGCTCCTATGTGTATTAGAACAAAAAGTAGTTAACAATATCATTTTATAAAATTTGTTGAAAAGGTCTATTTGTAGTACATTATCTTTATTTCCAGAATATCTTTTACAAATATCTAACGAATAATTTTCGTTGTTTTTTTTTTTTATGGAAAAATTGATGGTCATTCTTTAATCAAGTTGAAATGTTATGTAATATTTATTCTTTTTATACACCATGCATATCTTATTTTACGCAAAATTGTCTTAAATTTAGCCATTTTCGAAAGCACCGTAAAGAATTTCGAACTAGTTTGATACATCAAATCCGATTAAGAAGTAAACTGTTTACAGTTTAAACTGAGCTTATCTGAAGAATTCCAATTTTTAATAGAAATCGACAGACATATTTTGCTACTAAAACCATAGCGAACAACATTGCTTTTCTTATCCCTTAGTTATTGTTATCAATGTTTATTATATAACATCATTAAGTTTAGTTAATTGTGCAGCTTTTTATTATTAAACAAAAATCATATAAAAATGACGTGGTGGTGGTTGTTGGAACGAATGTGCGAATTGTATGAATGAATTAAATAATATTAATAATAATTAAAAAAATGTTATGCCCAGTAGATCCAAATCAAAAGAGTCTCTGGGTAACAAAATTGGCCTTAATATTTTTTCATTATAAGCATTTTTATTATCGCATATAATTACAATTTATTTACATTCTATCAGAGTTTATATATATTTTTTGATCAAACTATAAGTTTAGGAACAATGACAATGGAACGAATATACATACATCACTGTAAAAAGAAATTCAATAATAAACATTTTTATTGGTAACATTAATATTACATATCGTATTTATTTGAAGCGTTTATTGCGTTTCGACGTCGACGATTCGTCATCTAGTTCCAAATCTGATCCACGCTGCGTGGCATGTTTTAAATTTGCAGTTAACGCTTGAAGAAGACCGCTTTCGATATTGTTCGGGTCTATTTTATCTACAAGCTCTAAATTTTGTAATGACGAGAAGATTTTCGTACTATTTTCCACTGAACCAGCTGTAAACATGTTTTTATTGTACTACGTTGCGTTTCAATGCGCAAGTCAAATATTTCCAGCGATGTTCAAAATCATAAAATAATCAACATTATTAATATTGGTAATTGGTAGACTTACGTTTATTATTTATTGGTTGTTTCCAGGGTAGTATTATGTCAGAGGACGCGTATGATTTCATAAGTAAACAACAATCTAAAATCAATTAATACAGGAATCAACAATAGCTGTAACTATTAAGATACATTCAAATCAGATGTATTACCTCCGGGCGCAAGTAAGAAATATGGTGAGAAATCAGTTTGAAACATTGATCGCAATTGCGCAAATAACAACTGATCAGCATCGTTCAACTGTCGACACAATTCCGAAAATAATTCCCGATTCATTTGTTCGTCATCGACTGTCAATCGCCACGATTGACTCGGACGCAAACACAACGGCAAACCGAATACTGACGATTCGCAAATCGACGCAGATGAGATTCGAGACAAGATATTCAAGCCGTAAATTGGTACGTTTGAGGTGGTCGATTTCGCTAAAGACATTCCGGTCATTTGGACGCTCAAACAGTCCATTTGCATGTAAACGCGATGACCGAACGGTAATGACAATGGGTTGATTAAACACTCGAATATATCGCATTTTATGGGTAAAATCCCAGAGTTATCTGGATCTGGGAATTTTAAGATGACATCGATGTCTGAGCATTTATCTAGTAGCCAATATTTGAAATATTTTTCCAATTCTATATGTGTGTTTGCGTTCATGATTAGTGTCTAAAATGTGGTAAGTCATTTTAAACGAACACAACAGTTAGTAATTAAATACGACACCTGAATAAAACCTGGTTCGGTATTATTCTGCTGATTATGTTCAATTCCAATTTGCAATTCCATTATAGTAATCTTACATATTTTCGTCACTTCCATATCTTGTATAAAAGTTTCGATGTAAGATCTTACTAAATTGCAGTTTTTAACCGTGACGAAAGTTATCTTAACAACACAATATTTAATATACAAATGCAATATAGTGGTAGAAATTTAATCAAGAAACCTCAATTTCCGGCACATTATCTATCCATTTACAGTTTCCTTGTTTTGCATTGTAAGTTCGGAGAACCGAATCTATTGCAAGATATAAACTATCTGTATACTCTTGTGGAAGTATACGCTCATTTAATTGGCACTTAAATAGATTTGAATATTAAGTTGAAATACAATAACAGTTATAAGTAACCATCGGATTTTAAGTCGGGTAATTAATGTATTAAAAAGCAAATATTTTTTGTGTCCGCAAGATGAATTGATGTCTTTATTTTAGTTGTGATTATGGGTAAGTAGGGACGAGTAGTGCGTTGTTATTTTATGTTTGGTTGACATGATTACAAATCCGACTTCTAATTATAACAAACTTACATAGGACGATAACGAATTTAATGCATTTACAATTTTAATGTAATTACCGCGAATTACATCAAATTCATAAATTTGCGAATTTCCTTTGGTCAAAGCTGTAAGAGAAAAAGCAGGAATTCGTACACCTCCACGTACTGAACATGCTAAAGTTAGCACATTTTGAACCGCCTGTTATAACAAATAATAATTTTTCATTGTTCAATTATAATAATAGTGTGATTGTTACATACTTTTGTTAAGTTCTTCAAAAGTGGCACACTAACATCAGCTATATCTATTATTAAACATTGCCCGTGTTGGTTTGCAAATGCTTGTCTCATATTAAACGTATTCATATTAACAAATTATTTTACAACAAAACAAAAAATTACGAATATTGTAATTTTAAATTAGTTTACGAATTCACCAAAAGATAGCAATAGTAATCGTTGTAAGAGATCAGAAACAACACAAGAATCAGTTGGAACGTGAACAATTCTCGTATCAAATTATTTAATAAGTCCGAAATAAATATCTATTTGAGTTGTTTTTGTAAATAATAATTCAAAAAATAACTCAAATATTCGTTTGTATATATTCTAATAAATTACCAATGATTAATTTCTCATAAGGAAATGTATCTGTGTTCAGTGTATGAATAAATGCTTCACAGGTATCTCATTTTATTCTATCGAAAGTGAAGTGATAATGTGTGTATCAACGACATACGTTCGTAGCAGTGTACCGCCGTGAACCATACACCTGTTACAACGAAAATTCGAAAATACGTCGTGTATTAATACAGAATGGTGGCACTAGAGACTAGCAATCGTCTATTGCAGTGTGTCATCGAAAAAAAAACGTACTATGAATTATCCGAACAATCCCTTTTTGGGAATTCTTATTTTGTTTTCTTGAC
Organism: Nebria ingens riversi; assembly: GCA_018344505.1. Classification (NCBI taxonomy): domain Eukaryota; kingdom Metazoa; phylum Arthropoda; class Insecta; order Coleoptera; family Carabidae; genus Nebria; species Nebria ingens. The sequence goes on from JADQWA010000530.1 coordinate 169,120, forward strand.
GTATCTGTGATAAAAACGGAACATTGTTATTAGAATATTTGTCGCAATTAAGCCCCCGTTACGCCAGGTGACTGATTAAACCTAATTCTAAACATCGGTTCCTTACGTCAAGTTTCCTATTTGTACTTTAGTAATGTAACATGGCCGACTCATAAATGGAAGAGTAGTTTTGTACGTAGTTATTTTCTGTTGATTTCTAAATTCTGGTGTAGTGATGGAGCTCCGAGTCGGGAATAAATACAGGCTCGGGCGAAAGATTGGTTCAGGATCTTTCGGAGACATATATTTAGGTAAGTACTTGACATATAGCGAGAATCAGGTGTTTGAACTGTAAACAATGACTTTTACGACTGACAGTGCATTAGATTCGATTTCCTCTTACGAGATTCTTCAAAATCCTTTGTCTATCACGGTTTAACATTGATTTATCTCTAGTTAGTACTTATATCCCCTTTGTTTATTAAGAATAAATACACGTATATTTTTTATAATTCATATGATCATATGTGATAGACTTTTTTTAATTTCCTGTTCACTTTTCTTTTGTGTTCGCTGCTGCTGCTGTATAATTTTGACTTTTTGTTCTTGCTTTGTAATAAAAACGAGAAGACAGCATGTGTAATTGATTTTAATTCGTGAATGTTTCCGCAAAGACGTAAATGGTTTGAAATAAATGTGATTTCGACGGTAGTTCTAGATAGAGAATTTTGTTGCAGGAACAAATATTTCTACAGGAGAAGAAGTCGCAATTAAGTTAGAATGTATAAAAACAAGACATCCACAGTTACACATCGAATCAAAATTTTACAAAATGATGCAGGGCGGAGGTTAGTGCCATTTTTCTAACAAAAAGTGTTACATATTACTAAGGATAAGTGCAAAAGTGAACTCAGTGTTATTATATTTTGCTTGTTTTTTGGTGATTATTATAGTTGGAATACCAACGATAAAATGGTGTGGTTCGGAGGGCGATTACAATGTGATGGTGATGGAATTATTAGGACCATCCCTTGAAGATTTATTCAATTTTTGTTCGCGACGATTTTCGTTGAAAACTGTACTATTGTTAGCCGATCAACTTGTAAGTCGAATAGATTTTATTCATTCGCGCAATTTCATCCATCGTGATATCAAACCCGATAATTTCCTAATGGGATTGGGCAAAAAGGGAAACTTAGTTTATATTATCGATTTTGGTTTGGCCAAGAAATATAGGGACGGCAGAACACACATGCATATACCCTATCGAGAAAATAAAAATCTTACTGGTGAGTCATCTCTATTTATTATTTCGTTTTAGCAATAGTTATTCTTATCTTACATCTTATACAAGATGCAATCAAATAACTATTCAATCTTTATCAATTTAGTGCTACATTTTAATTCGCTTTAAAAACCTTAAATTACCGTATCTTGATTGAATAATTATTAATACATCATTTTGAGATTACGTTAAAACACATCAACCACACAAATATTAGATGAGTTATATTAAGTTATATATTGTAATCATTTATGTGTTAACTTCTTCACGTTTACACAATTGCCATAAAACAAATATATTTCTCTATTCAACTATACATACAATACAACGATGACGAAAAGTCAAGGAGACAAATATCTCTAGTATATCATCGAATGATTCATAGCCAAGTAGCTTAAAATTTGTTTTTAATTCATAATAATAAACAGCGCAATTGTTTACTTCTATAACAAGCTTGTGTTTCACTATCGGCTTTTTATTTGTACACACGTATTTATCTGTAGAAACAATAAATGTTTCACGATAATTGTTTTAGAAAAAGTTTAGACAATTACATATTTTGACTATTTGCGTGATTTCATGTGTGTAGGTACGGCGAGATACGCAAGTGTAAATACGCATTTAGGAATCGAACAATCTCGACGAGATGATTTGGAATCGTTAGGTTACGTCCTTATGTACTTTAATCGAGGTTCGCTACCCTGGCAGGGCCTTAAGGCTGCCACTAAACGACAAAAATATGAACGGATCTCAGAGAACAAAATGTCCACAGCCATCGAAGAATTATGTAAAGTAAGTACTAATATCTCTTTGCCTTAACTTTATTATCACTTCCAATTTTGATTTGAATATAAATATATATAAATTATTAAACAAACGTGCGAAAAAGCGCTAAAAATAGTTGAACTTTACCTGGTTTTTTTTTTATTTGATTCAATGAAACTTTCTTTTTGCTCGAATATATTGCCATTTCTCTTTAACCTTTGTTTAATCTAAAATTAATTTATTATTCTTTGTTTGAGTTGTAAATTTCTTTTTATCAAACATTTCGTAATCCGTTTATTCCGATGCTAATAATTTCTATAAATATATATATATATATATATATATATATATATATATATATATATATATATATATATATATATATATATTTATATGTTAATTTGAGGTTGAGTGTGTTGCAATCATCCGTAATTATATGTATAATTGTTCAATTGTCAGTGTAAAACCGTGTACAATGTTTCCCCTCATGTTTCGTAAAGTTTTTTTTTTTGCAATTTTATTCATAATGAAAATATTGTGTCATATTTTCAACCTATAGTCCCAGCTGAACATACAAATATAATTTTTTTAAACGTAAATGCTATATTTAATTATGCACTTTTAAAATAGGTTAAGGTGATGGGTACATGATAATTAGTTTTAAATATAGTTTCAACACGCTATTTTGTCGTTTACTTTGCAATGCTGCACATAATAATTACTTTGTAATAAAGATAGCTTTTGTGTTTTTTTTTCTGTACTAGAATACAATACACCTATTCTTGAAACCATTTGGTCAGACCAAAGATATGTAACTTAGGTCAGAAAAATTAGTTTCTGAACATAATATTATGACTTGTTCATTTGGTAGTATCTAATTTGTTTTTTTTTTAATTTAATTAATTGTATAATAGGGTTACCCTAGCGAATTTCCAACATACCTAAGCTATTGCCGCCAGTTACGCTTCGAAGAACGTCCCGATTACAGTCATCTCCGTCAATTATTCCGCACCTTATTTCATAGGCAGGGTTTCACATACGATTACGTATTTGACTGGAACATGCTGAAATTTGGTAAGTCACTCATGTTTAAATGTATCTTTAAAGTAGTCCAAATCATTACATTATTTATGAACATAAATAGATTTATTATATTTAGAGATTTATTAGAAATCAATTCACTTTGTGTGATACATGTTATTATACATTGATTTATTAATCATGACAATCGTCTTGTTCCTGAATCCCTATAATTTCTATTAGCGAGAATTTATGTAATATGCATTTTTAATCAGATTATCTTGATTATAATAAAAGATAATGCTACATTCAAACATGTTATTAATACATTTTTAATAATGTTTTAATTATACAGTGAGTAATATAACTTGATTCGCTTTATAAATAGAATGCAAATAATGTGTAACAAATACATCTAGTACTTGTTAATGTATAAATATACAATAATTAATTTCACTGACATTTATCTTTAACTAGTAATTATTGTTAAAATAAAAATCACTTAAATATTACCTATTTACTATTTTCATAATAATCCATATTACTCATTCAAATATGTTTTTCTCGTTTAATTACGAATTTGAACTTTTCCTGTAATTTTCAGTAATTAACTGTTGATATAATTATTTATTACATATAACGGTTGAATAACCTCCGGAAATTATTTTTATTGTTCGTGCTTGATTTGACTAAAACTAAATTTAACATTGAATTTTTTACTTTTATTAATGGCTGTTTTTCTACTTGGCTACCGTGATGTATCTTCTTATAAAATTAGGCGTTATTTGCAATGTAAATATTTTTTTGTTAAATGTAATAATTGTGCATGCAACTATTATGTACTAGATATCTGAGGTAGCGGAAACTATTTAGCAATTTCTAATCTAATTTATATTGGTTTAAGATTTATGATGTATTAGAAACGGATTCAAAAATATAGAATTATAAATGACGAATTAGTAATAATAGTCTATATACATATGTATATAAATAACGGTATTTTGAAATAACATTGTTTCTACGTTTGTGAATGTTTGTCTGTCTGTATTTATTGAGAAAGTTCATGGACGTGATCATTACATCATTACATATATATCGTGAGTGTTGGAGAAATTACTGTACAGTTGTATGGCATTTTATTGTTAATCATAATAATTATTGCGAACTGAAGCATAATAAATTCTTTTGTTCCACACCCGTAGTTCGTCATGTTTGAATCAAACTGCGAGTATTTATTGATTTTCTCAGAACACTGATAAATTTGCTATAAATGTGTTGACTAATATAAAATCGAAACTAGTAAATTTTGGTTTTATTATATTTCGTTATCATTATTTAAATGCGTATATTCGATTGTTTATTATTGAATCAATATTTTTATAAATTAGTATTTTATATAAACGATGCTAAACAATTTAAATAAATATGTTGCATATGTTACCAACAACAAATAGACTTGGTGAACCTGAATCAATCGTGCTACAGATGTTTCATTAGTTTGTAAAATAGTCTGTTCTATTTTCAAAGGAATATATAAATGATGTTATTCTGATGAAATGTTTATTTGCGTGTAGGTGGTTCCCGTAGTGGACACGGTGAAGAGGGTGGTCGTACTAGTACGCGATACGGTCCGCACGCTGCTACTCTGGTTGATATAACGCCGTGTGCACCACAGGCAAGGTATCGAAGGCCACACGAAAGAGGTGATATAGTTCCTGCTAATACCGCTGCACCAAATCAACCAGAAGATGTTATTACCAGCAGTTAGTAGTACTCTTATATATATATACACACACTCACACATTAGATACATCGAACGATTGTTCCAATCTCGTTTTAAGTTATTAAAACCACAGTTAATGATTGAGATCATTGATTTGTTTGTTTCTAGATTCCCCTAGACTGTACGAGTACGAACCTCATGACAGACGTGTATCAATGCGATTGCGTGCGGGTCAATCGGGGCCGAATGCATCCACATCTGATCTCAGTAATTCAAAGCAAGCCAAGTGAGTTTATAAAACGTATGTTTGTGTCTTGCTGGGGGTAAACTGTTTTTTAAACAATATATTCCACTGTTGAATGGTTTCATTTTTATCTTGTGGTTTTGTAGTTGTGGTTTTTGTAGGACTTGGTGCATGGATTGGATATAAATATGGATTATATATATATATATATATATATATATATATATATATATATATATATATATATATATTATTTTATGTAGATCTACATGCATTTTATTTATTTATTATTTTACATACAAAAGCTCTATTATTTCAGACAGATTTTTAAAAATTTTGTAACAAACATTAATTAAAGATTTCTTTTTTACATTTAAATTTTTTATCATTTACTATTATTTATTAATATTGACAATAATTACTGTTGCATGATCTATTTGTGTTATAATAACATGTTTGATTTGTTATGCACGATATACTGTTAGTTCTATGGTTAACCATGTACAAGAAAGACACCGAACAACCATAACAATGAATGTCCCTGGTGTAGGGTGGTAGTGTTTATTGCTGCGAAACCTATGTGTGATATTTTGTTTGTTTTGGAAGCGCCTCCGGCGTGGCGACGGCGCCCCCGAATCAAGCGGCGGTGGTACAAGTAGTCGGCCAAACCCGTAGAGGGAGTGCCTCAAAAGATCCGCCCGCTCGATTGAAAAAATGAAGACAAACAAACAAAAACAGAAATTAAATGAAAATCAATACATCTCTCTCGCTCTCCATCGCTCGCCTACCCTGCCCTCTTCGCTCATGTAAATATCAACAAAAACATAACACTTATTATTACTATTACTATAAATGTAAGCGCGTGGAAGTTCAAACAGTGGCTGGTCCGCCAGGTGACACTGTTTCGCTCATTACCAAGTCCTATCTCCTTTCATTACAGCGTTTACACTGACATGAGATGCAATTTCAGTGATATGATTTTAGATTTGTGCCAACTTCATATCTAATTTCATGTTTGTGTAAATCACAACCCCCTCCTCCCACACACTTACACATTTGACTTGGTATAAAATTGATGTTTAATGTTTTTTCCATGTATCGTTTGTGTTCTGCTGGAGAATTGTGACTGATTTTGTTTTCTTACTAAGTGATATACTATCGTTTTTATTGATTGTGTAAACATACTTGCAGACAAAAGCGTTGAGGCGATACGCTAATGATCGTAGTTTTATATGGGAATCGTGTGGCAAACAAAAAATGCGATCTTAAACATAGACTTTTATCAAAGCAAATCGCTTGAAGATTTTTTCTTGTATATAATACATAGGTAATCTTAACCGGTATAATATTTGTATAGGTTTTTTTTTGCGAAGTTCTGTATTCAAATAGTTAAAGAGATTTAATGTTATTAATTATCATAAAAATAGCATGAGGCATATTATTTAACGTATGTTTTGGAATGAAGAAACGCGGATCAAGCATGTAAGATTTTGTTAAAAGGGTAACTAATGGAAGGAAACTTTGACGTCATAGATCTATATAAGATAACACGTATATTGAGAATTGACAACTTTTTGTAGTGAAATATAAACTATTTGCCTTAGTACTGTCCGCTTAGCTTCTAAGTATTTTGTTTGCAAAATGAATAGCGAAATCATTCACTATACCAAATAAAACCTGAACTAATATGTATTTAGTTGAACGTTCTATATTTGGTATAAACACATTTATACAGTACTAATTACGGCGTAAATCCTTCATTTCAGTTCTCAATCGACTCAGTTATACTAACATCGAAAGGTAAACACAAATGACAAGTAAAGTTTCAGAACATGACTTAAATCGCGTATGTATGACGTCATTACGGTTGTAGTTTGATAATTACTATGTTTAGAACATTCTATGACGATGTACTTTTCTCGTGGAATATTTTAACATAAAAAATAAAGTTCTTGGTTGATAAACTTATATTTACGAAACATATTGTTCAATTTTTTATTATTATTATCATTTTTGTATATGTTGTTTCACCAATTTTTGTTTATACTTATTTTTATTAACACAAACATACACATATAAACACCGAATTGTTTCCTATTTTGCCACTTATACAAATAAATAAATGTTTGTAAATCTAAAAGGAAAAAATTACTAAAAAATAAAAACATTTTTAGGAAAAAAAGTCATTTTGTATTTTATGGTAAATATAATGTTGTTAAATAAAATAGTCAATTACGCTGTATTCAATGTAATGCTTTGATAATTATTTGCGAATTCAGTCGCTTTTCGGTATTTATTAACAAACAAACTGAACAAGAAAATCAAATTCATTTTTAAAACTAGCAACAACTTGCTCATTTACTTTTGTCGTGTTAGGTTATTTGTATAATTTTTAATGTAAGTTACGTTTTTCCAGTTATGTTTATTGACTAAGTATGACGTCACATGTAGTGATTTATTTGAAAAATTGGCCAAGTATAAACGTAAATATGTCAGGAAACTACAGTTTGTTCAATTCGTTACTAATCACATGCCTATATACATATACTGGTGACCACGTTGCCTATATTTATAGGATGTGATTACCATTATCAACCGAATAAACTTTTAACTATGATGCGTTGTGGTTTCTGTAGGTATGTCTTTGTTTACAAAAGTTAATCATATTTTCCCAATTGATTCGTTTGGAAAACTTTTCATATTCTCCTATATATGTCGTCATGGTTAAGAAAGTACATGAAAACTTGTTAAGAAATTAAAATGAAAATTTATAAATAAGACTGATTTAATTGCTCGACCCAATATGTTACTAAATGTAAATATTTCACTAAAGCCTGTCCTGTGTTTGTTTAATGAAAAACTGCAAATATATAATTAACAGGTTACTATGTACGGTCGTCTATTATATCGTGTTACAAAATGACAACCACGATTTTAAATTATATTTTCCTAAGTAAAAAAGATGCATTTTTACTTCTGTTACATCGGGTAGTACTTTTTGTTTTGGTAATTGATGTTTTCTCTCTTTGATAAAGTGTAAAATTCATGTGTTTGTCGTCTAGTACATTTTTAATTACAATTTGAGGGCATAACGCATTATTTTGAACAGCTTTAATATACAATATTAATATTCAAGAAAAGATTTTTGATTTATTATTACTGAACGTTTTTATTTCAACTAGTACTTTAATTCTTGTGCATTGAAGCTGTTTGGTTATATTTGTACAAATAAGAAAGTGGTTTCTTTTTTTGTATTTGAGTGAGAATTTTCATTTTTTATATAAAGAAATATGTTATTAGTTATACTTTAAGCGTATTTAGTATTGTATGTTTTTAAGTGTGATTCAAGAGTACGTTACATACAATAGGACAAGATTTTGTAAAACAATGCGAAAATTGTAAATTTAAAAATTACATTTATTATTATTACTCCAAAATATCTTTTAATTTTTAAATATTTCTAAGTCCTGGTACATTTTGAAAAACGGTTGTTTATTATTATATATTTTGCAGTCATGAAAAGTGTATTTAACGTTTGTATAAATATTAAAAAAGAAAACAATTTACATCTAAGTTCTATTTATTCAATAATATCAATAATTACAAACAACCAGGAAAAGGATCAGTTCTATTTTTTCTCAATATAAACTGAATTTTCCGATCCATGTCTTCATTATAAATCGCTTTACATTTTTCGAAATTTATTCTTCGACGAGTCTGTAAGCAAGCAAACACAATTTACTATAAATTCTATCATAATTATAAACAATATTCATTACTTGGAACGGTTTTTCGTAAAATCTGGTACGTCTGAATTGATCCAAAATACCTTCTTTTCCCAAAATACGATTTAAAATTCTGCATGCTGCTTCAATATCATTATTCTTCACAAGAACTGTTCGGGATATAAATCTTGTGTGGTGCATGATCTAAAAGAAAAAAAGCATTTAGTGAAAATGGCAATAAATGTAGAGTTGTATCTGTCGAGTTTTATCCTAAATGTATTATATAACAGTATTAGCGAGATTTCTTCTAAAATTAGCTAAACAATCAAATATAACCTATAAATAATATGTTACAATTCTTTAACGCGACTAGAAAATTAGTTTCTATTATTAGACAAAAGCTCATCGAATAAGTTAGTATTATTATTACGAAATAACCAACGAATTTCTATTAATTTAATACAAAACTTGAATTACTGAGATTTGTGTTGAAAAAAAGGATATTATACACAAGTGCCCCTTAACCTTCTGTCTAACCGGCGCTACTGGATTATAAGTAATGCGTGTGAACGAAGGAACAAAATTTAAAGTTGGCAATCCGGTATAAGTATAAATTATCCAGTAAATGTGGGTACGTAAAAGTACGACTTGTCTATAATATTGTGCACATTAACTATTAATTTTGGTAAATGTATACAACATATTAAAAAATGCGAGACATTTTTAACAAAGAATTAAGTGAATTAATTTCTAAGAAGAATTTCAATAACGTTTATATATACAGAAACGATTATGACCAAATAGTGAAAGTAGTATGTCAGGCAAAATTAAAAAAACACAGTAAAACATCACTGGACTATCGGCGTTTAAAACGATATGACGTCATAAAAATTGGACGAGATTTAAAATTGATTTCGCCCATTAAAGATGAAGGCGACACAATCAAATATTTTGTCGCTGTTGAGGATATGTTCGATGTAATTGATACTGCTCATATGAGTACGAAACATGGAGGGCGCACAAAAACAATGAAAGAGATCGCAAACAAATATAAAAATGTTACCGCTGAGGCAATTATGCTCTATTTGCATTTATGTGAAACTTGCCAAATTAAAACTCGAGGCCGAAAGAAAGGACCGGTAGTTAAACCCTTTGTTAGCAGCGAATTAAATTCTAGATGCCAAGTAGATATTATTGATCTGCAAACTCAGCCCGATAACGATTTTAAATTTATACTTCACTACCAAGACGATGCAACGAAGTTTATAATTCTTAGACCACTGAAAACAAAGTGTGCTAAAGAAATCGCTGAACAATTGTTGGATATATTTACTTTAATAGGCGCACCGTCAATTCTTCAGAGTGAAAATGGTAGAGAACTTGCAAGCGAAATTATCTCTGAATTAACATCTCTTTGGGATGGAATAAAAATCGTACATGGCCAGCCTGCTCAGAATGAGCAAGGAACTGTTGAGTGCGCTACACAGGAAGTGGAAAACATTTTGCAAACATGGCTGCTCACGAATCATTCGACAAAATGGTCAAATGGCTTGAAATTTGTTCAAATGATCAAGAATCGATTATTTCATGACGGTATTATGCAAAGCCCGTATGCGGCGATGTTTGGATCGGAAATGAAATTAGGATTAAAGACTTCAAATATGCCAGATGAAGTACTTGTAAATGTGCAATCTGAAGAGGAATTGGCTGATTTAATTGAGACTGCTGCAGCTGAGAATGCTACAGAAGATCATGATATGCAATTTGATGAAGAGGAAGAATTGAAATTAGAAAATAATTGAATTGCAAACTTCTATATTACACTATGTACCTATTCACTATTCCTTTATTAGATATATTTAATACGAAATCAAGCTACATAATGGAATTATGTATTTATTATCATAAATAAATGAAATAGACTTTATTTTAAACTTAGGCATTTACAAAAGAACTAAAGCATTTAAATTTATGATTTATACTAGTAAAACCGAGAATCCTTTTCTTTGGCCCACCTGTTGTCTTTGCTACACAAATCATCCAATTCCCGGATGTATGCATTATAATAAAAATAAAATTGGTATTAAATAAATAATATTGTGGAATCGCGCTCGCAAAACAAATTTACATAACTATCTTTATATAATTTTTTCTAGAAATACATATAATAATCAGTTTTAACTTTTATATACAAATAGATCATTTATTTCATCGCCGAACTTAAAGTAACATTTGAGTGCTGATATAATTATTTAATTTTTTAGTAACAAATGCAATTTGTACCTAATATATGCTTTTTAAAATTTCTTTACATATATTACTAGAAAGTAAACTTTTTTGTATGAAGACTTAATAATAAATAAATATAAATTTGCCCAAACAAATGAACGTGGTTGACAAGGGTACGGCAATAAAGTTCTAACGTTCTGAGATAAAACAATATGTAGGGCTCAGATTAACAAATTGTTTTATCTCAGAATTAAACCAATAACTTAACATATTTTACTTAAAATTAATATTAATAACATTACTTGCACTACACATTGACCTTTTTATTTTATTTTTAATTAGAGTAGAGATATTCTTTTATGTTTATTACTATCTAAATTCATTTGTTTATCATATATAATTTTATAGATTGTTAAAAATACAGTCACTTTTTTTAAATATTTTATAGTTTTATGACGTCACATAACGACTGCAGGAGAATGCTACATGATTGATTCACTATTATATGAAATTACATTAGAGCAATTTGAAGGTACGAAAAACATTTATTATATTTTTCACAATCACAATAAATGCTTAACTATAATATTAAAATTCATTACACTTACGTATGTATACCTCTATAACATTTATCATAGATTTCCATATTTTATAATAAGTTGAATATTCCTAACTATATATTTTATACTGTGAATATTGCTTGAAATAAATAAAACTTCAATTTTACTCAAATACTGACGTCATTTTCTAATAAAACATACATATATAATATGTTGTATTATTTTAAAGCAATATTTAAATCTATTAAAAACATATCCTTATTCTTTATTACGTACCCTTGTGAATTGAAACTAAAAGTTGCAAATAATATTTATTACAATTACGAGGTTTTCGTGGTTCTGTGCAACAAAACAAGTTCTGATTGTATGATACAAATTTGAAATAGAATGTTTATATTTATTAATACGTATATTCAAACTTAAACTGATATATAATTATTTCCTTTAGCGTATAAAAAATATTTAAACATTCTTTAGTATTATTAAATTTATAGTTTACAGTATACATTCGGCTAAAATAAATTAAACAAATCTATTCTTACGGCGGTATTGTCGGTCACCGACTAATAGAAATCTAAACTATCACATTCATTTTTATAAATGGACACCAGTTTCTAGTGCCATTTATATCTATACATATATGTATATAGGTATACCGGTTAGTATAAAAATACGCATAGCGCATTTAAAATAAACTATTACCAACCGGTACGAATTAATTAAAGCAAGATTTCCACGATTCCTAATAGGTAGTTCTGCTGCAGGTGTGTTTGCACTTGCAGTATGCACATATAGCTCAGCCAACATAAATCGATCAACAATTAGCTATCTAAGCGTTATCTATAATTTAGTTAAACCTATAATAAGTAATTGTATATTTAGAGCAGAAACGAAATTGATAATATGTGTGCACTTTCTTGCCTGGGATTATATGAGGGAAATATTTTAAGAACAGTTTATAATATTCGTGATTTTAATTACCTATATGTTTTTCTGGCTTTAGCGATGCTGGCTTAGCTGTAGATGCAATGGTTGCGACGACGCAACTGCATCCCAAAGTATTCATTGGAGTAAGTGGTTTATTTTATAATTTAACGTTTTCAAAATCAAATATTATTCAACGAAAAATTGTACAAGGTCTGCATTAAACAACAATGAACTAATTCGAGAGCAACAACATTTTCCTAATTTTCGAAAAATAGATTTTCAACCTTTTGTATTTTCTCATCTAACTTATATACTATTCACATTTATACATTAATAATTTTTTATATTTTTACATTAATAAATCAATGAAACGAAACACATATCTCTTTTCAAGAAAAAACATGCATGACGTGAAATAATACCATATTTGAGTAAATGAATATTTGTTTGACTGCATAGAAATGGAAATTCTACACAAATACTGTATGTCGAAGGCAAGCAATGAGGATTTAAACAAATACAGGATTTCGTGTATCTTTTTCGCTACCATGACGACCTAATTTTAACCACGCACCATCGGTACTACTATTGTCCTTAGTTGGTCACAGTTCATCCGGTGGTTTTGTAAGTAGGCAGCCCGGCCGTGTCATCGGGCTTTGGGCCAGACCTGGCGTGTTGGCAGCATTGAAATACCCGCCCACTTTCGGCTTTAGGTGTCTGTTATTTATCTCCATGTGCACGATTTTCATAAATTCTATTTGGGCTGCAAGTTTCTGTATTTCCTCCTGTAAGCATTTTCGATTGATTATTTAATGCATTAGTGTATACAAACAAATTTACTTTGAGTTCTTCGTTTTCTTGGTAGAGGTCCGGTGTTTCTTCCGGTACCAGACCAATTCCGTTTAGCGAAAATGAAGCTGTAACGCCTCTGGAACGTGCTCGATTGTCCCATTGGTCACCTTGGCCACGAAGTACGCGTGTCACCTACATTCAAGTAACCGAATGAAAGAGTAATTCATTTTTGAAAAAAACAATCATATTTTGACTTACTTTTGGACCAAAAACTAGCATAATAGTAACAGAAGTTGAAAGTTGTGTTCGTATAAAACCAAGCAAGTACTTTATGTCAGGGCCAGCATGCGGAAAAATCATCAAACTGAAATGAAACGTAAGTAACACCCAGTTTAGGTATAGCCTATTCCTTATGTGTATGTATATACTTACTGAAAAGCAACCATTGCAATATTAACAAGTGCTATGTTGTAGATGGCGTAGCTGATGAGCCTGGCTTCATTAAACAGTGATTCAGCGTTGCGAACATTGTAACACACCCGGATGCCCCACGCCAGAAACAACACTTCCCCTTAAAACAATCAATCTGAATGACTAACAATGAGATTGATTTTGCTGCAGTTTGATTTACCTATTGCCAAGCTATGATCCCACCAGTTATAGGAACACTGCTTGAACTTCAATCGACTTGCATCGAAAATCTCTTCTGCTACAGGCGGTGCGGACAGCGTCCAAGTTCCCAAATATATTAACATTACTAATAAAATTGGCACCATCCACTGTAAGAGTTGTTTGTCAGTTAATTTCACTTTGTGCGCTGATTTCACGCGATACGTTAACGATACTCTAAAACATTTACAAACACAGATTCATATATATTTATAGTGTATAAAGAAATAGCTTAATGTATAAAAGTGTATTACTTTTACCTCCATGTTTTCATAAGCAGCGCTGTATACGTTACGCAGAAGCCCAAATGTCTTGACCACTTAGTGGTAATGCATGAATAAGTGTCTAATACTGGGAAAATTGCTGCCATCTACGAAAGTATATAAAGATCTTTAGCAAAAAGGCACAAGATGACCAATTTTATATATATATATATATATATATATATATATATATATATAATATATATATATATATATATAATTCACCTCTAAATACATGGTAGCACATCCCATTAATGTTATGGAAAGAAATATTGGACTAGCCACTTTGAAAACCTTTAACTTCCTGTGTTTGTACACGTAACACACCAATAATAAAGTGCAGAAAGCACATGTGACACTAATTGCCAGCAATGAAATTCTGTTAACAATAAATAATGGCATAAACATTGGTCAATTGTGACATGAATTTAAAAAATGAGATTTACCTAAAAGGCCAGTTATAGGTGGCTAGACACGGTGTAGGGCCTTTGCATTCAATGCATCCCGGTGCACATTTGTTGCACTGAAACACTGCATTCCACAAAGAGCTTGCGTTTTCTTGTTGTTCTTGCCACGCAACTAGAAAACACACATACACAAATATAAAGAAGAGAAAATATAAATTAAAAACTGATTTTGGCTAAAGATTGTTTGTTTGTTTGTTTGTTATATTCTGTTTAATATGCGGGCTACTCCTCAACTTATTCAACATGATTGATGATTTCGATTTTGTTCTGCAACCAATCAATCAATCATAGCCTTAGTACTGAAAAATCTGGAATAACAATAGGCTTTAATCAACGTAGTATTTATCCTTGTCACAACTCCAAAATTGGGAATTACATATAAATACTAATATTTATCGCTTTGTGATTTTGAATGATTGTTTTGTAATAATAACCGCTTATAATCATATTAAGAATTATTATTAACAATAATTACACCTACTGCCGAAAATGTTTGCTAATGAAATGTATACCGGAAATGCAATGGTGATTGAACATACCTTCCACTAAAGTGCCATTAAAGTGAAACGTTCCATTATGATGTGGTGAGTAGTAGCCTGGTCTGCATGTGCACTGGTAACTGCCGCGGTACCAACCATGCATGAGTGCTGCACTCTTCGTCGGCGCTCGAAACTCGCACTAGATACATACATACATACAGTTAAAGGAGCAATAGATAATTGTAATAGATACGCATGTAACACTGTTGACAAGTCACACATCACACAATGATACAAGCTTACCTGAGTGGTGTCATTGTGGCATTTGTGCGAACCGCGAAACACCGCAATTTGTTTCGGCAGCAATGATGAAATTAATGGTGTGCTACCATCACATTGGTTCACTTCCAATGATGAAACGTCCACATCTAGACTCAGGTAGCCTTTCATTCTACACACACACACACATACAAAACTCATAATAAGTGAATAGCAAAAGTTCGTATTTGAAAATTAGTTTTTAGTTTAAACTTTTATTGAGAAAAGTTTTGATTCGTTATTATTGTGTTGTTTTCAAATATAAATAACTAATCATTACTTTGAACAAGTTTCAATATTTAACTAACTAAATAAATGTATTTTTCAGTTCCATCAACTTTGATTCGATTGTGTGCGGTGCGTGCGTCATCGACTTACCCATGTTTGCTCTGTGATGGTACGGGAATACTGTAAGACACCAGCCACTTCCTCAAGTCACACGAATAGTACGGGTACGTCCACCATCCTTTGTACGACACATTCGCTGGACTGTCAACAAATTTGGGCGACCGAAGGCCCGGACTGCTGTCCGCGTCTTCATACCACGGGTATAAAGGGTCGGGCCGTTGTCCGGGAGTCGGAGCGCTTATTTGTAGACGTCGAGGACCCCCCAGCTCCATAGCGCCGGCACTCTGCCACCAGGCACAATTGACTAGTGCCCCGTTGGACGCATTTAGTGCCAGGACCCGCGCTGATAGTATACTCGTGTCAGACACTAGTAGATTACGTGCAATTGCGTCTTGCAAACCTAGCATACATTTGCAATTTTGAAATTTTTCAATGAAATCATTACTCAAACAATTGCAAGACACCAACCACATTTAATTCAAAACTAAAATAAATACAGTGAATCTATATCAAATTGGTTAGTGATTAATGCAAACTTAACTAAATAAGTTTTATAAATATTTGATATATAAAGTGTTTCGACACACGTTATAAAGTCGTCTTTACAATAAATATTTTCTTGTGCTATAAATGTTATTTAGAGGTAAGATATTTTTCAACGATTTTTATTTCGTTTGCTACCTACACGAGAAATGCGATGAAAGATGACAATAGATCATATTTCATTTCTATATAACATATAGGAATTGCACTACTGACTTGCTGCAGATTACAATTTTTATTTTTGATATATCTGGTATCAGAAACTGCAATAGCCGTATTCGAAGAATTTTAATAACGTTTTGAAATCTAAACTATTTTCTGTATAGAAATGTATTTTATTATTAGTATTAAGGTTCATTTTTGTTTGTATGGCAATTTAAAGATGTCGTTATAGCTCTTTTATGGTGTGTCATTTCTCAAATAGATACGGTTTAATGTGATATATCAGAAACAAACAAAAAAACAACATATCTTTTTACCATAGGCTTACCAGTATGATGCGAAACCCCGAGGTCCTGTAGTAACGTGGCGGCCATATCAGCTTTTTGTCGTGCGGATTCAAAGAGAGTGGTGTCCAGGGGTACGGTTAAAGATCGGAAGTTCTCGGTAACGCACAAGGCTCCCAGGCTGTGTGTGGCTACGTCGTGGATTATCTTCAAGCTTTCTTCGATATTCTCCTAGGCAACGAACGAACGAACAAACGAAGAGGATCAGTTATAAAGACAAAGCACATCGGCACTGGACTTTCTTATACGTACTATAAATAACAAATGTAAGAATTTCTATTGCAATTTTCTTGTAATCAGTACTCTTTTTGAACCTATAAGAACTTTCAAAAAGCTTGTGACTAATTAGATTTTTGAAGATTTTGAGGACCTAACAATTCCAATTGCTTAAAATAAAAAAATTTAAACACTTTTACATGCTTTTCGAAAACGAAGGTCCTTGCTGTCCATCGGCAGTTCAATGAATCTGAGGGACCATTTTCAATCAGAAAACATCTTCATCAACTTTATGCGGAATCTAGAGGATTCTAAGGAATGAATGAAGACAATGAAATTGTAAGTATTTTATAAATTTATTTATTTATTGCGTTTGGCTTAATTTACACTTTAAACAAATACATTTTAAACTAATTTATTTTATTTATTTATTTCAGAAAATGCAGTCGAAGTAAGAGCATTCCAGTCTATCGGCAGTTCAAAGATAAGCGCCCCATCCCCCCCTAAATAGATTAAAACGCAAATGTTATGTTATAAATTAATTAATTTTTAACTGAATTAATATTTTTAAATTATATTTATAAACAATTGTGCTTGTACCAATGATTTTGTACTTATATTACTTACCTTTAAATAAAAATATTATAAAATATACATATATTCTTTTACTTTAACTTAAAACTCATGAAAATCATGTCCATACCTAGTGCGAAACCGCGCGAGAACTCTGTGGCGCTGCTGGTTCCCGCAGAATTAATTAAAAACAGATTCTATAAGGTCAAAAAAAAAAAAATCTCTCCGATTCGCGATTTTAGACTATAGAAATCGTCAAATATACCAAGACAATTGCCTTAAAATTCTTTAAAATAATGGTAATGAATAGGTAACATTATAGTTATAAACAACCTAAAATTATCAATTTATTGTAGTTAAATTTTAGTCGAAAATGATGTAAAAGTGTTTAATTTTTTTTATACTAATTGGAATTTTTAGGTTATATATAACCTCAAAATTTTAATAAATTTTTCACACCTTTTAAATTTTCTAAAACATGACTTGCAAAAATTTTTTTTAGGTTATATATAACCTCAAAATTTTAATTAAAATTTCACACCTTTTAAAAAAATTTTATCAAAATTTTTACCAAATTTTAACAAAAATTGAAAAATTTTAATTAAAATTTTTAGGTTATATATAACCTCAAAATTTTAATTAAAATTTCACACCTTTTAAAAAATTTTATCAAAATTTTGACCAAATTTTAATAAAAATTGAAAAATTTTAATTAAAATTTTTAGGTTATATATAACCTCAAAATTTTAATTAAAATTTCACACCTTTTAAAAAAAATTATCAAAATTTTGACCAAATTTTAACAAAAATTGAAAAATTTTAATTAAAATTTTGAGGTTATATATAACCTCAAAATTTTAATTAAAATTTCACACTTTTTAAAAAATTTTTATCAAAATTTTGACCAAATTTTAAAAATTGAAAAATTTTAATTAAAATTTTTAGGTTATATATAACCTCAAAATTTTAATTAAAATTTCACACCTTTTAAAAAATTTATCAAAATTTTGACCAAATTTTAACAAAAATTGAAAAATTTTAATTAAAATTTTTAGGTTATATATAACCTCAAAATTTTAATTAAAATTTCACACCTTTTAAAAAATTTTATCAAAATTTTGACCAAATTTTAACAAAAATTGAAAAATTTTAATAAAAATTTTTAGGTTATATATAACCTCAAAATTTTAATTAAAATTTCACACCTTTTAAAAAATTTTATCAAAATTTTGACCAAATTTTAACAAAAATTGAAAAATTTTAATTAAAATTTTTAGGTTATATATAACCTCAAAATATTAATTAAAATTTCACACTTTTTAAAAAATTTTATCAAAATTTTGACCAAATTTTAGCAAAAATTGAAAAATTTTAATTAAAATTTTTAGGTTATATATAACCTCAAAATTTTAATTAAAATTTCACACCTTTTAAAAATTTTTTATCAAAATTTTGACCAAATTTTAACAAAAATTGAAAAATTTTAATTAAAATTTTTAGGTTATATATAACCTCAAAATTTTAATTAAAATTTCACACCTTTTAAAAAAATTTTTATCAAAATTTTGACCAAATTTTAACAAAAATTGAAAAATTTTAATTAAAATTTTTAGGTTATATATAACCTCAAAATTTTAATTAAAATTTCACACCTTTTAAAAAAATTTGATCAAAATTTTGACCAAATTTTAACAAAAATTTAAAAATTTAAATTAAAATTTTTAGGTTATATATAACCTCAAAATTTTAATTAAAATTTCACACCTTTTAAAAAATTTTATCAAAATTTTTACCAAATTATAAAAAAATTGAAAAATTTTAATTAAAATTTTTAGGTTATATATAACCTCAAAATTTTAATTAAAATTTCACACCTTTTAAAAAATTTTATCAAAATTTTGACCAAATTTTAACAAAAATTGCAAAATATTAATTAAAATTTTAGGTTATATATAACCTCAAAATTTTAATTAAAATTTCACACCTTTTAAAAAATTTATCAAAATTTTGACCAAATTTTAATAAAAATTGAAAAATTTTAATTAAAATTTTTAGGTTATATATAACCTCAAAATTTTAATTAAAATTTCACACCTTTTAAAAAATTTTATCAAAATTTTGACCAAATTTTAACAAAAATTGAAAAAATTTAATTAAAAATTTTAGGTTATATATAACCTCAAAATTTTAATTAAAATTTCACACCTTTTAAAAAAAATTATCAAATATTTACCAAATTTTAACAAAAATTGAAAAATTTTAATTAAAATTTTTAGGTTATATATAACCTCAAAATTTTAATTAAAATTTCACACCTTTTAAAAAATTTTATCAAAATTTTGACCAAATTTTAACAAAAATTGAAAAATTTTAATTAAAATTTTTAGGTTATATATAACCTCAAAATTTTAATTAAAATTTCACAACTTTTAAAAAATTTTATCAAAATTTTGACCAAATTTTAACAAAAATTGAAAAATTTTAATTAAAATTTTTAGGTTATATATAACCTCAAAATTTTAATTAAAATTTCACACCTTTTAAAATTTTTTATCAAAATTTTGACCAAATTTTAACAAAAATTGAAAAATTTTAATTAAAATTTTTAGGTTATATATAACCTCAAAATTTTAATTAAAATTTCACACCTTTTAAAAAATTTTATCAAAATTTTGACCAAATTTTAATAAAAATTGAAAAATTTTAATTAAAATTTTTAGGTTATATATAACCTCAAAATTTTAATTAAAATTTCACACCTTTTAAAAAATTTTATCAAAATTTTGACCAAATTTTAACAAAAATTGAAAAATTTTAATTAAAATTTTTAGGTTATATATAACCTCAAAATTTTAATTAAAATTTCACACCTTTTAAAAAATTTTATCAAAATTTTGATCAAATTTTAACAAAAATTGAAAAATTTTAATTAAAAATTTTAGGTTATATATAACCTCAAAATTTTAATTAAAATTTCACACCTTTTAAAAAAATTTTATCAAAATTTTGACCAAATTTTAATAAAAATTGAAAAATTTTAATTAAAATTTTTAGGTTATATATAACCTCAAAATTTTAATTAAAATTTCACACCTTTTAAAAAAATTATCAAAATTTTGACCAAATTTTAACAAAAATTGAAAAATTTTAATTAAAATTTTTAGGTTATATATAACCTCAAAATTTTAATTAAAATTTCACACTTTTAAAAAAATTTTATCAAAATTTTGACCAAATTTTAACAAAAATTGAAAAATTTTAATTAAAATTTTTAGGTTATATATAACCTCAAAATTTTAATTAAAATTTCACACCTTTTAAAAAATTTTATCAAAATTTTGACCAAATTATAACAAAAATTGAAAAATTTTAATTAAAATTTTTAGGTTATATATAACCTCAAAATTTTAATTAAAATTTCACACCTTTTAAAAAATTTTATCAAAATTTTGACCAAATTTTAGCAAAAATAGAAAAAATTTAATTAAAATTTTTAGGTTATATATAACCTCAAAATTTTAATTAAAATTTAACACCTTTTAAAAAATTTTATCAAAATTTTGACCAAATTTAAACAAAAATTGAAAAATTTTAATTAAAATTTTTAGGTTATATATAACCTCAAAATTTTAATTAAAACTTCACACCTTTTAAAAAATTTTATCAAAATTTTGACCAAATTTTAACAAAAATTGAAAAATTTTAATTAAAATTTTTAGGTTATATATAACCTCAAAATTTTAATTAAAATTTCACACCTTTTAAAAAATTTATCAAAATTTTGACCAAATTTTAACAAAAATTGAAAAATTTTAATTAAAATTTTTAGGTTATATATAACCTCAAAATTTTAATTAAAATTTCACACCTTTTAAAAAATTTTATCAAAATTTTGACCAAATTTTAACAAAAATTGAAAAATTTTAATTAAAATTTTTAGGTTATATATAACCTCAAAATTTTAATTAAAATTTCACACCTTTTAAAAAATTTTATCTAAATTTTTACCAAATTTTAACAAAAATTGAAAAATTTTAATTAAAAATTTTAGGTTATATATAACCTCAAAATTTTAATTAAAATTTCACACCTTTTAAAAAAATTTATCAAAATTTTGACCAAATTTTAATAAAAATTGAAAAATTTTAATTAAAAATTTTAGGTTATATATAACCTCAAAATATTAATTAAAATTTCACACCTTTTAAAAAAAATTATCAAATTTTGACCAAATTTTAACAAAAATTGAAAAATTTTAATTAAAATTTTTAGGTTATATATAACCTCAAAATTTTAATTAAAATTTCACACCTTTTAAAAAATTTTATCAAAATTTTGACCAAATTTTAACAAAAATTGAAAAATTTTAATAAAAATTTTTAGGTTATATATAACCTCAAAATTTTAATTAAAATTTCACACCTTTTAAAAAATTTTATCAAAATTTTGATCAAATTTTAAACAAAAATTGAAAAATTTTAATTAAAATTTTTAGGTTATATATAACCTCAAAATTTTAATTAAAATTTCACACCTTTTAAAAAATTTTATCAAAATTTTGACCAAATTTTAACAAAAATTGAAAAATTTTAATTAAAATTTTTAGGTTATATATAACCTCAAAATTTTAATTAAAATTTCACACCTTTTAAAAAATTTTATCAAAATTTTGACCAAATTTTAACAAAAATTGAAAAATTTTAATTAAAATTTTTAGGTTATATATAACCTCAAAATTTTAATTAAAATTTCACACCTTTTAAAAAATTTTATCAAAATTTTGACCAAATTTTAACAAAAATTGAAAAATTTTAATTAAAATTTTTAGGTTATATATAACCTCAAAATTTTAATTAAAATTTCACACTTTTTAAAAAAATTTATCAAAATTTTGACCAAATTTTAACAAAAATTGAAAAATTTTAATTAAAATTTTTAGGTTATATATAACCTCAAAATTTTAATTAAAATTTCACACCTTTTAAAAAAATTTATCAAAATTTTGACCAAATTTTAACAAAAATTGAAAAATTTTAATTAAAATTTTTAGGTTATATATAACCTCAAAATTTTAATTAAAATTTCACACCTTTTAAAAAATTTTATCAAAATTTTTATCAAATTATAACAAAAATTGAAAAATTTTAATTAAAATTTTTAGGTTATATATAACCTCAAAATTTTAATTAAAATTTCACACCTTTTAAAAAATTTTATCAAAATTTTGACCAAATTTTAACAAAAATTGAAAAATTTTAATTAAAAATTTTAGGTTATATATAACCTCAAAATTTTAATTAAAATTTCACACCTTTTAAAAAAAATTATCAAAATTTTGACCAAATTTTAACAAAAATTGAAAAATTTTAATTAAAATTTTTAGGTTATATATAACCTCAAAATTTTAATTAAAATTTCACACCTTTTAAAAAATTTTATCAAAATTTTGACCAAATTTTAACAAAAATTGAAAAATTTTAATAAAAATTTTTAGGTTATATATAACCTCAAAATTTTAATTAAAATTTCACACCTTTTAAAAAATTTTATCAAAATTTTGACCAAATTTTAAAAAAAATTGAAAAATTTTAATTAAAATTTTTAGGTTATATATAACCTCAAAATTTTAATTAAAATTTCACACGTTTTAAAAAATTTTATCAAAATTTTGATCAAATTTTAACAAAAATTAAAAAATTTTAATTAAAATTTTTAGGTTATATATAACCTCAAAATTTTAATTAAAATTTCACACCTTTTAAAAAATTTTATCAAAATTTTGACCAAATTTTAATAAAAATTGAAAAATTTTAATTAAAATTTTTAGGTTATATATAACCTCAAAATTTTAATTAAAATTTCACACCTTTTAAAAAATTTTATCAAAATTTTACTAAATTTTAACAAAAATTGAAAAAATTTAATTAAAATTTTTAGGTTATATATAACCTCAAAATTTTAATTAAAATTTCACACCTTTTAAAAAAATTATCAAAATATTTACCAAATTTTAACAAAAATTGAAAAATTTTAATTAAAATTTTTAGGTTATATATAACCTCAAAATTTTAATTAAAATTTCACACCTTTTAATAATTTTTATGAAAATTTTTCAAATTTTAACAAAAATTGAAAAATTTTAATTGAAATTTAAATATGTATTTACCTTTGAAGAGCCATTTTTGTGCATTACGATGTGACACATCTGAAAATAAAAATAGAGGAAAAAGGATTTCATTTCAGAACAAAACTCATGTTGTATTTAGATTCATACATTTATTTAATTAATTAATTCATGTTACAGTTTCATTAAAAATTAGGTATACACATTATTGATTGATTATTCTAATAACTTCATGTACAAGTGTAAATAAAGAATTAATTTGCTTGTGAACATTTTAGGGTAGGTACTTGCGTTGCAAGAAAGTGGTTGATGTTGGTAAGGGTTCTGTTGTGTTGTTGGTTCATCTGTCGTAGCATAGATGTGGCAAAAAGACCTTCTTGCCGGCTGTATGCTGTTTGTTGTGCATCAAACTCCCTTGCTGCACTTCCGGTTAGAATATTCTTTTTAAAAATAGGACACACATACGCGCACACACGCACAGACAGACACACGCACAGACAGACAGACAGACGAAATTCTGAAAATAGTCAGATTCAAGTCAGGAAAGGTCATAAAATGTATTTTTGTTAAAATCTCGAGTTCAAAAATGTTCATAACTAAAACTTCGTATAAGAAAGTAAAAACAATCTGATCTAATATGGACGAGAGAAATGCACAATGTGCATCTGTCATATTCCTGTAAATGGCATTCCTAAAGAGTCGCGTCTGACGTCACACTTTCGAAAATATATTACTAGAGCTCTCGTTTCAAGAACAGACAGAAATGTGACATTTTGAAATGAACGCGGCACAGAAAATAGAACTTTACAATAATACACTAAGAAACAATGTTTCGTTTTTACGAATCTGTTTACTTTCTTATACGAATTTTAAATTCGTGCTTAGAAATCAATTTGCAACTTCAAAAAAGTTCTTTAATGTATGTATGTATGTATGTATGTATGTGTGTATGTATGTATGTATGTATGTACCGCGTGAATAACGACTTCTAAAAAAGTAAGCTTTTAATGCTCCTAACTGTGTTTATCATGCATTACACATTACACTACACTGTTTGTGAAAATCAGTTTAATTTTTAATCACAATATACAATGGGTTACCAAAGCTTTGAGTAATCCAAACCAATTAACAGCAATTCCAGAACGATACCTCATATTTATTCTTGTGCATTATTAAACTTTGCTACATACAGCAGCACACATGAAAATCGGTAAACCACAATGAAATCAGCCAGTAGAAGGTGAACAATAATGAAGTGTTTATCTGGCGATTCTTAACTAGTTGACGCCTTTCCGACGGTGTTAATCCGATTACGGACACTCTACTGCCGGTCGTGCCGTCAAGATAAAACTTTTCGTAAACTTAAACTGTCACGACGCGAATTGAAAGCTGCTGTCCACAGACATCAGTGCAATGCTTATCATGGTTTACTAAACTCACTTTTATGCAATCAACGGATGGATTATTATAGGTACATACATAGACAATTCAATTTCTCCCTACGTTATGCACCTATATAGATCTATTTAAAGGATGAAGAATAATATTACTTATTTAAATCTGAATTAAAAATTCATTTTCTTAAACATTACAACAATATATAAATGACGGTAATTAAGTTTGGTTTTATCACAGTGGAGATAAGAAGGAATGATTGTAAATGAGTGGTTAAAAAGGCCGCTGGGTGCGCGAGAACTGCTTATTAGAATTTATATTTTCAATGTGAAAATATGCGAATATTCATCGTAAGAACGGTAAATGAACATTTGATACCTGCAGGCGGCAAATAAATAAACATATTATTTTACAGCTGGTATCATTATTATTGTTTCTATATTATGGAAATTGAATTCTTTTAAAATGCAAAGTAACTTAATTAAATGTGAATAAAAAGTTATCTATAGATTTGTGAAAATAAATAAATATTTATATAAATCATGTCTTAATTTTAATTGTAATCACTTATTTGCCGATATACGTAGAACGCATTGAATGTAACGTAAGTATTTTCCGGCCAATCTATTATGCTGAAAATTGCTTTTAGTACGATCGTTAAACTTGGATAACAACATCGTTATAAAATATATAAAATATTCGATAACATAGTACATACATACATACATGCATATATACAAATTGTATCGCCGTCCTAAACGCATAGATTAGTTCATAGTTGGTGAAAGCTAAACATTTTTAATATATGTACCTAAATGTAATAATTACAAGTTTATATAGTATGTTATGTAGGTACATACATACATAACAGAATAGCATATTAGATGCAGCATGCAGTATCGTTCATCTAATCAGGGTAGTGATACAGATGTGGTGAGGAATCGAATCGAACAGAGCACAGCACGGCATACACAATGCACACGACCGACGCGACGCGACGCGTTCCCCGGATCGATGTAACTTCCCGCTTCAGCTCCGAAGCGACCCTGACCAGATCCGGGACGCCGGGACCGGGACGCCAGCCACCGCGCCGTGTGCAGCAGCGATCGCGCGCGCGTTTTCTATTCTGCACGCGGCGCACTCGTGCTCGTACGTCCTCCTAACACTTTTCACACACATACACACATGGTACTCTTTTCGTCATACGCCGAACTTCAATCACATTTTAAAATAAAATATGCTACCATCAACCAACATATGTATGTATGTATGTATATTTACACTGATAGAAAATTTTAAAATCGGTTTTATTAAATTAAATAATTTACAAAATTACACACATTACACTATTAAATCACATACCTAAGTGTTATTGCAGTAGCCGAATACGAAAAAGAAAGAAAAACTAAAGACTGACTTGGGAATCAAAGTGTACATATTTACATTCCCATTTGCCGTATTGTTCGTTTCAACAATATGGTCCTGAATCAACAATACATTCATTATTTGTTTAGTAAACTATCACTGCTAATGAACGTTTTCTTATAATGTATACAGAGCGACCAGAAAGTGGCCAGAGATATAACTATTGTTCGCCTTTTACTTATAAACATTTCAAATTGTCCATCCCACATCACGTTGTGAAATGTCTAGTTTATTTTTGGAAAATAGTTATAGCGTCACAGGACCAAGAAAGAGAGAGAAAAAGAGTAAATATCCCAAACAAATACACTAAAGAGAATGAATATGAGCAGCTGTACACACAGGTGGTTTGAGTTGCTCGACGGAACGGCGTAAAATGGGAAATGATTTTTAATATTTATTACTTATGTATATTCGTTTTACACTAAAACTCAACTCAGTTTAGACTCAATCGTTCTTCCTCTGTCTACCCAATGTATAGAACTGAGTTTTTGTGTACAAGGAATACCTATAGGTATTGATAATAATTCGAAGAAGAAGTTTAAGTAAACAAATTACGTATAGGTACATATCTACACCACTGTATAGTGTACGCGTTTGTTAGTTTTTGTTGTATGTATTATTAAGTTATCTCGAGTCGCTGTATTAGTTGTTCCTAGAATCTTGGCAATGTTGTTCGCGAGATGAAAAAATTGTATCCAATCTAGTTCTCGTAGTTTCTAGTTCGCAAACATCTGTGCATGTGTGTGTGTGTGTGTGTGTGTGTGTGTATATAATATATATAGAGCTCAACTTTATCGACCATGAAGGTAGCATATAACTGCCGTCAAGTGAACTGTTTGTCACAAAACTACGTGCTCCAACTGCAATCTGTATTTAAGAGTTTCTCTTATATACGATACGATACAAAACAAAAAATAGTTCAACAAAAGTATTTAAATCTATGGATATCTGGATGAAACATTGATAGGTAACGAGTATTTTAAAATTTGAAATGATCGTGAAGAAGTAATAATTTGGTGGAGGTGCTCATGTACCTATTTCAAAATAGTAAAACTGTTGATTCTCTTAATCAAAAATAGTTTATATGATTTATTCTTAAGTAGGTATATATGTATGTATGTATGTAGAATAAAATATGTTAAAGACTTCCGTCTGTTCATCGTTCGTTAGTTAAAATCATAATAAAATGATCAGCGTGACATTTTATCGTAAACGGAAGTGGTGATTAGATTTCGACAGAAATAGGTCAACCGGACGTTTTTTAATTTATGTCGAATATCTTGATTACGGTTTAGGATCAATTTTCTATCAGGTGTATTAAAACTTAAAACGATTTATCCAGAAGTAGTAAAGTTAATAAATAAATATGAATGCTACCTTTTTCACGGGCCCGTTTCCGGAAGTCATGTGACTGATCAGTGTTATAAATAGAAGTGTCCGTTTGGAAAGCACTGTATCCATCACACGGCCTCATTGGTCCTGTAACAAATTACATTACAATTTAAAAACATATATTTTTGTATAGGTATATTCTTCATTCAACTGGTTTTGGGTATTTATACCTCAAATTAGCTACCATGTAGTATGTACATACATACATACATAATGGATCTATAAATGCAGTACATACTTTTATTTTAGAACACTTATTGTAGATTACGAGAGACGCCAAGCTAATAATAAAACACAGCAGTAGACACGTTTTATTATTGAATTCGATGCGTCGTCTATACGTTAGGTTGAATTAAAGTATAATTCAATATAAATAACCGGCGAATTGGTACGTGTGTATACGTGAACTCAACCGACACATGTTGATGGTCCAGCCAGGTGGAGTTTGCGCATTAGCAACGGCCAAATAAATGTTTCACTATTTACTCAACGTGCGGATGAAATTTGATTATACATCGTATCAAATATTCGTCTGTTACAAGACAGACACGTTTATTTTTAAAAACACATTTTGGTATTGCTACTATAAATATTGGGTAAATGAATAATCACATACTCGTAAATATATTAAGTTAAATAGCTCCAAAATTATATTATAATCGCTAGTTCGTGTTTCGAGACAATAAGCGTATAACATTTAATTTTAATCATTTTTGTTATCTATAAGTATGGATATAAATATGTTGTTTCCAATTAGACAGCTAATACAAATTGTACAGCGTAAGTAAAATAGCGATGAATCTAGGTAAGCCATAATCGTGATGTTGGTTAATTATCACCATCCACGTTCACGTCGGTAAACTATTTCTGGTTCTTTGTCGACCGATAATTTACTTGACATCAAAAGACACACTCAACAATTCGAAATTATTCTCGCACAGTTTAACAAGCGAATTATGATGATCAAAGTGATCGCACGGTTGTTGAACGCGCTGAAGAGCTGGAGGAACTGTGATACATGTGATACGGTTCACTGCATCAGACAGACCTATCTACCTATATGTATGTATGTATGTATCTATACACCATTCATCGATTACTGTTCACCTATAATAAACCTTGATCATTTACCCTCGCTCACCTACATACATACATACATACATACATACATACATACATACATACAACTATATTATAAAACGAATTTGGAAAAAAGTATCTATAACAACACACATATTATTTATTTAAATAGAAAAACTATTTGTTCTATTGTCTCTATTATAGTTTGAGAAAGATACTGCATGCATAATTCATAAATGCGAGCAACATTACATTACGATATAAGACTGTAAGCTGTATTCTTATAAAAACAGACTATGTATATCAAACATGTTTTTTTTTGTGCTCACCATCTGTGTTTAGGTTCGTTTTCGAAACCTTTGTTACGGAAACGTTTGAAAGAACCGGAAAATTGTGATCTTTCATTCATTCTTTCTTTCGTTCCGGAACATCATGTGTAACGCATATCTTTATGTAAAAACTTGGATTCTTGAGCAGAAGAAATATTCTTGGTTTGTAAATGCAGAAAATATTGATTTTATATGTACATCTCTAGTTTAATATAAATAAACAACGAACTTTCACTACAAATTTCTTTATGAAAAACAAGTGATTACTTACTTATTACTTCGTATAAGAAAATAAAGTTAGCGACTAGAAAATGGACGTATTTCATATTACAAAATCAACGATGATTAGATAGTTGATCAACGGCGTGTATACGATAAGACGATAACGTAAATGATAATTACAAATTGGCAACGGCGACTCCGTTAATACCAAAAGGCAATCTCCGGTGGGGTAGTATACATACGTATGTGTGTATTGCGGATCATACATCACATATAACCTACTCGTGTGTGGTAATAAAACAAATACAAGAACAACAGAGCAACACATACTGCAATCCATCGGAATGACGAGGATGATTGTGTTTGTCGTTATACCCACTTCGGTTTTCGACGGAATTCCCATGGAGCAGTTTAAAATATACGAGTATAACCGCGTGAACGCACGTATTGCCTTGGGCATTGTCAGCTACCGCTGCCGGACAATCCTTGTGTCTGCTTCCAATTCTCCAATCACAATACACAATGATATACATACATATAGCCACGATTCACATAACTTATAAGTGGATATCCGAGTTTTGGTTACTGTTTTTAAGCGCCAAACTAATCAGTTGAAACTTATATGCGAAATCTGTTTTTATTTACCTATTCTTGAATAAAGCAACATTGCTCAGAAACACATTTCAGGCACTTCTAGATTAGCCTAGGCTCATATCTGGTCAGGACCACGCCTACATTCAATCTAAGACACGCCTAGTTCCTGTCTCAGTAGAGTATGTTCTGTTTTATGTTAGAAACATGATGTACTCGTATTAGTAATTATTTTAATGAAAGAGTATTGCTGGACAGAATCAGATTAAAAATAGACGACTTTGTCTCTGACGTTTCAATCGAAACTTGTAATAAAGTTTCAACGTATTACTTACAACGTATGTATGTATGTACAAACACAATTATAGAATGAACATGAATAGTTTGTGTACAGTTTAAAGTGCACCGCAGGCTGGCTACCTTCTGCATGGACATCCGTAATCGGTTTTAAGCGAATTATTATCTTGCTGCGAGACAAGTGTAAATTGAGATCGATCTCAATCTTACAAACGTACACCAAATATTTACCTAGGGACATACATTCCCATCAAATTGGAGAACTTCTTGGTTTAGAATTTCACATCAAAGCCGGCTGCTAATGAAATCAGATGTGGCACGTGCCAATTACAAACTGCTTGATCCTTTATTGGTATTATAGGTATAGACATACATAATACATGCGCCAGTGAATGTTGGGTGTGAAAAACGGTTCATAAAAGCAGGCTTCACATTGAAATGTGTTTTAAGTTTCATTATTCTTTCATTGCGAGTTGAGAGTGTAAGCAAAGCACTCCCACTACTCTGTGATCTCCTCTCCGTGAAAACCTCTTGTCGTCATATAAGAGCACTTCCGCATCCCGGATTTATGGAATGGAATATTTCGTAAATAGCAAATTTCCTACAATAACCTGGGGCGCTTCTCTTTATAGTTCCCCGTTCCCCGATTTCATTTCTGCCGCTGAAAAGCATGGCTTAAGCTTATGGTATTTATGGAACATACTTTTACTTCATTTCCTTTTCTATGCTGGCATATTTTTCACTATGAAACCACTAATAAGTTTCACCGCAACATTTAATATTTAACACAACTTTATAAACAAATAGGTATGTACTAAATCAAAATATTGACGTTCGAAAATTATAATCTATATATAATAATCATCATGCTTCCATTTTCTTCCTGTTTGCCCGGATTTTAATTAGCAATAAACGAACATCGAATCAATACACATTACGCGATAATTTGATTATCAAGTAATCAAAGATTCACAATTTCATTTATGAAAAACAGCAAATAGTATCTAAAATCGATTGAACACTATACGAATATGTAGTTTTGGTTCATGTAATTTTGTAAGCATGGTCACAGACGTAAAAAGAGGGCAATTCACAATACATTAGTGAAACGCGGGAGATTTAGCAATAGGCGTCAGGTGATTTGTCCGCACTTAGTTGGTTCACCACGGGAAGCCCATTATGTGTCCTATTTATTGCTTACTGAATGATTGATTCGTCGCTAGTGTCTCTACTCTTTGGTTGGTAAAAAGAATGATTACAATGTTCATAAATAATCCACGATAATCTTCATACGCAATTATGTCAACTATTTCCATTAGGAAAGTATGCAATGCGTGATTTTTACTTCGGTAAAACGGTACGTTGGTAAGTTTCTCCGGTTACTCGACTCCGGTTACCTTGTCATACAGATACGTACATGCGACTCGATAATTTCAGAATTCTATAGCTATCCTATACAGACAAAACACAAGGAGACAGGGCTCGGTTGGGGTAACTTAGGTACACTAGTCACGGCAAATATCGGCCACGCATACAACGCACACTGATATATGAACAGCGCACACAATAATAATATATATCACCTATTTGAACATATACATTTTCATAATTGCGCCTTATAATTTTTGATAATATATAAGTTTAAAATAGTTGTAGTCATATTTGCAATGTATCTTTCAATTATATGAAATACAAAGATAATAAATATATATGGAACATGAAACAGCATCAAAAATTTAAATTGAATTACATATTTATATAGGTCGATTATGTTTCACACGTGTTATTTATTTGGAAAAAGACACCTCTTTGTAAATATTTTACTAATCTTTATAATGTTTATATAGCAAATATCAATAGCAATCCACAGCCTGATGGTAGAGCTCGACATTTTTTATTCATGTCTAGATAAATATTTATATTGATAAATCTGATGGCATTAAAGAAACGTTTTAGTTTTTCACACGGATAGACGCCAGCGTGCGCAATTCTCAAGCTAATATTTAAAAACTTTTTTAGATCGCGGCAGTAGAACAAATTCCATAATACACCGTTTTTTACTTAGTAAGATTACAGATGAGTTGTTGGTTTAGTTGAAGCGCAAACTTGTTCATATTATCTATTCGCCTTAATATTTCAATTTAAATATGATAATAAGCTTACAAGAAAAGTCCTTATACACAGAATTATATTTCGTAGTAAACACAACACATTATATTTGGTGTCTGGTATATCTGAAATTAGCTATAGATTATATTTGCAGATTTCTGCAAATAGACTCACAAGATCCGATCATGTAATCAATTAATCTTGTTATACGCGTAAGAGTAGGTAACAATGAAACACTATTCCCTAATAGTTCTATTGCGTACCAAGAAAATCCGCCGCTCACATTTAGCGTCAAAGCGGTTAGATTCTGGTTATATTTGATAAAATCACAATAGCACGAATGATCAGAAACACTAATAAAATGTGTGAAAGAAATACGTTGTTCTGTTTCAGCTAAATTCGAGAGTACTCTTTGGCATGCGTTACCAGCAACCCATTATTCATGTAGGAACGTGAGGGAATATCGTAGTCATATTATATAAGCGTCGTTTTCCCAAGAAAAGTTACTTGTAAAACGTGAGTGTTCCTTTGGGAAAAATAACATACGCAACTCAGATATATAGGTAGAGCCTCTATTTTGGAATTTGGCGATTTATGTTCTGAGCGATGAAACAACACAAGAAATGTGCTGTTTACAATCACGAAGAATCAATTATTGTAAACGTTCAGTCAAACATGGCAGGCACGTCAATATATCTTGTCTTTGAAGTGGAATCTGTGGTCGCACACAGTGCTACGTTTTTCGCTACGTCAAACAACAATAATGACTGCATTTTTGCTCGTAATTTGAGCGTTTTGTGTCTGTCAAGGTTGTTGTCTGTATCATGTGGGAGTGAGTTGTATTGTATGCGGCATTAAAAACAGAATTAATACCACAAAATAGAATTCGACATTCTGACGTTGTATATATAACGAATATATCGCATTTGGTATTCAATATTTATTCACAGCGAAAATAACACTGGAATTGGCAATTATTTTTCGAATTTCATGTCCAGTTCATATCCCTGTCAACGTTATCCTACGTAGTTTATTATGGATTCGTTTCACAACTCACACGCTTAGTCTAAAAATCCAAAACTAGGGAGATGAAATATATTTAGATTGTAATTGAAATTAACAAATAATGTATAAAATTTCTTTATTTATAATTGTAAACCACAACGTTTAAGAGCAAAAAAAAATAAATATATATATATATATATATAATATATATATATATATATATATATATATATATATATATATATATATTGTGATAACACGTGGGAAGCATATGATACCTATCAATTGATTCGTAGTTATAAGTGTATTAGCTAACACGCCAACCCACTCATACTGTTTACATTGAAAATGCGTAAACATAACAGTTTTAGGTGATACAAAACTAACATGATCGATATTGATAGTCAACAAATTCAAAAATGGAATTATAGGGTAATTCTATAGGTATATGTAGCAAAAGAAAGGTATACGAAATCAGATTTACCTACTACTAACCATTCATTTATTGGTGTAGGTATAGTAAATATGTTTTATCGATATTCGAGTTACGCCACTGAACCATTTGTGTAGTTACGCTACTGGTAAATATATTTTCGGAAAATATCTATTGGTTGGAATACTAATTGAATGAAATGTGTTGCTTTTTTGCTCTCAAGGGCCACAAATTCTATTCCATTTCTTACGAATACTCAATAACATTTTATATTTCATATTCATAATATTTAACATCAGATGTAAAATATGTTGCGGTTTTAGCTTTTGACATATCTATTACATTATCTTAAACCGGAACACAATTTACTTTATGGACAAATTTTATTATCTAGGAATTGATTCGATTATTAAAAAACGATAGGAAAATCATTACAAGAAAAAGATGTTATTCAACAATAATTTAAAACTAGTAATGACATCAAATAAAGCATAGTGGCTTTAAAATAATATTTCTAAATGTAAATCTATTTGGCAGATAATTACTCATACATATTTCATTTATTTTATTACTAGAATTTCAATCGACATCTGAATAAGTTTGTTCTGAAATATATTCACTAAGGAAATCCGAGATAAAGGAATTAAATAAGACATAGGGATATGAATAAATAAAAGCATCATTACGCGGAAAATCAGAAAAATTCTTATACATGATGCTGCATATCGCATCACTGATTAAGACAATTAGATCACTGTACAATGAGGTCATACAGTTGTAGCATATTAGATATATGCTTTGCTTATTAAAGAAAATAAAAGCAATCAAATATACTCAATTCTAGTGGAACAAATATAATTTTTGTAAGGCATAATTATCGAGAAAGAAATCAATAAATTGTGACATGCCGAGAACAACCATTTGTTGCATTTTCGAATTGGGAATTGTACGCTGCATCGATTATTAAACCTATTATAGAATATTTTACGCGACATGTGTGTTAAAAACATTGATAAAAATAAACATTACAAAACAATCATATAAGAAAATATGCTGTTATTTGTTTATGAACATACTTGAGGCAATTAGGATAATTTTTAAATTATTCAAGAGTGTACATCACGTAATAGATTATAGTTAATTTTATTCAGTTTTTTTTTTTAATAACATACAATAATGTCACTAACCTTACTATCGATTGATTGGTGACGGTTTTTCTGTAGATTTTCAATTCCGTATTCCTTGTTAAACCAAATGGATCGCCCGCACTGTTTTTGTTTGTTTCAATTATACTGTCCACGTAATTTCGTGCATGATTGATATTGCCGCCACTTTGGTCCGCAACTCACACTACACAACAAACGAGCGTAGACTACACCTGAACTGTTAAGCGCGTTAGCGCCTTCTGACGAACACATTCCACTACAGCGCTTGTCTAGTACGCCAAAATACCGAATGGATTCTCACTGCGTCCGAATACCCATCTTCCTTCTTAAAATCAATGTATGCAATACGAAAGCTCCCAGAAACACATGCGATACGATTATATATATATATATATAAATCGCGTATTAATATCACAGCTACTGAACTTAGAGACTCGACATTTTTTTTTATAGAATATAATATAAAATATCCAACTGTAGTCTTTAAACTGTTTTAATATAATTATTTTCAAGAACTAAAATGAATTACTTCTTGGAAGACGCTGTAAAATAGACCTTGCTGCAACGACTTCGGCAAAATAAAAAACAGTTAAAAGTACTGTGTCAGGATTAATGTATAAGTCCGTATTCCGGATGGTGTTCTGTTTACGAATAACAAACACAGAGGGTGGTATCGGATATGTAAACTGTGTGCGCCAACGAGTAATTTCGAAGCATTTGCGAAAATACCCTCGGATTATTTGAATCAACATGTATGCAATTCAATTTGGTCACACTAAATGCACAAATTCCTGATCATGACCACAGATTCAAATCATTCGATAAATAGCTCTGCTGATGAATCAACCATCAAAATCCGGACATATGGTGAAATTCACAACAGTTTTTGAAATCTAAAAATATATAAACATTATCAATTTTATTTTCATTCTTTAAATTGTCTTTAATGCGGAAGTGTTAATAGTTAATAACAAATTGATTGAGAATGACAAAGAATGTCTTAAGGGCAAAACAACACTGACAATATAATATTGGTTCCGTGAAGAATATATTACGATAATGGTCATTTGATAATTTACATTTATACTGTACAGTAATTATTTTACAAAATAATATATATATCATTTATGCAATTAATAAAAATATGTTTAGTTTATCATTATTTAAATATCTTCTAAAATTAATACACAGCACACACAGACATAAAAAGGCATAACACCTCAATAATTTAAACATATTCACAATGTGAAATCGTAGTTTCACAGGTATATCATTATTTATTTAATAAATATACTTTGGTTAAATTAGTTTTCTTTCAATTCTATTTAGTTTTAATACCATTTTAAAAATACATTTCTCCTACAGTAGAATGCATTCGGGAGACTGCGTTCGTTTGGTTTTTTGGTTGTTTCATTTGATTTTTAATTGGTTTAAATATTAGTTTAAAGAAACGCATTCTCTAAACACATTCGCCGAGGAATGTTGATTATATTAATAAAAATATCACATAAACGGACAAAAATTATAACAAAGAAAATTTATAAATTAAAAGAGAGCTCAACACATAAACACAGTACAAATTATTTATTTGGGGGCAATTATTTACATTAATTTAATTTTTTTTAAAACTGCAAATATGAGATTCAATGATTCGAGGATACATTGCATGTGGCGCACCCACGTCACTACCAAATGTGCAGTAATATATCTGTGCGCATATTAAGCGATTATGTTCGGCAGCTCTGGCCATTGTTAATTTGAGTAAATTGATCAAATATAACAAGATGCACATACCTGAAATGTCCTCGGAAATGCAATTCGTGATTGAATAAATATTCTTCAATTTTGAAATTGAAATAAAACATAAAAAAGATATTTTGCACTTACAAAAAAAATTAAGGCAATTTTTTGTTTCTTATTTTGTGGTGTTTGTTTTTGTATGCCCATCATTGAGACAATATGTTTGTTTTTGGTTAAAAATGAGATACAATAAATAATTGTGCTTATATTGTGTGTTTTACGTTAATATATCGGTGGAATAAATTTTGATTATTAATCCGTACTGTTTGGCGTAGTAGGCTGTGAATTATCTCCTGAATTGATAATTACTGCATCTTGTTCTAGTTCTTCTTTGTTGTTATCTCTATCATGATTAGTGGCAGGTGTTAGTTTATTGACTGCTGCTACTTCTAGCCAGTGGTCTTTGTTATGTCGGACACCCTCGACAAGTGGTTCAAGTTTATCAGATAGTAGCGAAAACGACTGGAAATCATTATTTATTTACAGTCATGTTGGAATATGATTTGTTTGAAATAGTAATGTGAATTGGTGAAATTGAAAACGTTATAATGATCAAAGAACATTAATATTTACCTCATAAATAGGTAAACAAATCGAATCGATAAACCCAACTTGCATTAATGGTAATTGGTCCTCTTTTTCTCTATTCATTATATCCTGAATATAAAAATAATTTTAAATTAACGAAACCTGCTTACAAAACTCTAATATCTTTATTGACATTTCATCATTTATTTATTTTTTATTTCCTAATAATATATAGAGGTTAAAGTATACAAGGTTTATTTTATGACGAAATATATAACTATTCAAAGTGATATTATAACCTAAACATATTATATGACAAATACGTTCTAATAAATACACCGGAAACTAAAACAATAAATAAGTTTAAAAGTAATACACACATTTGCAGTAGGTATTCTGCAACTACTTACAATTGGTGTGATATTCAATTCTTGTCGTTCGATGTCGCCCTGTTCGAAAAACTCTAACGTAACCAATTCGGCGACCCGTTTTTCAACTTCCCATGGTTTTGTGATTGCCGCTAGATCGCACACCGTCATCAGCATGCCGCGCAACAATTCCCGATGTTCTTCCAGTGCCCAATGAGGCCCTTCAGCGCTACGCACCACAGAAAAGAAAGCACCACGTTTCCTAGAATGAGACCTATCTTATTGTTATTATGATCGTTAATTTTTCATCCTCTGTTTTTGGAAAACAGAAAAATAATAAAGTTCGATTTGTTCAATGAAAACAAATTTGAAATTAAATATACATTTGGATGCAATAAATCCTGGTTTACCATAAAGATAACAATAAGTTTTATAAATGATATTTATTGGTAGTATTAAAAGAGATTGAACATAAATTACCTGAAGTAAACAGCGAGATCTGTCGAGAGAATCGCTTCTTCTAAAACTTTAATCACTCTCGAGTACTCGTCCGGTGAAAGATTCGATAGAATTTGATTACCACTCGAATTCAAGATCATAACACACTGATCAAAATGATGGTGTTCCATCGTTGAGGTCGAGTACAGTTGCGCTAATGGCGAAGAAGCTCTGAAAATCATTTTTAACTTAAATTTATCTGTGTCATTGTTAAAAATCGCATTCAACGATAAAAACACAATAAGAAATACGTAGACACTGGACACGTTATAATTTAAAAACCAATATTACTATACCTAGAAATATTTGAATACTACCGATAGTAATTTACATGAAAATTGTTACCTTAATGTACACTAACCTATCTACTCACTTGATTTGGAAAGAATTGTTAGTACCGCGATGGTCGAGATCATGACATAAACAAGCTATTACCAATGCTAGACATTCGATTTCGCCGAATATTTTCCACCATTGTGTTGCCTAAAGAAACAATAAATTAATAATAATAATAAATATGCAGATAGAAAATATTATAATAATTTACTTTAAAAGAACTTACTGTTAAAATAGCAAACATCATCTGTGCCACGTTAAAAGCATGTCTCCAATTATGGTAAGTAACATTTCGGTAATTTTTTTTAACCGACAACAACCATCGACACAATACTTCATAATCGATGCGGAATCTTTCGACAAGATCCAAATCCAGGAACATTCGTATACAGGCCTAATTAATAATTAAATCATTTTAATTTTTAGCTTAATTATTTTATTTTCACACTCCTTTTATGTTAAACTTAAAATATGTCTATAATTAAAAAAAAAAAAGAAACTTACCGTGAGTGTGTCATCATCATCCATATAAATGTCATCAAATTTGAAATCATGTAGTTGAAAATTTACTGCAGACGGTACTCGTAAAGTCTACCCATAAAATAGATATAAACAATCAAGTAAATGTGTTACTGTTACTTTATTATACTGCAACATATTTGAAAATCGTCTTTTGATATAGTTTCGGTATTTTATTTTTTAGATGCAATCGTACGAGTTTAAAAAATGTTCTTTTCGAATAAAATAAATATCAACTCACTCTAAGTCTTGTAGCATCTTCTCGACTGGCAGACGCATGGTACGATAATACTTCAAGGGTGACACTTTGTTTAGCCATTGCAGTAATCGCTTTCTCGTACATGTGCGTATTATGTATGCCCATGCCG
Source organism: Nebria ingens riversi (assembly GCA_018344505.1). Taxonomy (NCBI): domain Eukaryota; kingdom Metazoa; phylum Arthropoda; class Insecta; order Coleoptera; family Carabidae; genus Nebria; species Nebria ingens. The sequence continues at coordinate 208,736 of JADQWA010000530.1, forward strand.
CAGAATATCGCAAACGCTTCAACAAAATTCTCATCGTTTTTAGAAAACGGTAAATCGTTGAATTTATTGATCAATTGTATCACACCGATTATTTGACCCGTTGAATTTTTTATCGCCATACACAAAATACTTTTATGTTTGAAACACATACCCTCATCAACACTTGGATCAAATCGGGAATCGTCGTACGAATTTGGGATGTTTACTGTCTGCAAATCGTATTTCATATTTTTTATATCTTATTATATATTCATTCCCTAACATATACTATGTTTCCGTTTGAATATTATATTTTTAATTAAATGATTTGAACATGGAAGAGATATTTATTAATGCATATTCATTTAATAGTGTTACGAAATTAAAATTCGAATAGAAATTTGTATATGTAATTTTTAAATTTAATTAAATAATATATGTACAAAATATCTACATTATATATAAGTTAATTAAGACTACATACCTCACCTGTGGTCGCCACATAACCTGTTATACCCACATTGATAGGAAATCGGCTTTCAAATGGGCTAAAACAATAAAATATATAATTTTGTATTCTGGGTAAACTAAAATGATTAAATTTATTATTATTAATTTTGAATCTACATCGAAAATTGAATAATATTCCATTGGTAAATATTATAATTTGTTCAATTAAACTGTAAATAGGAAACTATAATTTTTCAATATAGATTTTATAATTTGCGTCCTAATAATAGAACTATGATTATTTTAAATATAAGCATACCTTGTTCTGGAGTCATTATCTTCTCCATTAAGATCACTAGCTTCAAAATCAAATACTCTGGAAAAACTTCCTTTGGAAGCTTCATGGACTAGAAGAACCTTAAACAATCAATTATTTCTAATATAATATTCTTTAAAGAGTTACAAAAGTCACTATAGTGTTATAGAATAGAAGTATAAGAAGCCTAAGGGTCGAAGAACAAATATTGGCAAATTTAAATCCAAAATGTAAACATAAAATAGAAATTAAAGCGGCATGTCAACAAAGTATATAAACGTTAATAATCTGTTACTATGTGAAAGCCATCATGATAATCACTATCATAATAAACCGACAAACCAGCCTCCTACATCTCTAATCAATAAGCACTTGTTTGCTTTCTGTATTAATGAAATTCTACTGAAGATATTGGCTATCAAGAAAACTGTGATAGCATTTTTTTTTTATATATATGTATATATATATATATATATCAAGTTACGTTATTTTTTATAAGAACCATGTTGTACTGTTTACTATATATGTACATTACATTTTGAGCATTTAACAATATATCTGTTTGAACGAAATGATTTTTAATAAACAATCGTGGTAAGCATTGCGAATAAAAAATCGCCAATTGTCTTGTGTGTACTGTTGTTTAAATAGATTTAATTGTGTACCGTGTCTAAGAGCACAAATGAAATACAGTCGAGTTCCCAAACATAATACGAATTGGGTGTGTACTGTGTTTGTGTACTTGAAATTAGTATGTTTCATTAATGAACATGGATTTGTTTGCGGTGCTTTTGAGGAGTATTGTTTTTGTGTGAAATGAACGCCAGACGTCAGGTTGATTTGTCTTACCTGTACTCGTTGACACTGTATCAGACTTTGTGTGTGCGTTAGTATCCTAAAGACAACATGCTCTATTGTGCTCTGCTCTTCGAAGATCATTCGTGCTAAATCCAAAAGCACTTGATTTCGTTTCACCTCTAGTTGACTTTTTTCGTACAGATGCGCATTCCGTAAACCAATGCCGCAAAATTGTAAATAACTACAGAATATCTTTTCGTCTTGAACCGTGAATGGCGCATCGCCCACTTTATTTATCACCTAAGATGAAATTCTATTTCAAACATTTCACTAGTAAGTAAGCCAAGAAAAATCACACCAAATATAGTATATAACTAACTGAAACGAGATAATCAAAATGAATTCTGATTCATCTGTGTTGCTGAAAAAAGTACTCTTGTGGGAATTAAAATGTTTAAAATAAATAAATAATAAAACGGATGTTTCTAAATTTAACTTTGTTACGGTAATTTTACGAAAATAGATGAAGCATAAATCCATGCATATGTATGTAATTTCTGTTTCCTTGGAAGTGAAAATTATACTTTTGTACTAAAAATAAATCTTATAGAAACTAACGTGAATCGTGTAAGTAATAATTATAAATAATACTATCAAATAAATAAAAGACTTGCCTGAGCGACCCCAATGACATCACCATTAGTATCTTTAATCGGCATACAAAGTAGTGTTCTCGTGCAGTATCCCGTCAGCACGTCGATATCGTGATTAAACCGTGAATCCTATGTAAAAGACAAAAAATAAAAAAAAATAAGATAAAAGATAAATGATGTCGGCAAAGAAAAACTATCATTAGAAATAGATTTAACAAATTCTAAATAAATACAAAAAAAAGTCCTATAGTTGTGGTTGACATACTGAATTTTGTTAAGTACAAGAATAAATCCTAGCATTTTTTTGGTTGACGATTACTATCTTTGTTATTTTTTTATAATAGTACAAGAAAGTAATAATATAGAGTGACATAATATAGATGATTCCCCTCGATAAAATTATTAATTTTACTAAGTGCGTTTAGCTTCATATTTGTTCAAAAGTGATTATCTTGATTAGGTTTTTAAAAAAATAATATTTAGTTTAGTAATTATATTTGAAAATGGTATAAATTTCGTTCAGTATTTAATATACATACATATATATATATATATATATATATATATATATATATATATATATATATATATATATAAACGTCCGTTGAGTGTATTTACTAATGACCTTGGACTTGTGCCAAATGCACGATGTTCATGGGATGAACTGCGATAACCATGCCGAATTTTAATTGACTAATATTATGTAAATGCTTTAAGCTTGTGCCGATCGTTAAGCTCCATTTATATATTATAATGGAGGTATACTTAAACGTAAAGAATACCATCACAGAATTGCTAACAAATCTTACGAATCTAGTTTTCATTTGTTGTTTTATATATTTACTTGTTATTTCACAAAGAATAAAAATATATTTACTATGTATAAGAAAACAAAACGGAATAATCTAATAAACAAAACGAAATATCGATAAGTAATCAACGATATTGGAATGTGTGTGTTGGTTTGACGTCAGTGTGACGTAACACGCGCCTCGGCGACTGGCGTTAGGAAAATTATAATTCGCCATTACTAGATGCCTAGTATTCCTATGTGTAAACGTAAAGAATTGGTAGAAAGTAATACAAGAATTAAAAAATGAATCAATTTTTTATTGTATTTGGGTTGAAAACCCTATTAAATATAATTTTGATCCGTATATTTAAAATATATTTGACTAAAGAGAAGCAACAGAAAATGAAATAAGCACGTGCCAATCAATATTAAATAATATTTCATATGAGGTGACACACCGGAAACGTGAAGTTGGAAGTTTACAAAGTTTTGCTGCTGTTCCAACGGCCGCAGCACTGCCACCAATTTTATAGTTTTAGCTTTCAACAGTAAGTTTGCGTTTACCACATGTTAACTTTCTGCCGCTACTTTTTCGTGTGCGTTGTTTTATTTCGTGCTCCCACAAAAAAGTCAAATGTGATATTTTTACACAAATGCTGGTTGTGGGTGGATATTTGTATATCTCTACATACAAACGCCAATAGAATTTAGACAAGTAAATAAATAAATATATAAATATATATATATATATATATATATATATATATATATATATATATATATATATATATATATATATATATATATTTGAGTAACGAGTTATTATTTTACAAAAGGAATAATAATGAGAGAATACACAAGAGGAAATAAAAACAATACCGCACCCCAAAAATAATAAAATGTGGATGTATGAGCAAGCATGGAGCATGCGCTTGTGCAAGTAAATTGTATGACACACACGCGCAAACACTGCACTAGTCGTTCGTTCGTTCGTTCTTTTTGTATGTACCTCCTATGCGATGTGATGTGACTATTTTTAGTTTCCTTTTCCCCTTGAGAAAACCAATCTATACTTAGAAGCCGTGGGTTGATAACAATACACTCTAACAGCGCGATAAAGAGTACGGTATAATAACGTTTCAAGATAGATCTCTCATCTTTACAAACATTCACAAAAAATCAACAAAATAAAAGCGGCGAACACTAATTTCAGAGACTACTTTGTATTCATTTTTTCTAGTATTAAATATTTTATTTCGCTACCAAAGGAACAACATCTGTTACCTAGTTATAGACATAACTTCATGCTTATTTCATTCATCTCGCCCACGTACGTAAATCTTTCATTGGACATTCTCTCAATGTACTGACTTGGTGCATATTTAATACTTACTATGTATCTAATTTGACACATTTCGAAAGTGAAACAATATACCGTTATCGAGATATATACAATATGTACATATATATATATATATATATATAAAATATGTATTGTATAGAGACAGTTCAAGCAACCCTTATCAAATACCTACATCAGCATTGAACAAGGTTGTTTTGAACCCTTGTAGCAAGTTCAACCATTACAGCAATAACAAAATGATTTGCAAGTGGCGCATTTTACCTTATAGGCATCGGGTATATTCACAGGTTCTCCACTTTCGGCCACGTAACCAACGATACCCATACCCCAAGGTATTCGGATCTCTTCTTTCTTTTCCATTTCGATGAGCGTCGACTTGGAGCACACATCAAATAGTTTTGAAACAAGACACCGTCCTCGAGGAACTTGTCCAGGTGGTAGAGGCGTACAACCGCCCCCTCTCTCCCCCTGGACCAGGAACAATGAACCGCGATCTGCGTGTAGGAGCATCGAGACGTTTTGGAGGATTTTGTGGCACAGGGAACGCACTTCTAATTCGTTACAGATGTCTTTTACCTAAACATATAACACAACTATAGTTTCAGATATAAGCTGTCTGCGTATTTTTAAATGAAATGAAACTTTAGAAATGTCATGCACATAAAGCTACATAAGTTAAACTCATACTTTATAATAGTGGCCGTTGACAAACAAGTAAAATGCACGGCGACTATGTGTCTGGGTCACAAAAGTAGTTTGATGCGATTTTGTTCGGTGCACTCATGCACAAGAGAATCATTTGGGACTGGTTTCAAAATTGATAAGCCGCCCCATCATAAATTATTAACTTTGCGTTCGGTTCGTATTGTGCCAATTACGATGCTAATTCCGTACCTAGTACTACTAAGTACAAAGCCAGCCATTCGTATTTTTACCCGCGGAGCCATTAGTGGCGCTACAAGTATCGCGTTATGGGAAAAACGAGTATATATTTGCATGTTGTTACAGCGGGAATTATACTGTTTGTTATGTATTAAGCGAGACGCACTCTGTGTCGTCTGTCGCGAAGGCTTGAATTTTAAGAAGCTATACATTTCATTTTATACTTAACAAAATCACACAAAACACAGATAATTGAACTTACCAATTCGAATATGAGTTCTTTTTCGTCCAACTGCCTGAGTTCATGTCGCGATCTCCGCTGTGGTCGTCCGGGTTGCGGACTGTTGCCTGGTCCAGCGGTGATCTGTGTTGTGTCTGAACCGGTAAGGAACGTCGGGGTACCGTCTATCGTGCTGATAATCGGCTTGAGAAGTCCTCCTCGTTCGAATTCATGCGCGGAAATCTTTCGGACAGGTGTGGTGGCACCAGAGCCCCCTCGAGACGTCCCGGTGTGCGTCGGTGACGATAATTCGATGCTCGACGATGTAGGTGTTGCGTGTGACACTAGCCATGAATCTACTACTTGGCGAGTGGCTTTTCTGTATCAGACAAACATTTAAATAGGTATATAAAACTCTGGATTTTGTAAATTATTAAACAATTTTTTAAATTAGTGAGAGAATATTCACACGGATAAATATACATAGAACCACACTAAAATAAATATGTACAAATGCTGGAGTTATGTCGTAAATTGTTTTTTAAGAAAATTGTTTTAGTGGAAAGTTACGAAACACAAAAATGTTGCACGTTTCATAAATAATTATAGTGACACTATATATTTTAAGCCATGCTCTCATAGACTATGGTAGATTTGAAATTTCTCACATGACCAAGTCATTATTTACTTTTAAAGTTGAAACTTCTCACACATACAATAACATGTAAACTTCGTCAATTTGAAGAGTTTCCCCTACGAGAGCTTGTTTAAAAGGTTTCTAACGCAAGTTTTGTTTATATGGTACCGCAGAGAGAAAGACAGATGAGGAAGTAAAAGAATAGGTATAGGAGGAGAGGCGCATTTGACAGGATAAAGTTGTTGGCATAACTCACCGCAAGAAGTAATCCTGTACGAAATCCGGATGTTCATCCAGCCACGCCTCCATTCTGGAGTACTCCGGATCATAATTGTGCCGATGGAAGAGGCGGTGGGCGCCGGTTTCACCACCACCACCGCCCTGGCTGGGCGGCGTGGACACTGTGCCCTCCGCCGTCATCCTCGGCTCCTCTGTACTGCGCAAGTGCAAGCCTATTTAAAACAAACACACTTAATTATTATTTTGTATAAGTAAGTCATATCAAATTACGACTTGTAATAAAAGTCCCTCCTTACTGGAATACCTATGTCATATTTTATGATAATTTCCGACAAACAACTCCATGATAAATGAAATAAATTCACTAGAACCACCAAAAGAAATGCATTTAGTATTCAGGTCACTTATCATCATACAAGCGCATGGCATTTCATCCCTCATCTGTCTGGAGAGACCCTTTCAAGATTCGCCTATGATTATAGCGGGTCAACGGAAAAGACTCCATCTTATAAGTATCTACATACATACGCACCGTTTGTCATGTGCTAGTTGAATTGATAAAAGTTGCGTCGGGCGCGACCATTCCTGGCCGAGTGCCAAAACAGACATAGAGACTGTTCGCCGAACGAATATTTACTGCGTAGTTTTTGGCAGGTTTTATTGCATGCCCGATGCCCGTTGTTCTATCACGTTTCTCGATGCAATTGAACCCACACTAGATAGTTATTCCATTGGCACAAGTCGAAATAGTCACTCACGATGCACGTGTGCTAGGTACTTTTAAAATAGCTTCTGTCGATTTTATTTTGAGGACATTAAGACAACTTTACTATTTAAATTTAAATGACTTTGAATTGTTACTGCATACATACTATATACATTTTTTTCTGCCACACCATTTGATGAAAATAGGCGACATCAATAATAATATTCCTTCGTCTATGTCCGCATGCAGTAAACTAACGTAATGTGGTGTGCTGTTGAGAAAAGGTTTAAATCAATTGAGATTAATGACATCAGAGCAGAGATGTCCATTACGATTAATTTTATGCAAGCGCATTTAATGGAGATTACAGGGATTTCGATAAGGTTAAATTATGTGAGCACAAATCAAGATAATAAACTGAAATGACCGAACAACACTTTCTTAACGTAGAGTATAAGTAGACATATTTTAAAATACTATCGTGAAAAGAAAAGAAGAAAAAAAGAGTAAGTACCTACACATACGTATATAATAATGTCTCTTAACAAAGATAAACGACACAAATAGCTTAGCGATGAAGAAATTGTCACCTTGACCTTTCCACATCACACCATTAGCGTAGCGGGTAGAAAAAGGGCGACGAAGGCGAGTTTATTTGCTTTTCCCTAAAGGTGGTATAAGAAGTGAAGCGCAATGCGGCGCGCAGTACTTTTGAGAAAAGGAAATGATCGTTCGTTCCAGTTGCTTGCAACGTCATCATCATTTAGTTTGGTGACTGACAATCATCTCCGACATGTTCCTCGAAAGAGCCTTCATCCGAAATACTCACACCTATACATACATACGTGCACGGTGACCGATTTCAATTAGTTGCCTCTTCACGGTGTCTGGTGTGTGTGTGTGCTCTTCCAAATCATTCCATGCCATGTGACATTTTGTTCCCCCATCCTACATAATATCATTTCAATGACACTCTTGACACCTGTCTTGGACCTACATAGTATATCTTTTTTACTTCAAGTCCATATTGGTTACTAACACTAATACCCGTATTCATAGCATTAAAGTTAATCATCAAATATCCACGTATGTATGTATGTATTGTTTATAAACATTTTTAAAACGCATGATCTTGCATATAAAAATAGAGTTTGACAATGAATTAGATTGGATAACTTTCATATTTTTGTTTATATATGAAAGCCCAGTGCGCTGCGAAAACATGCGAAACGTTTTAAGATAAGTGAATTTATTTTTCGGCGTAAGTAAACCAAAAGAAAATATTTGTTTTCTTGTGAAATTCAAACAAACCAAAAAATGAACAAGCAAAATAGATTAAATTTAAAGGTCACCGTTTAGCGTTCGAAAGTCATTCAAATGTTTAAGATTATATACGAAATTTAGTTTTCGTTATTTAAGCTACCTAAAGTAATACATTTATTAATGTTTACATTTAACACTCATCAAGTATTTATATACTACTTATGTATGTATATTTGTTTCAAATGCTTCCGTATTTTTTAGATGAAAACATGTTTTGAAAAACACATTGATGTTTACTAATTACTTCTTTATAATTTGACATTTAGAATCATACTTAAAATAATAATTATAGATCAAACAAGTGTAATTTAGAAGTTGCAATATCTTATACATATGTATGTATGTATGTGTACTTACTAGGTAAATTGCTACTTAATGTATTTTCAATTTCCCTAATTATTTCACTCATGATTATAAACACATACAACTTGAATAATTACATACATATATGTATGTACATTTGCTTAATTTCAATGTGAAATTTATAGTTAGTTTTCCTTAGAAACCTGCGCTTTTATAGTTGAAACTAATGAATTTTTCAACATGTTTTCATGTTATGCAATATATTGCACATTATTTGTTTTAAATTTTACAAACAACACGCAAAACTCATTTATTAAAAACTATTAAAACCAACAATTTTTTATTTGTTATATTTTACTTGAATAAAAATAATTTATAACAACTGTTCATAAAAGTACGAGTGAAACAAAAACGTACATACATATGTACATACATACCTACTAAAACAAACAAGATAATTGTCTGACTGCTAAATTAAATTGGATAATGGCTGTAGAGATGTGTGTGTGTGTGTGTGTGTGTGTATGTGTCTGTTTTTTTTACCGGTTACATTCGAAATATTAGGAGATAATTCTAGTTAAAATATTGTTATTTCCAAACAGTTGACCTTGTTCATGATGTTAGAATTGTCAATATACTTGGTCAATATTGAACCAGCAATATATAAAATATTTATTTTTACTTTAGTTTTTAAATATGTAAATATAGGTACCAATACCATAACCAAAATATGTTAATACTATATATGTAGGTATTCTTGGGTAAAGAATTGATTATACGTATATGATTACGTGTATCTAAGCGAAATATTAATTTAATTATCATTTATGGCCAAAGTGTTAAAAAAGTATAAATCACTACCAGTAACAATTACAATATCCATCAAGGCCAGATGCAGAATCCTCTTGATCTATGTATGTATGTATGTAACTACAGCACCGCTCTGGCCTTGATGGAGGTGGTAATTGTTAGTGGTAGTGACAGAGAGACCATCATTCCCTCTAGAAGTGCACATATTAAACTGCATTCAGCAGCAAAAAATACACTGACTTTATATTGAATTCAAAATTAGGATCAAACTAGTAAAGCGCACCCATCATCACTCAGCATTTGACAAGGATAATAAATGAAGCATCTCTGATTTGGCAAATAGCCAAAATCCATAACTATGCAACTATTTTTAAGACCCCGTTGAAGGGCAGACGCAACGGCGTACCCAAATATATACATATATAAAAAACATTTTAAAAGCAACCCCTTAAGTCAGGCCTGTACAAAACTACCAAAATATACATCTTTAATACATATGCAACATTTCAACGGTGTATTAGCACCACCATCAAATAAAAGCGATTAGTGTGGGCCACTAATTTAGGCGTTTTAACTATTTTTGTTAAAATAATGTATTTACCTACAAAAAATGTCTAAAAATTCGCAAATAATCGAATGAGTGTATCCTATTACGATCCTTTGTTATGCAAATAACATTTTGCTGAAGTATTTATTTATTCAAGCATATTTCTAAACATCTAATCTGCGTCGAGCTATAAACATACCCGTATAAGATGTCGGTTAATCCTTTTGAGAAACCCCGTAAAGTTTGTGAACCACTGCCGTAACTATAGAGGAAGGCAGGAAGGAAAGTATATAATATATTTGGTGGAACAGACGCGCGCTCAGATTATTATGTAAAACGCTACGAATTCCTTGGAATTTAAAATGCAAATTGTATACCGCATCCTTTTTTTTTTTTCCTCTTGGTTTTTACTACATGGAAAGTTACCCAATAGAATTGAGCGTCACAACGCGAATAATATAATATTTCATAGAGTATATACGAAATATGACACATCAAATTGTTATACATACTTATTCAAGTGCAGGGTTGCAGTTGCAATCTTGCAGCGCCAAACCAACTATAAACATTGATATTCCAATTTAATTTCATTCATTCATTCATAAAGTTTAGATATTATAATATATTGCACTCTAAAGACAATATTTTATGTTTGAACCTCATACCAGCATTATCTATTATACATATTATATCTATACCTACGCAATAAACTTCTTCGAAAGTCGATTTAATCTAATGTAAAATGCATAGCTAAATATCTAAATAATAACTATATTCTAAAGACAGACTGAAAAGTGTGAAATATTTTAGAAAATCAAAAGCTGGTAGGAAAAAATGATGGGAATAGAAAGACAGGCGGTGTAGTTAAAAGGCAACAAAGCCCCTTCAACGCATTGGGAAAAGGGTAAGATAAACAAGTGTGGAGTGGAAGTCGTGCCAAGATCTCGTATAACACAAATGCTGATCTTTTGGGGTTTCTAGAGTCTTTTGTTGTTTGAAAACAAATCGCCACACTACTACGTACATATGTATGTATATGTATGTATGTATGTATGTATGTATGTGTCTGTGGCTGCCTGACCTACATCTCTCTTACTTAATAATGTCCATCACTTCACAGGATATACATAAGTGATTACACACAACAAAATCAGAACGAATAATAATAATAATAAAATAAATATGGCTCAGTTCAAGGAAACATTCACAACATAGTATGCTGAGCATCTATTTAAAAAATATATATTCATTATTTGAATTGAATTTTTGTTTTAGGTATAAATGCGTTTTTCACCATTAAAGATTAATAATGTGTGATTAGGCCAAGGTTAACAAAATCATACACAACGTGTAGCACAAGAAATTTTAATAAACGTCGTCATTTATAATTTTAAGGTAATTTAGCAAACTAATCATCACTCACTCTGTAAAATAGAATAATAATTATGTCAAACTAATTTATAAAAATGTTATCATTTTCATATAATTAAACTTCAGTTCTAAAAACATAATTAACCATTTATTTCTAAAACACATAAAATATAGTTAGTTGATTAAAAAACGCAAGAGGTTTGATTAGAATCTTAGCTAAAAGTTAAATTAGATAGATAACAAATGGAATCATTATCTGTAGAAAGTAACATGAATCAGGATAACACATTTGTTCTGATCTAATCAAATCACTTAGCACACATTATTCTTCAAAAGAATGCACACTATACTATAAAGCATAGTTATTTTGTTTTAATCGTAAGTACTTATCAAATAATCAGTATTATGGAGGCGTGTGTCCTTACTCAGTTGATTTCATATGTAATGTACTAGTTGTTTTTGAATACAATGCACGATTACTGGACATTGAGTTGAACGCATATGAAAGATGACAAACAAAAACATTATTTAAATTTAATGGTTTATCAAATTTAATATCTCCATCAGTAAATTTGTCTATTTGAGATGATGATGATTATTATCACGAATAGCTCATCACCTGCAATGATTGCTTCTACGTATACTATAACATATATGTACGTACATAGTATTTTTATTTAAAATTTCGTCAATAATTTAATATGCATATATGTATATGTACGTAACTATTTCGTAGAAAAAAAATCGTATGAGTTTTCATCAGGTGTCGCAACATACATACATAAATAAAGTGATTCATGTTTGGCGAAGCGAATAGAATTCGAATATGAATTCTTTTGTCCGTCGCTCACACTTCACATACATATACACGTACACATACACATTTCAAATCGCTTCCAAACTAAGTTCCGATGAATGCATTTCAATAACATTAGTTCTGTATATGTTAACATTACACTACTATATAATATGTATGAAATACATATGTATGTACATAATAATACATATGTGTAACTGAGATGTTTGAATATAAAATCAAATTGTTGTGTGTTTGATCATGAAATAGTTTTTTTATGTCATGGTGGTTTTTTTTTTCTAGGGCAATGTCAACAACACACGTAATCCATGGTTTGCAAATATGATGTGCCAATATTTCATGATCGTTTTAGTGTATACTTATTGTCATTTTTCTAACGTTTAGGAGTGCTGCACTCTTTTAGACTTTAAGATTAGCAGTCTGATATTTGGCAAGGGCGAACTCAGGGTCACGGCGCGGTAGGGAAATTATTTTCGCTTTTTTTAAATAATGCCGAGAGAACAATGACAGATATTTTTAAATTACGATAATAAGGGGAAAAAACACTATTGATGTATTTTAACAAATTAGATTCATGCACAATGCACTATAACTTATATAAGTATATATATATATATATATATACCTACCTAATATATTCGTTCATTTATTTCGAGGTCGCCCTTATAAAAATAATATAATATAATAAGGCGAATACCAGTCGAAGGTTTGATTATATTATTAGAGCAAGTTGCATTTATGTATACCTATTGAAAGAATCAAATTTACATATTTAAGATTTTGATATATATATATTTCTGTTGGTTTAATATTTAGGTGAACAAGGATGAAACATAAAGAATTAGTTTCCGCGCGTAGATTCTTTCATTCAATCAATTACAAGCACTTAAGCATCAGAGACATCGGGTTAATTGTTCGTAACAGATTTAACCGATTATAATAGCTCTGATTTCCAAATGTAGTTACAAGGGCATTATCTACTCTGAATCTGGTAATGAATTACGTCATTACGTAGTGACGACACACTATCATCGTGGCATGGTACTTGGTAGTTTGTTTGTTGTTGTTCCGCATATTAGAGGAGGAATATTCCGTACACTTTGCTTGATCTGATTTATTTATTATGCGCTATCATCACGGTTATAGTGTCATTAAAGTCGGTGTCTTCTTAGATCCACGCCACGCCACGCTACGGTGCGATTACATTAGAGTGGTAGGTATATTAGACGCGGAATGACATCTTAAATATGTCGTTAAATACATTAGCCTATTTATGATTACTATTATTTATGATGAGTTACTTAATAAATAAATAAATAGAAAAACAACAATAGTCTAGTTTGCAATATACGAATATCCGAATGTTTCAATAATAGTGAAAGGAATCTTTTAATATTGTATGCGCGACGCAACAAAGACGGTCAAACAACGACCGAAAAGTAATTCCCAAGTTGGCCAAAAGAAAAGACTTTCTCGCAGAAAATCAAGTAACAAGACGCAAACATATACATACATACATACAAGCGTAACTAAACTGAAACAAATTAACATTCTTTCTTCTACGCTAAGATGCGATACAATATTATTCTTTACACACACACACACTATAATAAAGGGTCAGTCGAGTTTAGTGTTGTTTTTACTTTAATTGCGAAAATAAAATACGACCTGTCTAAAATAAACAATGCTTTTGGAAAGGGAAGGGGTCATAAAATATAGTGGCGATTCATGTTTGTCGAATCCAGTACAATATCATTTAAATCACACTCTTGCCTGGAAATTGTTGAGTAACCATAAATTTCTTAGTATGGAATATAAAAATGACCTAAGTTGTCGTGTACACACGCGCAAACGTCTAAATGTAAAAGCAAGTGCAGGAACCCCTGGATGGAATTGTGCATTTTGTCACGTACTTTTCGTCGCCGCACTGATAATCACATACATACGTATGTATGTACTTAAAAAATTCTACGGAATTGTATGAGCGAACGGGTAAAATCTGTTGGTGCAACTACAAACTGATATCATCTAATTGAGTAATAAAACGAGGAGAAAAATGTTCTTTGATCATCAATATTTATACCAGGAAACATTAAAATACAATACCTTACTTACATATACATATGAACTTGCACGAAGCCATTAAAAATATCATGATAATAATGTCATTTATTTTATAGAACATTATTTATATATATATTTATATTTATATATATATATATATATATATATATATATATATATATATTATTATTCATGTATATATATATATATATATATGTATATATGTGTATGTGGTTTTTAAATGTACATACATATAGGTATATATAGTTAGAATGATTACTGCGAAAGTTTAAATTAAAAAAAAAAGTGATTAAGCTTGTTTTGCAAAATTAAGTGCAAATATTTTAAACGAATTGAGCAAACATTAGTGAACAGCGTGCCAAATAATTAAAGTTTATACGTATGTATATTATTCTGACAAAAGTTTAACTTGTTATTTGAACGCCTACGTGTTTTTTTTTTCGCTCTTCAAGTGTATACAGGCTAATAAAGAACACCCTTGAAATAGAGTAATGCATATTTTAAAAAAAGATTGACAAGGTCTCGTATTAGGTACTGACAAAGAAAACATTTGAAGAGTGCATCGTTCGTTTCGCAAATATTACCTACATATGTATATGTATGTATAAATGTGTTTGTCTTACTTTTCTTATGTCGACACTCTTGAAATTTGCACATACTGAACGAGTGCCCCATGGGACGGTTCCTCCGGCAGTGATGATGGGTCGGAGGTGAGATGGGACTTACGGAGGCGCGGGGGGCCCGCGGGCACAGCCCCACATCGCGCCACCACTGTTTTAGGGTCACTGCTACGCTGGTTACTTTCACGCCCGTACGACACAGGGCTTTCTTGAACCGGCGGCCCGTCTCACGTTTGGGGGGAATTTTGATTTTATTTCGGGACCAACTTTGCTAACCCAACTACACACTGGTGGTTAATTTATTCTAATCAATAGACAGACAAGCACCGTTTGTCGCTTCTTTCGTACACTTTTGTTGAAATGTATCACACTTTTAAATTGCTGCATGTACACCGAATCAGTTTCTTTATACCACACTAGGTATTACGGCCCGATTCGTTTTTTACAAGCATATAATAAATGTAGATACCTACTACAAGTGTACTAGTCTCAGCTGATCTGGAAATAAATATGGATTTGTTAACAATTATATTTGTTGGTCTTCCTTGTTGTATTCCCAGAATGAACGTTGCAACACATTTTTTATTATTATTATTATTATTATTATGCATATGTACGTATATATATATATTGAAGTCCAATGGAAAATTTCAAGTTGAACGATTTCATAAACGGACTCATTCACTCGCTGTTTACACAGATTTTGCCTTATCTAAGAAACTGGTTCACAACTAGTTTATAGGAAATGATTATACCGTTGTGGTATTGTGGTAGGGGAACAGATAATAATGCTGATACTAAATCATGGGTGTGCGATTCCTTCCATCAAATAAGCACAACAGGAAAAAAAATTGAAATAAATTCATTCTTATAATCGTTTACGGAATTTCCAAAATTTCTTACAAAGTTAAGCCATCGACATTTTTCGCAGAAATCTATTTTGAATTTTTATACAGTTGCTACTTTATTTTTTATTTGTTTATAAAAAAAATAAACATATATAGGTATTAAGAGGAAAAACAAAAGAAGGATATTTGTGGGTTTATAATACTTACGTATTAACAGATTTTGTTATCGCAATTGTTTACATTTGTTTATCAATTTATCAAGTTTCTTAATCTATATCGCCAAAGTCAATATGTAATGTATGTTAATAAATGTTATTGCGTTATCTAGGTATATGACAACAGTTGCTTATCCTTTTATAAATTAAAAAATTACTCAAGTCCACCCCATATAAAAAGTTGGAATCTTTAGTCTACTACATATACGTATACATATACTACATATGCTATAACTGTCCAAAGCAGATTTAATCAGGATGTTTGCTAACTGGATCTGGACCAAATCCAAACACAAAATACAGCAGCAATATAAATACAAAAAAAATCATATTTGTGTCTGACTCACTAGATTAAATCGTTTCTGTAAATATAGAGACGTTACCTATCTCCATACGTATAAGTTATTATATTTTCAAGATAATTATTAGATATTTTTCGACAAGATTGTCAAGTAGGCGTTTTATCAACTACATAAGTATAATAGATCCATTAAAAAATGTTGAGCGCCATTGTTGGATAAAATAACGAAATTACAACTTTCGAACAGTGCACCAAACGAACCGCGCTACAAACTGTATCATAATTTCTTTTTAGATTACCTTTTCAACATTTATAATTGAAATTAACAAACAATCATTGTACAACAACGAAAGCGTAAATTTATAAATTGAAAAAAAAACACAATTAAAATGAATGCACAATAAACGTATGAGTACACTGAATAATTTAACTTTTTTTACACAAAGTATTTAAAGTGTTTCAAAGAAAATAATTACTAAGTAACCCACTTTTTGTAACATTATCTATATTATCTAATCATGGAATCAAAAGATCATTTGTCCAAATTAAATAATAGATACAATAAAAAACAGCAGCTTTTGCGTCAACACACGAAAAAACAAAAAAAACAAAACTATTCCGTTGTAAGGAAAAAGGGGGGAAAAAAATATAACTGACTTGAACTGAAAGTGATTCGGAGTTGGAGTAAAAAAATTAAATCGCGTGTGTCTGGATGAGTACAAACTACAAACAAACCTTGATGCGTCAATCAAGATAGGTTTTTAAAAAAAAACACACACATAGACATACATATGTATATACGTAGTATATATATATATATATATATATTTGCGAAGCGAAATTGGCAAATGTGATTTACTTTAAAAAAGCACACGGTATTTGATTTCTAATAAAAACGTGAGCAATTCGTTCCAGTATGAAAAGACTGCGAATGCGAAAGGAGTTCTTTTTTACAAGTTGCGATTGCGACTTTCATCTCTGTGATTTGACGCTAGGGAAATGATGGCTGATGAAATAATGACACACTAAAATGTTGTATGTGTGTATATATATGTATGTATGTATGTATGTATGTTGTAATGTTGTTTAATAGGATAGTAACATTTTTTTAAAAGTTTCAATTACGATTTTATGATGAGTCTAAAAATGTTGTTAATTTGTAAATAAAGTGTTTCTGTATTTGTATTAGGTAAGCAATAAAACATTGATTGGCACTTTTATAGATATGTACCTATAGGCGAATTCACATAAGAAGAACATTTTTGTGGCATGAATCATACACTTTTTACATATAATCATATGGAGTGTAGTGATGATTCATGCCACAAAAATGTTCTTCTTATGTGAATTTGCCTATACCTAAAAAATACTTCGTGAAATACTAATAGAAAATTCAAAAGATGTTGTTTTGTATAAAATTAAAAAAAGTTAGCATTTTCCTAAAACACAATTGTCAATCGCAGGAAAAGACATGAAAGAGAAATGGTAGCCATACTTTCAAAGAACCACCCACGTTTATTTACGATCAACTACATACGTACGTACATATATATTATAGGCAATGTCATAAAGTGTATAGATAGATTAATAATATTATTATTATTGTACATACATACATACATACGTATATTTCAATTGTCTTTTATGTCTTATTGTTTTCCGTCTTTAAAAAGCCAATGAAATGAAATTATAATCGCCAAGTAGGCTGCAAAAGAACATTTGGGTGTCATATATGGAGGCGTTTGTCATTCTATAAACGCGCTGTAATTTCAATATTGTTTTATTGAAATTGCTATGTCCGGCACAAATGTGCAATTATGAACAGTCACACTTTTTATTTTCTTCTATATATGTACATATGTACGCAGAGAACATTATTAAAATATGTCCTGTTCTACAACAACAACAAAAAACAATCAATTTTACTGCAGAGTATTAGAATTTAAATAAAATAAGAAAACATTCTTATACATTGAACCATTCCCCTTCGCCAAGGCTCGAGCGCAATTTGACATTTATTCCGTCGTTCAATCATAACAGAAGCAGATGAACAAAAGACGATAACACATGACAAGATGAAAGGTAAATTGTATTTCGCCTATGTCATCATGTACATACATACATAGGTATGAGCGAAAGAAAGAAATCTTGTATGAAAACGAAAATTCGACAATGGACCAAACAGTAGTTTCGTTGTAGCGAACATTTTAGAGCGGAAATGCGTTAATGATACACGTCTACGGGCATGTTGCATAATTTATGAACTCACACACATGCAAATGTGAACACACAGAAAGTAGAACGTTGGCGCCAGGCAACCCGTCATCTACAGTTTGTAGTTACTGATTTCGACTGTCACACACACACACACACACACACACACACACACACATTCATGCTTGGACAATGTATAGAAAAACTTGTTTTATAATTGTTATACATACAACATTTATAATTTTGTTGCAATCTTTAATATGAATTATATTCTTATTATTTGCTAACATTATCTATAGTCGTTTTAAAAATAATGCCGCTATAGTTTTGAAAACGACTCCAACGTAAATATACACCTATGTAGCAATTTGAAAAATGTTTGGCTTGTTCCTGTATTTTGAAATGATTTAATTTAAAAAAGATAATTTTAGAAAATTAACCAATCTTGGTTAGAAAATATCACAAATTTGTTATGTGTAGGTCACTCCAGATGTTTTTAAAACATGCGTGGGGTCACTGGCAAAACAAATTAGGTCAAATTACAACACAATTCCATTGCACTGCAATTAGAATCTAACTTTACGAAATTTGATTTAATATACCTAGTAGAAATAATGTATTAACAAGGGTGAGTGCGCGCTTATTGATATTAAATATGAAATATTTGCATTAATTAAGGTAGCAAAATTGAAAGTTATCTTTAATAAAAAATACCTTGCATATATGCAAATATATTCCATTCCTAAAGTGAAGACCATATATTATTGGCTTGTCTAATTATGATTCCGTTATGACCACGCGCATTTTAATATTTTGTCAGGAAATCTGTATCGATAGTAATGTCCTTGTTCCCAATCAAATTTGATAGCTTTATCGTATTTTCGATATTAAGTAAGTATAGTTAACAAATATAATACGATACAAATTACCGAAATATTTTCCAAAGTACTTTCACCAATAAAAAAAAACAATAGGTACTAAGTGTACACATGGAAATCTGATCTATGGATTAGAACACTAAACGAAGATGTGCAATAATCTAAATTTTAATAATCCACCGTGTCCGGTCATTGGCCTAAAAGCCTTCGTAGCCTTTTTGATGAAACTATACGCGACGGAGGCGCACAGGAAGTCGCGTGGTTAGTTAAATATCTCGATCGTCAAGGTCGTGGATTTTCCAGCCAATTGTCACACACAAAAAACCCTTGTGTATCATCTGAAAAAGCTACTGAACAAATTGTTTATACGTATGTATGTGTAATATGTGCAATGAAGTAATGAAGGAACATCACACTCTGCATGCAGATAACACGCGAGTGTTTGTTGACGCTGATAAAGACTAAACAAGTACCAAGATAACGGCGGCCGGGTTCATTAAAATGTAAATACAATACATTCACACACGAAGAACATTTTTGTGGCATGAATTATACACTTTTTACATGTAATCATATGGAGTGTAGATCATCAGATCTATACCACAAAAATGTTCTTCTTATGTGAATTCGCCTGTATGTATAATATGTACTTGTATTACAACAACGATACATGACTGAAATCAACGGGATCCGAATGTTGGACGGATGAGCTTTTTAATATTTACCTATATACATACATAGGTACATTTACAGTTGCACAGGATTTATTATTTTGTGATTTATTTTTGTAGTAGTATTAAAACAGTTAAATGAATAGGAAATATTTCTACTTTTCTCTCTTTTTTTGTGATACTTAAGTAGTAGAAGAAGTAAACCTTAACTTCCGGTTAAGAAATGATTGTTGTAATTAAAAGTTTTTCTTGAACTTGAAATGAATTCAAAGTTTTTAGTAGAATAACAAATTTAACAAGATAAAATCGAGTCAGGGACGTTCAAAACATATCCGTTGCAATCTCTATAGCTAATAAATCTTATTTACATTTCTCTTTTAATTCAAAACAGATTTGATACAAAATGCAGTGATTTATCACTTTAATAACAGTTTTTATAAATTAGGTATTTCTTATAGGTAAGTACACAGCGCAACTATTAATTATAATCAAAATTTAGCAAATAAATGTTCTAAACATTTTATATTTGTGTTTTTACCTACGTATGTATATAAAAATCATCTGAAGCAAGCGAACAGAATATTCATTCGGCTTCGCGTGCTACTTTACATCTAAAGCCCAAAATTATTTAGGCTATTAAAATGAAATTGAATTCTTAGTATTTCAGATGCCAGACATTTCTTAAGAATCTGACGCAATAAATTCGAATTAAAAGCTGTAGTTTGAGTAAACAGCGAGGCAAATAATTAAACAGTGATTCAGAACGAACGGAAGCGCTTTCAAATTAATATTTTTCTTAAAGTTTGATCATAATTCTAGTTCAACTAAAACTTAAAAGTGCCAATCTCTGTTTGTAATGTATTTATTAGGTATGTGAATAAAATTCGAGACTTTTCCATTTCGAACAATAGTTAGTTCCAAGTTGTTAAACCAACTAATGATTTTTATCAAAAGCCAATTTACACACCCAATAATCATCAGCTGTTGAAAACTTTCGCGAAATACGAAATAGTAAACAATGTGTTGCAACGTTGAATAAACCAACGAGAAAACGTAATAACTAGAATGGTAGGTACAATAAAAATTACACACCATATAAAAATCAGCAACCATCAATGATAATCAAACGAAAGAAAGAAAGAAAAATAAAAAAACACTCAAAACAAAAAAGAATCACATGGATGTTTTCACTTTTTTCACATCGCGTCATTTACATTGAAAACTTTCCACTATTATTGTTAAATTACAATAAAAACAAAACAGCACAACCGATTTGAATTAGCTATTACTTTGTGCGAACAATACACGATTGAATAGAATCTGTGTCCGTAATGAACAAATGATAATACTTTGTATGCACACCTAAACACACACACACACACACAACATCTAAGCAAATGTTGTTATTAGTACGTGTTATGAGACGAGCGCATTTCGAGCATTATAAACTCAGTGATCTGCACGGCACCGCTGTCGACTAAGAACTAATGTCTAGCGTTCTAGCGAGTAGCGCGCCTGGCGCTCGACTTGCGGGATCTGAGTCGCCGATCGCCGGTTGTGTTATACACGGCGACGGTGAACTCTTTGAATTCGAAAGTATTGCTATGTTATTGCTATTGCTATACTTGCAGCTGTTTATTATCGGTACATTTACAGCCTACCGTACCTACTATGTTGTCGCCATCGTCATGATTCTGTCTGCGCACTACTCGCACCTTCTTCAACTTTAATTAATTTCTTGTCTAGGTACACTTAGCAATTAACATTTTTGATCGATTCTTTTTGTACCGTAATGCTACAGCTTTAATAATTTTTTATATGGTTTTGTAACTGGTAGCGTTACATACGCACAAACGTATCTGTGAATAAATCTTTCTCTTTTAAATCTGACGTCACTTAATAATCAACATATTTAATTTACTATAGGTACCTACACTAATTGTAACTGAGATTCGGGCGTTTCGATATTAAATTGCTGAACGTGTTTTCTAAAATTTGGGTATTTTTGTTACTCAATTTCTAGAAATTTAATATTTTCTATATTATTAATACAGAATAAATATCATTGCATCTTAAACTGTAGTAGTAGTAGTTTCACATATGTATATCTTTTTGTTATACGGAAAAGGAACACTATAGAAGAGTCACTATAATATAAACTCTGTTCAAATGCAAACAATGTTTGTTTTAGAACTAAAAGTAGAATTTATGACTGAAAAATGTGTCGTCTTTGAAATGGATTACAAGGTCAAGTTAGGAGCACTCTAGATGTGTATCTATAATTATTTAGATAATGAGTGAGAAATAATAATAATAATAATTCAACAAGTTCAAGCGGAAGTGAATAAAAAGAAATGCGCGAGCGGTGCCATGTCATGGATGACATAGTAACACGTTCGAATGCTTTTTGCGGAACAATAAAATGAACTTTAATAGAGGAAGTGGGAAAGGAATCCATAATGAAATCGTATAAAACAATGGATGGCACACTCACTATATGTATGTATGTATGTATGTACATACACACATATACTATACTACAATGAGATTTCTGCATATGTACATACATACGTAATATATAATATACGTATGTATGTATGTATGAAGCCGAATCGACCAATTGCAGGATATGCTAAATTAAATAGAAAGAGAATGACCTAGCCTCACTCCCTGTTAATCATCTATATATGTAATAGCTATGGCTACGTCGGATAACGAGATAAAGTCGATTAAAAAATTAAACACTAAATTTATAAACAAATATAGGTACCTACATATTTACTATTACTTGTCGTCGCTCAAATCGGGTACCTATATTTTATAAATAATTAACAACACTATATAACCTAAACTTCTATGTATGTACTACATACATACATACATATGTAGTCTTATTGCGACCCTGAAAGAGTTGAAACTATCAAAGAAAACATGTAAATAAAAAAATGCATCGTAAAAAATAAATTAAAAAAAACAATGATAAGTGAAGGCCATACACTGACATTTTGTACTGTTTACAAATGTAAATAATACATAAAATGTACATATGTATGTTCACATACGTATGTATGTATGTATATACAAATACACAGCTCACAATGAAATTCTTTACAAAATGCATCACATGAAAATCAAGTGTAGATATTTTTCATTTAGATTTTTATAAAAAACAGTTGGGTATTTTTCTTGTTCAAAAAGTTTAGCTAAACGAATGAATCAAAATTAGCAAGCAAGCCCTGAGTCCTGTTGAGGGACCCGTAAATCTGTATTTTGTTTGGGGTCTGTAATGGAAAAGTATATATTTCAACCATTACCAGATATAAATGACGATAGGGACTTAATGCCATTAGGAGAAAAAATCACTGATATTCCGGTAGGGAAACCAGATACCGAAACAGGAAACATCAAAGGTATGTACTCGTATAACCAACTCATCACATCGATGATAAATCAATAAAGATTCGTGTTGGTGCAACGTTTATTTTTGTGGTTACATACATCTTTTTTTTTCTATTTTCATCGCTTACGCACGCTTTTTTGCGTGTTTCTCTATTTGCCTTTGACAAATATTAACTAACGGTCGAATTTAAAATACAACAAATAAAATCTACACTAGAGGATTTTGGCAAATTATATTTCTAGACATTTCCATACAGGTACATACCTATAGGCATATGAAGTAATAAATAATATTTTATAAAAAGAACACATTCCAGACAACCCAACCCTCCTCCTCTTCCTCCTAAAACCCGAAAAAAATGTCATTTACTATAAATTTTTTGCCGACCGATAAGTGGCAAAATAAAATTGATAAATCACCTACATCATCCATTACAGCTTACACATACACAGCAGCAGGTAAAAATAAAAAGCAAACCACAGCCGCTCGTCGTCGTCATCATCGTCGTAGCACGTGACGCAACGTGATGATGAATCATCGAACCACTGGTGCATATCTGCTCCCAATACCAAAGTGTAGCCGTAATTTTAACATTCTTTCGCAATGCGATTTGATTCGCCTAACAACAACGCAAACTATTAGATAGATATAGTAATAGTCCAAAATCATTGTTTGGACATATATCGTATATAATAGTAATCAATCAAATCTGTATCAAGATTCATTCAAGGCGACTTATCTTAAGTATTAGGGTTATCCCGGTCTAAAGTAACATATACGTATTAGTCTGTTTTTTTTTGTATCGAATAATATGTCAATACAGATTAAGCAATATATGTACATACATACATATCTATGCGGAAATGTCTACTTAGAATGAAATAGAGTGCCTAGTTGGTATTGAAATGTAACTTTAGAAATACCATTTACCCGTGAACGTGCTGAACGGTTAATTTTACAAAATAACTTACAAAACTTCTGTACGTATGTACTCGTACATATGTACGTACAGACTATTGGCAAAGCGTAGTGCGATTTCCTTTGTTTGTAGCACCCGTTTTATTACTACATGTATGTACATATGTATGTATGTAGGTATACGCACAAATATTCACGATCCACTTTCAGGATTGAATTTTTTTTTAAATTATTACAAGTACTATTAACAATACTAGGTGTATTAATAATTTTTTTTTGCAAAATATACAAATTTAATTCAGAAAGTTATGTTTATTATTTGGAATTAGAGTTATTTATTTTCATAATCCAAAGTCCCTGTTTACATATTAAAACTGAATTGAAATAAATATCTTTATAAATATTTGTATGCCATAAAAATACCATACATGTGATGTGAACATAAACGAAAAATGTATTTCCCAGAATTATATATTATGTATGTGTTGTTAACATTGCTTTAAATTGTAATTTTTCCGGCATTTAAAGTTCGCATGAAATATATGTAGTATATTGTTCACACACACACACACACACATTTTTTCATCAAGTAAATTAAAAATCCATAGTTAATCGTTTTGGAAATTATGAATATTCATGAAGCACGCCGTGTTTTTCTATCCCCACCTGAATTAATTATCATATTATCAATTTTAATATGACTAATTTTGTACATTTTTATATAGGAGTAAAGCACCGAATGAAAGTAAAATGTAAACAAAGAATGAATATTAATAAATTAATTAGATAACTGATTAGAAATAGCCTCAAGAAACCAGGGTCAATCTGATATTGAAAGGGATCGCAAATGTAGCATATTTTCCAATAACGTGTAGTCATTTGAAATGGACTATAGCAAAAAAAAAATTAAAAAATTATAGGCGCCACATTTAAACCAGTTCAATAAAACCCGGAATAAAATCCAAGTTGACGTACATACATGGGTTGATTAAGCGCAGTATAAACAAAAAACTTGATTTTAATGAAAATTGTTACTTATGTATAGGTATATACATACATATATAGGGATACCTATATAACATATACATACATATGTAATGTATCTAGTTCGAGAATCATCGTTGGCCGCTGGCGGCAAGGTCAGTCGCATGATGGTGGCGCCATAGTGGACGATTGGCCTGTTACACAACACAACTCTTCCTTGAGTTGGGACAGGTATTACATATAGGTAGGTATGATCAGATTGATTGTGCCCCACGGGTGCGCCGCTGCAATTGTGCACGACCATTGCGTGTCAATCGGCCCTCCTGAGTACAACACTGCGTTAAACCACAGACAGTACACCTTATATCTCTCACCTGTCTAAAGCCGGTGAATGCTAAGTTATACAAGATAAGCGATGTAGACACTGGCGCCGAACTGCAGTAAAAAATTATCGGTTATTATAATTGTATATACATACCTATGTATACGTATGTGTATGTGTGTATTTGGATTTCAATGGCATTTTATTTATTTCCTGTTTTAGCTATATGTGATGTATTAATAATATTACAATAATAATAAATTCATTCTAATGTATTATCTAACAATTTATTACTTCATTTGAAAATGTGCTCTAAAACATCCAATGATCTTGCATTATGAAGTAATACAAAATAAAGCAATATGACTAAGTTATAAATCAAATACATATTTGTGTTTTGTAATACCTAATGTGTTTTAGTTTACCGTGGTCGTTGTATTCTGGATGGTTCAAACTCAGCTGTCTGAATGTGTTGATCAGATAAATGATAATTCTTAATTAAACAAACGTACGAAATGATGTATTTTGTGAGAAGTAGTGTTTTGCTGGAACGATGACTAATATTGCTATTGCAGTTTTGTAACAAACAAATTCTGGAAAACACTAGAGCATGCCATTTTATGAAGAAATCACCGTCCTATCCCACAATAATGATCTCATTCTACGTGCGCACATCATTGGCAAGTTTTATTCAAAAGGTTTCAGCAATCAAATCAATGGGCCATTTTAGTACCGATGTAGCGTCGCGGTCAAGTTCATTGAGAATCTGTTCTCTGATTACATATGTATGTATGTATCATATCAGCGAACTGCGACCGATAAGTCGACTCTACACGTGGCCTTGAATAAAAACAAGTACGCTTGATTACATTAGTAGATTCAAATAACCAGTGGAAAATTTGCACTAAAATTATGCAACATCGTTTTTCCCATACCTAACCTACGTTACATTTATTTATTATTATTTTTTTTAATTAATCTCGATAACAAGTATTTAAGCGCATTTATACAAAATATGTTTATACATAGAATTATACCTTGTGGTGTATAATACACAACAATTATTTGTCAATAAAATAGAGCGAAAAAAACTTCTGCTCGAACAGTCAGTAACCTCAATAAAAAAAAAATCAAAATCAAATATTTGGTTGTTCAAACATGCGTAATATATTTTAGAAAAAATCACTATAAAAAAGCTAATAACTTCATTTATAGACCGAATTTACAGGTCAATTCTGAGTGACTATGGTAGCTAAAATATATTTTCCAGTACGTCAACACAAACTATGTATGTAGGTACGCCTCAAAACACACACACACACACACACACACACACAAATTGACAAGAAGAAATGATTTTTCTAATATCACTCGTATGTATGTATGTAATATCTTGACATCGTGTGATTGTATATTTATGTGTTTCACTCGGGAATAGGATATGAAATGTTTGATGGTGTGCATGAAGCAGTCGACAAACGACATCATCAGTTATTTGATAACTTCTTGATCCCCATCAATTCAATATGATAAAAGACTTTCTTTTTTTTTTAATAATAATAATATTTATCTTTTTATTGTGTGCTCGATCCAGTTGATGTTATTTCCAAGAATGTTAGAACTTGATGCTATAGTAGCTTCAATTTATATGTACGTAAATAGAGTAAAAATAAATTATTAAAATCAAATAGAATTATTTATTATACAAAAGAAAACATATTTACGTAAAGAATAAAAAAACTTTTATGTGAGCGACAAAAAACGAATCACTTAATTTAATATTCGCGAAAAATTCTTCAATTCTTCTTTGAAATAGAAGAAAAAATATTTCAAATTAAATTAAAACTAATAAATACATATATGAAAATATGCGATAAAATAGAATAAAAATATTTAGTTTAGGGGATGTTCCGTTTCGTGGTTGAAACGCAAGATAAAAAGTGATTTGAAACAAAAACCACAATTTTAATTACTTAAATTAGATCGACACCGCTTTTAGTGGCCGTTGTATAAAGTTTATAAAATCCAACAATTAACTCGGAATTAAAGCATTTAATTATTATGGTGCACCACCCCTCTGCGCACATCATTGTCCATCGGCTAATTGAATTTGCAATCATGCAAGCAAATTATCTTTGTTAATTGTCTCATAAAACGAAAACCATCGTATTCATTAATTACTGCCACTATAGACAGTATTTATAATTGTCTCTAATACATGTGTGTGTGTGTGTTGGTAATTGAAGAATATTTAATACAGAATTGTAATGGAACAAATGATCAGCGCAGTTTTATTTTATATGTTTAGTAAACAACAGAAACAACGTTTAGAGATTACATGAAGTTGTAATTCAACGTAAAATAACTAGATTTATTATCAGATTTCAAAAAAACAATAACAAATAAAGATAAACATTAAAAATTAAATTTTAAAATTTTTCCATACAAACAGGGTCTGTAATCTATAATCATGATGATAATCAAACGTACTTTAGAGTATCTAGTGCGTGTGTGTGTATGACCTTTAAAGATAAAATTCGTTATATGAGGGAAATTAAAAAAAATCTGTACCGCACATGCAATATGATGTACACCACCTTGTAGTAGTAGTAGTAGTAGTTGTGTGTGTGTGTGTGTGTATATGACCTTCTTCGCGTGTTATGTCTCAAATGAGTTCTTAGTAATTATATATATTTGATACGAACGTGCACTCTAATAGAAACATAAATGTCATAATCGTCTTCTGTGATAAGACATAAGAGACATATGACATTGTTACACGAACCTGTCTACTGACTGTCGTTTTGCTGCTGTGCCCGTTTCATTGCACTATGGATGGCGTCCTTCGCCTTTACTATGTTATATACTACTTTTCGTCACTGATCCGTGGTTTCTTTTTTTTTTGCATTTTACGACAAACTTTTAGAAAAAATTTCTTCATCAATTAATTGAATATTCTCTCAGTTTAGGCAGCTATTAAATGTATCTACATATGTATATAGTATAATGATTGAATTTGAAAAGAAGCCTTTCTCAAAAAATCGAATCAATACTGTAGAAAGTTAGTCAATCTGAGAAGCGAATCTTGTTACGTGGTGAAGGAAATTCGTTAACAAGAAATATAAACCTTAGAAATATATCATTTAAAGGTATGATTAATCGCATGCAGTATAATGAGAATCTTCGTCTTAGTACGTACTACAAAAACTGTTAATTAATACGAAAAGCAAGAGAGAAAAACATGATGAATACTTTCAAGTACGTTGACTTGAAGAAGAAAGAAAAAATGTTTTAAAACACACATGACAGCGAAAAGTGTTTCAGTAATACCTACATACATATATGTATGTATGTATGTACATATGTATGTATTTCAATTCCAGACATAAGCGTTAACTTTTATAATCAAATAAACGATCGCAGCGTTTTCAATCTGGTGATAAATTTCGTCGCGATTCATAGCGCCTCTAATTAATCAAGCTTTCTTCATTTTTCATTTCTAATTGATTGAATGTGTTGTCAGTTTTCGCGGGACTTTTATTAATTCTTTAAATATTCCTCTCCACTTTTGTCCTATTACTTTACAATACCTATGTATGTATATAAACTTGCGATGTATGTATGCGGCACTCCTAATTTCACAATAATGTAAATGAAATGCAAACATTTGAGTACAAAGCTTTATACATTACATACATACATACATATATCGGATATGCATACGTATAACCGCAACAAATCGTTTCTAAAAAGACTGGAAATGGGGATGATGGGGGAGAGAAAGAACGTGCGAGATAAAACCAGATGAATACGGTTTTCATTGGTCTTGTTTAACATTCCACCCACTACTACCAACATACGTATATACGGGACGTAGGCGATACCGGATAGATGTAACGAACAAAATGGATCCAATTCTTGTTAAGAATTGTAGAGTTCCATAGTTAGAATATTCAATTACAAATTGCTTCTGCATGATTTAACTTTTAATATTAACTTCCTTTCCTACAAAATGTCCACTTGTTGTTGTTATTGTTGTTTTACTAGATTCTATTTCACACAATCGTAAGATACATTAACCAGTTTGTTGCTGTAACCATTAGAATAAAATAGGCCAAAGAATAAACGTATAAGCATTATGAAGTGTACGCTCTTATTATGATAAGTGTACGTAATAAATTGGCAATAACATTTATTTATCGCTTTAATGGAAAAAGATAATTAATCATTATCCATTAATTCCAAACATTGTATGAAAACTATCAATTTTCATAGATAGTGTGTGTGTATGTGTATGTATGTCGTCTAGGAACAGTTAATTTGAATAGATTAGTGAAGAGGGTAACACAATAAGCCATCGGTGTAATCTACTGATGTAGATTAAAATGGATTAACGTAATGAACTCTTATTATCTCTGGAGGTTCTGTTGTCTTTTCTAATATTGATTGCAATTAATGGGCCACTATTTAATTAGACTTGCAAAAAAAGTGTTGTAAATTAATACATAACACAACACAACAAGCAAACATGCCACACCAGTGGAAAAATCGTAAATATAAAATGTGGAAATGGTTTATTGAATCACTGTTTGTTTTCAAGTTTCATTTTATGTAGAGGTATGTGTGTAATAAATTGTAGATTTGTGCGCATATACACTATGTATGTGTGTGTGTGTGTATGTATGTATGTATGTACATGGTTATAAATAATGTTGCGTGCCATATGGCATACCGGATGCAGCAGGGTGCAGGCCGCCCTCTGTTCGTAGGCGCATTTCCGGACTGACAGCCGCTGCTATACTATATGAAGTCACACACACACACACACACAAATATCATGTCTGAATGTTTCTCATCACATGTTTACATATTTTTGTAATTGAGCTAATATTCTATTTGCATATGAAAAAACGATCCACATTCGTTATGATGGAAAATAAAATAATTTATGATAATGCTTTAGAATAATGAAATTTCTTATAAACATATGTGATGATGATAAATAAATAAATAAATAAAAAAATCCAACAATCTTATTTGTTGGAGTAACAATGACGTATGTATAAAAATACTGTTAACCATTGTCCGATGGATGTGGCAGTTCTAAGAAGCAAAAGTTAACTGTACGAGACACGAAGACGCTAAGCATAACGCTAATCGCATAACGGATGGACGCGTTGTCTCAGCCGTCATAAATTAACCCACAACAAGGATATCCGTATGTATGTATGTATGTATGTGTTTGTTCGTCTAGCTACAGCGACTGACTAGCATCATACGATGGTCATTCGTTTCATAACTAATTACCAAACACCCACACTTTCCCGGCAATATGCAACTGACTAAGAGCGTCACAATATTTCTTGTGTTTCCCTCATTACGCATCTTTCATTTTTGTCACTTTATTACACCACACATTAATCAAATTTAAAGAAAAACTATTGTAGTGATTTGTTTAATGTTCATTTCCGTTATTTGCCCAGACACAACAAAAATAAAATGTTTCCAATAAACGTTGGACGGATTGCAATCGCCGGTAACGAATTTAGTTTGTGTTTGTCATTTTTGTTTTCCTTTGTCTGTCTGTCTGTGTGTGTGTGTGTGTGTGTGTGTAGCGCGAAAGAAAAAAGTCTTTAATGAATGTGGCTGCCGGGGTTTTACCATCAACATTGTCAATAGCAATCGAAGAGTCTTGATGTTGTCTTTCGGTTTTAACGGATTTTCACATGTTTTAAAACAAAGACGCTGGCTTTTGATGCTGTTCGGTGTTCGCGTCTGGTTAGTCACAACAAAACGCGATTTATCTCAAGGTTCTTATTTGTTTTTTTGGGGACTTGTCGTTTCAATTTTAAATTTAGGTACACTCATTCGTTTAGACACATTTATGGAGACGAATTCTAGATATGTATAGAATAGGGAGAATATAAGTTAAAATCAATTGATTTTATATATATATATATATATATATATATATATATATATATATATATATATATATATATACCTTATACCTACCTATACATATATTATCTTTGGCATTAGGTAA
This sequence comes from Nebria ingens riversi, assembly GCA_018344505.1. Classification (NCBI taxonomy): domain Eukaryota; kingdom Metazoa; phylum Arthropoda; class Insecta; order Coleoptera; family Carabidae; genus Nebria; species Nebria ingens. The sequence goes on from JADQWA010000530.1 coordinate 240,446, forward strand.
GTATAGATCAAAATGTGTATGGGAAATGTTCAAGTGTATCAGCAAATGGGACGCGATTTTTTTGCATAAAATCCATACACCGAAAAACTAACCAACACATCTGATTTATTAGATCTAGCCCACACGTTGTGTGACAATGTGAAAAAATAGAGAAAAACTTACCCCGCAATTCAATACTTTTCGATATATGTATGTGCATATGTATTGCGCGTTACATACCTACGTACGTTACGTATACGTGAATATATGTATTATTTCAAACCAACTGTTTTTGACATTTTTTTCATTAAAAACCGTTTCTTTAACCCATATCATAATTTGCAACCGCACTGTTGTGGAAAATGAACAATTTGCGCTTATAAATGGGAAATATATACATACATACATACTCGTACATATACAATGAAGAACATGTTTGGAATTATTTATTTCATAAAGATAAAATTGCAATTATTGACAATATAAATAATTATTTATATTGTCAATTACATACGGGGGAAAACCCCATTTTATATTGGGCAGAATATGTGTTATACCTATTCAAGTGTCGGTATTTAATTTATAATTTTTTTTTTTTTTACTTTCTTATACGAAGTAATACTATAATCACCATATTCATTCATAAAGTAAATCATGTGACATAGTATCAAATTAAAATAACACCCTTCGCGATTAAAACGAAATGCCGAATCATAAATTAGAGCAATTTTCTCGCGAAACTTCAAATGCAATAACAATTATTAATATCTCACTAATCACCGGCGGCGGCGCGGCGTACTACGTATCTTAACGCGTTTCGTTGGCAGTATTGAAAAATGGCTTGGAAACGACAACAATGATTCACTCGAGTAGAATAATTTCTTTCTTATAAAATAGTAGGTATAGTAGGTGGTAAGAGGAAGTTACGCTTATACACTCATTGTTGTTTTTTCTTCTTCTTCTTCTTCTTTTCTTTGCACACAGTTTGTCAGAACAAAGTTGTTCTCTATAGGTAACTAAACTTTCTCTCTGTACCTATATTCCTCAGATAATTACATCAAACAGACGACGCCCTTATCGACAATACAAAATGCATGACACAACATTATTGTCGCCTAGTTTCTTCAACGAATTTCACTTGTTTGAAGAAAGAAAAATAATCATTTTTCATATTTTACAATAATGACTTTCCAGTCCCTAACTTTTTGTACCTATAACTTGAAAATATGGTCAAGCTTAGTGTCATAATTCATTTCACTATTGTACATTTAAAATTGCAAGCAGATGTATGTAGGTACATAGTTATCGTTCTTCATATATGTATGTATGTATGTAGGTAGGTAGGTAGATGTAGATAATGCATTTTGTGACGATCGTGTGCATTGTACGCGAACGACTGAAATTCGCTGTGAGTTTGTTCACCTCTTCGTGTTATGAACACGCAAACTATTCGAAAACAATGCACACTTTCCAAATCAGACAAAAAGAAGAAACTACTAGGTGCAATGCAGGTAGATTTTATTCGTAAAATATTAACGTAACGTTACGTAAAAAGCGTCCAAAATAAATGGATTTTATTCATGTGGAAATATCGTTGTGTGCATCAATTGGAATTTATAGGATTTGTGAATATTTAGAAGTATTTATTTGTCAATGGAATTAATTAGGTATTTTTGTTTACTACCTATACTAGGTACAATATAAAAATGTATATTTCATGAAATTTCGTTTATTATACATAGGTACCTATAGATAGGACGATCATAAATACAGTAATCAAGTTTTAGAAAACATAAAACCAATAAGGCAAACTTCATTGGATAACCGACAATAAAATAGCAAATGAAAATTCTCGGAAAAGAATATTTGCATCACGGCGTCAAATCCAAGAAGCCTATATGTATGTAATTCTTCCACTAAATCCGAATCCATAAAAGAAACAATCGATAAAACTGAGATAAAATATCTACATACATATATTTATGTAAGCACATACATATGTATGTATGTAATAAATATTTGAACGCATTGGTTTTGAATTGAAATGAAAACACACACACACACACACACACACAATAATGTGTCTGATCGCTTTATTTAAATTTCAAAAAGTAATAAACACACAGATAAAAGTGAAATATTCCGAGAATAATATTTGATTCAAAGCATTTCATTGATGATTTTGCAATTTATGCATTTCAAATCACGTAAACAATCCAATTGCAATATCAGATGTGAAGTATGTTGCATCTTTCAGGAATGCATGTTCTATGAAACCGGGAGTTACATTGCGATAACCCAATTAGCTGTAAATTACTTTATTGGTCATTTAATAGTTAAATTTGGGAAATGATACATTGCCATTTATAGTCCAGCAACTGTGTACCAAGTTCATTAGCACAGAGTAATACCTAGAGGTACAACTTAAATGTATACGCAGGCACTTTCCTTATTATTTTATATATGTAGTCACATCCTGCTCTTTATTTAATGACTTGATTAAAGTAGTAATATTCCCAGAAATATCCTTAACGCTGTATATATGTACATGTGCATGCATCATAATATGTACAAAGATAACATTTCCCTAGATGAGTTCTCGTCTAATTTCAATATAAACGTTAAATTATCATATTGCTATTGCTTAATGTTATCTATTTAATGCACTAAATGTTGGTAGGTACTGATGCAATGATTATTTCATCATTTGATAGGTATAATAAAAAAAATGATTCCTACTAGTAGATTTACATACCTATAGATAGAAGTTTTGGAGAAAAAAAAAAAAAAATAAATAATTATAATAATAATAATAAATACTGACCTGGTTTGCGTCGCGATCCCCACAGCACAGGCGGGGACGCGTTACCGACTGGAGCAGCCAGCTTGACCGCAGTGTGAGAGCCTGCAACCAAAATTCATTATACATTATTTATATAAATATTCATGGTATGTTTAAAACGTACACACATACATTGAGCATATAAATCATCCGCAAATTATTACCAGGAGTATGTTTGTATTATTCAAATCATATTTAAGGATAAATTAAAAACTTATCTGTAACAAGTACCTATAAATAATAAGTATTTATTGTATATTTTGGTTTCACACATATTCTACTATCATTATAAATAATATTTAACGCAAATATATAGGTAAATATGTATGTACATACATATAGGTAATAAAATAGTGTTTAAGGTGGCTTATTGTTAGTGGCACTATGTATTAGTGCATGTATTATATATGTTGATCAAATTGAGTGTTGTTGGGTAGAACTGGACTCTGTTTACATTATACATATACATATATACAAAGTTATAAGTGCATTTATCATCAATGTGTATTTCATCATCTACATACATATACGTATGTATGTATGTAGCTAGCTAGCTAGGCTTAGGATAGATGATAAGTAATTGCAGCTGTAGTTGATAGTAAACAGCGCCTATAATTACTGCACAATGTATTTTATTCTAATTAGTGTAACACGTATTAATTAATGCAAAATATATTGCCATTTCATAATATGACATCAGTTATCAGCGTTCATCTTAATTGTATATACCTACCTAGAGATTATGTATGTATGTAGCAGATAGCAGTGACTAGTACCTATAATTATTTAAATGTTTGCAGGCAATTTGATGCCTTTTTTGTACAGATCAGTGTAATTTATTTATGTAAATTACATTTCGCACTCACTAACTACTATAGTTTCATATTTCGAGACATATACGTAGGTAGGTATGTATGTATGTAGTACATACAAGATATGTAAAATCTTTCGTAATTTTAAATTAGCTTGTAACTAAAATGTAACAATCCTTAACCAATTAAAATGTAACTTTTTTGAACTTGTAACATTTCTTACGAAAGTCATCCTATGAAGTTGAAATCTCTAAATAAACCTCTACCCATTCATTTATTACTACCTGAATGGTGTGCCATCCTACTCGTGCATACATACATATATAGTGAACACCATAGTTATAGATTATTTCAACATTGAGCACTGAACATTGTGTGTGTTGTGTGTGTGTCTTCCGGCTACAGGAAATGAAACAATTGTACACCGCAGTAAAACAGGCCAACATTAGAAAATAATGACCAATAGTTGAACATAAAAAAAGAAATATTAAAAAACACGCACACACAATGGACAATAATGTTCAAAATGGTTTTATAAAACAAATTTCAAACATACATACATACATAACTTCATGGTTATTTACATCAATTGGGGTATCGGAAAACCTTTAACATCCATTCACATCTTGAATTATTTTCAGTGGTGCACTAGGATACGAAACGATTCGATTAAAGGAAAATTTAAAATTTCTAGCTTTTGAAGTGTTAGTCCCACACACATTCCCTCTTTTACTCTTTCGCCGAATAATACAAAGCTTGCATCTTTGTATGCACCATATGCCACGTCAAAAGCACAAATCACAGAAAGTTTCACATATGCACATATGTAGTACATGCATACATACGTATGATGTGGTATATTTTGCCTGCAGTCTTGGAATACACGTTTCTTTTACCAATGTATTATAAAACTGTTCCTCGTGCGTCCCCAATGTATGAAAATAGGTACATATGTATGTCTCGAAAGCAGACATTTTGGTAGCTACATTTAGAAGCAGCAGTCAATTGCGGTATAAAATTCAACGTCAACCTAATGGTAGAAAAGCGTAGACGGATATTTTTAGCCAAGACAACAAGAATTCTTATATACAAACATCACGTGCGCTTACACTCCATGCGTTCCTGCATTTCAAAATTCTTTCTAACGTTTAAGATAACATTTTTGCTACACGGCATATTCGATAGAATTACATATGTACGTACATATATGTATGTATGTATGTAACGTATTGTAAATAATCCATCACAGTCTATTTTATCTATTTAAAATAGTCTCGCAATGGGATTATTGTTTACATCGACTAGCTTATCCTATCGCAATCTGACCACTTTTGTATGTACTGAATGAGAGCGTCTATATAAGTATATCTAACAGGATTTTCAAATAAATTTCATTTCTGTAGTCTGGCAGTGTTCCAAAGTGTGCTCTTGCGTCTGACAGGCTCGAATGAAAATCGAAAAATCCTCTACGGTCATGCTTGTACAATACTCAGCACGTACATGTATGTATGTATGTCTGTCTGAATCGCTTTTATTAAAAGCAAACGCAAACACATATGTAAATCCTCAGTCTCTAGTATTTGATTTTGTGAAACAGGTACACGTGAACGTAAAACGGAACAGTGATAACAAATACCGGAAACGTTGTCTAGATTTACTTCAGCAAATAATATGAACTAACCAAATCAAACACAATTTAATATAGGTACCTAATATATTGCTCAGATCCATCTTTATTTATATCCCGAGAGTTTTGAAACTGAAAGCTGCCTTAAGCAAATCGTATAAAATATGAATCAAAACGTACATTTTAAAGGTGAGATTTATATAATAAATAATAAATAATGATGTGCTGCAAGTAGGTAGATATAAAATAGCGAGATAGATAGATAGATAGATAGAGCATAAATAAAATACAAAAAAGATGCCAGACTAAATTGTGTTCCAGCAAGCAGAAATAAAAGTTTTGAGAAATGTGTATGATCGTTTTATGGAATGTTTTGCAAACCTACGCAATACCATCTTGATTTAAATAAATCACTCTGCTGCGGAATTTCCAAAGCAGTTCGCGAAAAGAATTTCATACTTTTGTCAAATCATTTATATTCCTGATGATTTGCGTAAGCATTAACTAACTAAATATTGTTGCCAATCATTTCTTAAAAAAAACCTTCCTACATATGTATGTATGTATGTATGTGTATATTATTTATGCCATTTGATAATAAATAAAATATCATAGCTCTGAATACATCATGTGGAAATGGATAATGAAGCATAGTATAGTTTTCAAGGCCGCATTTAACAAACAAAAAAAGAAGAAATTATGTCAGACCTTGGGTTAAACAAAGTCCTGGGTCTAATCGCTAATACTAAAATGAGTTTAGCTGCTGACCGTTTATTATATCATTAGTTATTTTTTATTGGTGTTATCAGTCGGTAATGGATGGAAACCGTTACCTACGTAGTATCAGGAATTTTGTTTTATATATTTCGTAGAACAACCACGATCAGAGCCGCACTCAATTCCAAATGAAAATGTTGAATTAATTTGTTTAGAAATATTTTAAATAATGTTACATCGGATGTTGTGGTTTAGGATTTACCAAGCGTAGAGAATTTTCCTTAAAAAAATGGTTTGATTACAGAGAGACAGACACTCGATGCACAGAAGTACAATCACCTCCTTTTGTTTATGGAATACTTTTTTTTAAGGTAATCAGGTTTTAAAACTATTCTTTAGCAACAATTTGTTTTTCTTTTACGCACCTAACGATATTTTGAATAACATTCTAAAAGTTGTCTGTTAATTGTTTGATGAGCCCTAGTAGGTAGGTGGTACCTATAGTAAGTAAAGTATTTATCTAGTATATAAATTTGTTAAAACTGCTGCCACCAATTTTTATAAAAATGAAACATTTTTTTATTGTAGTACCTAATCGTAGAAGAAAGTGCATTTTCCGAAAACTAATATAGGTAAGTGTACAGCACGGCGGTGCATGATAGGACCAGAAGGCAGAGGCGTGCGGTAGCGGCAGGGGCAACAGACCTGATGGGGAACGGTACCCGCGATTCTTGGCGGTCAGCGACCGACCGACCAAGAGCAACTCTACTGCCCCTGCCGCTATTAGTAGGTACTGGTGTTGCACGAGCGCTCGTATGTATGTATGTACATACATACAACACATCTACGTATGTATGTATAACCTGCCCATTGTATATATGTACGTGCATCGTTTGTTTTTGCTCTCTTCTGACGTATTATACGGTTGATGGTGCGCAATGCTGTTTTCTACACCCATGGCTTGATTGAACAACAACGAATTGTCCATGTTGCTTTTTATTTGCTTGTTTTTCGTTTTGCTGTCTCATTATTTTTCGGAAATTACTGGCTCTAGCCAATTGCGAAGATACTCGCAAAAATGTAATTAACACCCAAGGATTATGCAAGAAAATTTAAATTTCAATAGAAAACATTTCAATTACTGCTATAGTATAGAATTAAAGAAAAAATAAATAAAACACAACACATTTTGATATAGGGTGGCAGAAACCTCTTTACACCTCGACCTACACCAAAACTAAATAAAATATAAATATTTTTTTGAATCATGTAATTGATAGCAAACAAATGCTACATCTTTCAGTTTCGATAGTAAAACTGTACGCAATAAAACAGCTTTTTTCTTTTCCAAGTAAAAGTAATGACTGACCTCGAAAAGAATATGAAATCTTATATGATTCATTACAGATTAACGTTCATTAGCAATTGAAATACAAATTGTTGATGGATGATAAATATTTATTTCTTATTTCACCCCGGTCGGTGGTGGTGGTGGTGGTGGTGGTGAGAAACAGTCAAAAGTGAAATCAAACAATATTTTGTAATAATATACATATGTACATATGTATATGCTTCTCACATCACATACCTAATATGTTTGTATTGTATGTACATATGTACATCTCGCGGCATTCAACGTCTGTCATAAGTCTGTATTATATTTATATTTAGGTAAGTAGGTAGGTAGGTAGGTAGGGTATATATACATAGATACAGTTTAGCAGGATGTTATGAATTGCAAATACAGTAGGTAGGTATAGTACATACACATACGAGTACGTACATGCGTATGTATATGATGTTGAATGTTGATATGAAATGCCACCAACACACTTTTGCGTCATGTTATTTCATCAAATCATATAACACAGTATTATTACTTGTGTGATGCCGAGGGATCTAAAACGTTTCCTTGTCATCTTCGTTCATTCAAGATATGGCATCACCATGTGCGGTAATAGTAAATTCAACTCAATTGATTGGCGGTCACTGGACCAAATCACATTTATTGTTGCAATGAAGGGTGCGTGAGATACAGACAGGGACTTTTATGTTCATTATCTACATATGTACATACATACATACATACATACATATGTATATATGCTTATTTACTATATTGAACGTATTTATATGTATGTATGTACATCTCAACCTACACCAAGTACGTATTTATCTAGACTAGACTAGCAGTTCTCAACATTTAACAAATAATTCAAAACCAAATTCGCATATTAAGGACGAATGACTACACATTTAAATTCAGCACACACGTAGGGTCCCTACTACTTTATAGTCCCCCACGTCGCCGACACTGTACTTATTTATCAGTGACACTAACCTCAGTCAGCGTTTCTGATAGCAGACCTCACAAACCCACCCAGGGGCACTATTCAACAATGTCCAACCAAAATATAATATGTTATCATACATCATGTAGTAGGTATATATATATATATATATATATATATATATATATATATATATATATATATATATATATTTATTCTAAAAAGTCTCGAATAATTACTGTTATAAACAAACTGATAGCTTCTTATCGCAAGTACTTATATACTACTTTTCTATGCATTTTTGCATTATGTTGAACACATTCCATATATAATATTTAAATATTAATTTATTTTCCATAAAATTAAATTAAATATTATATATTAGTTACTTATAAAAAATATCCAAGTCGATTTATTTATAAATAAAATTCCAAATAACTAACTTGTCGACATGACCAGAGTGAAATAAAGTCCTAATTTACTCGAAAATTTCAAGTACACATATTCTTAAATATAATTCGGGATACGAGGAAGAAATTATAATGCAAATATACTATATGTATTTGTATGGCGATATTTTTCGGAACGATTCAGAATAGGGTAAAATGATTCGTATACACAAACATACTAGTTACTTAAAATTAATAAATAATTAAAAATTCAACTTTACATTTAAACTGCTGGTCACGCGTACTCCACTGGTATGAGAAAACCAAAACAACACAAATAGTTATAACCTCACTTTACACTGGGAAACTCAAAACATGCTTACTACACTACCGCACAAACGAACACACACAATACATAACACACACACAGCACTAAAAAATCAGTTGAATTATTTTAAAAAACGCAACGCGATTTTCCGTCAAAACCCATTCGAATAAATCGTATGAACATTTTGGAATTTTACAAAACACGCGAGTCACCTAAATCAAACGTTGGTTAGGGCAATGCAATCACAGTTTCTGACTGTTTGCGCTCTTAACGCAGGACGGGGGGAATGAAGGGGATGGGCGGGCAAGAGGGGACGTATATATACCCTGACATGTGAGAGTGTGTGGGTCATTGCTGTTATAAGGACGAGGTGGCGGCAGACGGGATGTTCAGCACAGCAAAATGAGTGGGGAATAGTGCTTCGTTTCTTTCGTTTGTAATAGAGAAGGATGGTTGTGGATTTTAGTCCGAAAGGTGTGTGGTGTGAAGAGGCAAGTCGCAGACGCACACACACACACACACACACACATGCAAACACGCGCTGGATTCCACCGGCATTTACGTATGTAATACGTATGATTTTCACAGGAATGTACTTAGGAGAACAGATTTATTTTGAAAAAAAAAAACATCTTGTATAAGACAGATTTACCATAAAACATGCTATTATAATATAGTTTAATCAAATTTAAATTGCCCTGCAATCTTAGTAATCTGTTAGGTATTACTTAACTGGGACATTATCAATTACCTACTTGATATAAAATTGTATACGCTTTAATAATCAAATTTGTATATAAAATAACGTTTAGAAAAATATATTAAAGGCACACATGATTTAAAGTCATCCTGGTGCCAATGTTATTTATTACGGGTCTATTAAAACGATACAATTGCCGCCAAATAGGTATACAACCTGTTCTACACTACTGTATTTCTTTTCCTTGCTATGTCTAATTAACAGTGGCGTAGAATTTGGGAGTTAGCCTTGCAATCATTTTATTATAAAAGTCGCATGTATGAATCAAACAGTATTTTAATATATAATTTATATCTCGACATGAAGCAACCAAATGCATTTTGCAATGTAATATATATATATATATATATATATATATATATATATATATATATATATATTTATAATAAATTGAATATACCTAATCATGAATGCAAAGACAAAGTTATATGATTATAAAGTTTTGCTCGGTAATTTATATACTGTTGTAACACGTGCCATCTATTGGATAATTATTCACACTTGGTGCTGGTTTAGTAAATTCGATATTCAGCGCCATCAGTTTGTAAACAAAGAAAACATAAGGTATCTACTTGAGGATGCAAGTAGCGCACTGTTGCAGGAGCCAAAGGGGCACACTCCGCCGAGTATTAAAGCAATACTATCCGATTATTGGAATGATTTTTTTCTTAAAATAACAATGTTAAAATGAATGTTGCCTAGAGGGTCCGAGGAAATTAAAGGCAAGATTTTTTTTATAGACTTGCGAACATTGGATCCATTTTTATTTGATTTTTTAAAATAATGATTATTACACGACGAAATTTTCTTTATACCTATAGTAGATAACATATACTATAGGTATAATTTACGTTTTTAGAATCGTAAAATATAATAATCAATAGGTTTTTTATGCACATATCAGCCTTGAACAAAGACAGGTTCCCAATTGAAAGGCAATACATATTTGCATTTAAATGATGAGTTCATAATGAAATGAAAACAAACAAAAATATAGGAATTAAGTGTAGCCTACATAGGTACATACATACATACATACACAATTCTATTACCTTGGATCAAATGTTCTTTTTTCTTTTTTTTTTATTAGATTATCTACGCACTAATTCAAACCTTGTGTAGCTCCTCCCATAATAAACACACACACACACACACACACACACAGCTGTTTCATATTTAGACAGAAATGAATAACAAATAAATATGTATGAATGAGTTCGATTTTTGAATTGAAAATTTTCGAAATGTCATCTTTTGGTGGAGTTTCAAACACATTATACGTACATACAAGACATTAGTTAGTTTTCGCCTAAGAAGAGACTAGAATAAAAACATAGTACCTAAATGAGTCGTTCATCAGTGCAAGTCTTATGTTAGCGATTGTTGAAAGGAGACACGGAGCCCAGCGGCGGTGTTGAGTGGGGAATGTTAAACGTAGATGGATGAGTACAAATTGAGCCGACGGCGGCGACTGCTGGCACCGCAGTTGCCATAGCAATGTAACGCATGGAGACCGACATGCATACATACATACGTGTATGATGAGATATATTATGTACATGCATCCGTGCGAAAACATGATATCAGAACAGAATCCGTGTCTAAGGGCCAAATGTTTGCAATCATCTATTATATAATTCACAGACTATAGCTACATATACGTACGTATGTACATACATAGGTATATTCTTTTTACATAATAATTCAGCTCAACTCATGTGTTTGTTTTGTCTATAGCCAACGTATACATACATATATATATATATGTAGATAGAGAAAGAACTGAGCTACGTATATGTATCTATTTCATAGAAAAAATATCTTCCGGGTGTACAGAATGTAAAACAGGACCACTAAAGATAGAACGAACGAACGAACGAACGAGACAGACGATAGAAAACAACAAAAGGGTGAATCGAGTCTGATTATTTTTGGAATGGTGTCCGTCTGATATACCTACTACGTATAAGAAAGGCCAGTGCAAAACATTGCAAATATGTATGTATGTTTAGCAATACGTAGACACGAATAAATGTTTTCTTATGTGAGATGTACTTATAGCAGAAAAGTGCGCAGTTGGAAAAATGTTTGGTACGAACGTGAAACCAATAAAGTAAAAGAAGTGAAAATGCTAAAAACACAGCTTGCTACTCATTGGACGACATAAAAGTTCGCATAGCGTTCAAACGTGACAAACATATACTTTTAATTAACGACGCGACGCAGTACGGATATGCTTATACCTAATTGATTTTTTTTTCAATGAATATGTGTTGGCTGAATTATAGACGTGCTAATGGCATTTTAAGTTTCACACCATCAAAAGAGTGAATTTCGTTTAGTAAACTATTATTTTGTTCATACACCAGATAAACATAATATACCTGTACCTGTATACGGAACACGTTCTATATTTATATACGTATGTATACTTACTACATATGTACATATGTAGCATTTGCATACTTACATACATATACCTACAGTTATCGGATTTTTTTAAAACAAGCCAGTCTAGTCAAACTACTTTGTATGTATGTATGTACATACATACATACATACATACATCGTTGCATTTTGAAACGAGATCAAATCAAGCAAATTGCATATGTTTTACCTTTGTAAAATACCTACGTATATAATATTTCACAGAACTAATATTAAAGTTATATCGACAGGACGACGTCCAATTGAATTCATATTGCCAATATGTACGTATGTATGTATGTATGTATGTATGTATTGTATGCTCATTGGCTTCCGTCAATGGAGACAATAGATTTCACCAAACATCAATATCAGTTGACAGAAAGCTTTCATTTCAAATGAACTTGATCGTGTTATGTTTGTTTTGATTTTCACATGTCTACGATATATGTATGTATGTATGTATGTGTGATGATGAAATGTGCGAAATTAACGAATTCTATGTTTTCCATTTGTGCTTTTCACAGGATTTTTCTATTTTCTATTTTATTATCATTCCTATCTAAATTGATATATTTACTACGTATAAGAAGAAATGGGAATGAATATCATTAGGTATGTATGTATGTATGTATGTATGTATGTACCTATATGATGAAATTATCAATGTTTTGATGCTTATCTCGAGCACACAACAACATGTCATGATAGTATGTTTAGATTACGTCGTATTTAGTAATAAAAACTCGCGGTTGACATTATGTTTTCGTTATTGCTTTGCCCGCTAATGAATAAATTGGTTATTAATGATTGTACCAAAAATACACCTTACTACCGACCGACGTACCATAATATGTGATTAATTAAGGCAATTAGCGATATAACAAATAGAAAAGAAATAAGAACTCACATAACTCCAAATTCAACGGCGCCACTCGACAATTTCTCATAACTGTGATCAATGTTACATACATATGTATGTATACGTATGTATGTATGTATGTATATATGTACATACATACATATGTACGTACGACGCCGGCGAACCGATTTCAACCACGGCCAGCTGTGATCTGTTGAAAAGTTGTACGTATTATATTGAAAATCCTATAGAACCCAACCAACGCACACAGTCGCACTGCTACACATTAATATACATATGTATGTATATTATTATATGTATCACTACCATGTTGTGTTTGTACATACATCACAGCCACAATAACACCAATTATTACATAGATAATGCAAGTAATTAAGTGATAAAATATCTGGGAAATTACTGGTGGATAATCGGGAAAAATATATTAAAATAATTGCTGACTATAATTTTAGTTGCTTTTAAACCAAACATACATACATAGGTATGTACATACAATACCTACATATATGTATGTATAATATACGCTAACAACTTGTATTAAAGTTAGAAACTATTTTGTTTTTCTCGAAATGAAATAGGTATGTATGGTATGTATGTACATACATACATGAATTTCAATGGTATTGATCGCATCGTTCATACTCAAATGCCACCATTTACGTTATAGTGCACTCTTTTAACTTTGCACGCTGCTGATGCGAAATTACCTAGATTGCACCATTTAGTGACCCTCCAGCTCACAATTCCATTTACATTGTGTACTGTCCTGACTATAGCTACATACATACGTGCACTCCAACATTAACACAGATATACTACTGATTATTCGTATTCTGGCGTTTCCATTCATACATGACATGACATGACATGACTGTGTTATTTTTACCAAAAATGCTAAATAAGTACCTAGTGCCATTTTTCAAACTAAATGTTTACCTATATTTGTAATTTGTTTCGCATCATCACAGCTAATTGTGTTGCTAGAGTAAAAGATTGTCTATGAGAAAATTATATACATACATACATACCTATTGAAATATAAATCGTATTTATGTGTTTTATTTAAATATTGACCATCAAATAACCTGTTTGTATAGTAGTACCTACATACATACGTATGTATGTACATATATCATGATTGTTATAATAGTCAAAGTTGTAACTTGTAAAGTATATCTTTTGATCCGAGCGTCAAAGGAAATGGTATTATTTGCTTTAAAACAAAAGGCGACTGTTTGAACACCCATGAATATGTACATACATACATACATACATACATACTAGTAGTAGTATCTTGTGCAAATTAGAGCAAGCAGAGTGGAATACTTAAATTTGATTTGATGACACTTCTATATACTATACTATACTATTACTATACTATATTTTCCTTTGTTCATTCGAATGTTAGTTATTACAATCGCCATACAATAAAAAAAATACTGAATGTTGGTATATACATACATACATACATACTTACTTATGTATGTGTTACTAATATGTACTACATACATACGTATGTAATATACGGTTGGTTTACGATATGCGGTTATATTATACATTTAATTCTTGTTTGTGAATGGGATGGGGTATTTGTTGAGTTGAGTTGAGAATCTGTGAGCTCGATAACAGCTTGTGGAATTAAAGTAAAGATATAAAGCTTTACTCTGTTTACATTCGTAACATGATTGCTTTACGTGCTTTGTGTATTCTTCTTGAAACTGAATGTTTACTACAAAAATGATTAAATTTTCAAATGTTCTCAATTAAATTAATAAATCGCATGGTTACGCGATGAAATGTTAATAATGTTAAAACAAAAGCAACAGTAGTAGGTACTTACTATAGTTAATTTGATAATTAACTATATACATACATATGTCAATCAGAACGTTGTTCAGTGTCATTACTGATAATTATTAACTGTCAACATACAGCCATTAAGTAAGATACATACATACGTATGTATGTAGATATTACGTTTCTCTCAAAGTGTCTTTGTAGGCATGTGATATTATTTATATGATGTTATACATACATACATACATACATACATAATCCTTTATAATACATACATGAAGTGATTATTTTATTAAAAACACATTTCGTACGGCAGGGTTCATTAAATTCGGCTATTTTATCAGTGGATTGCTATATAAATAAATAAATATATTTTTTTATTACATTCATATATGTAGGTAGATCATCGTATCTATTATTTGAATAGGTTGAACAATTGCATAATAAAATGTACCAATGGCCAATGGACGCACGACAAATGTGCACATTTAAGTATAACTGGCAACAAACATTTACATACATACATACCTAAATACAAAATACAATGCATTGAAATCAAAGTAACCTCGAATGTTACCATGTATCAAAATAACTTTTATATGTACGTTCTCGCCAATTTCAAACACAACATATAACCGAACCGTGCACAACTATAAAAACACCGTAAAACCAAACAGTATCGTGGGTGTAATACGATTACCATTTGTGTAATAAAAATATGCAATTGTTGTTGCAGCAGGTTTTTTTTACTTACGATATAAATATGCAACAACCCTATAGTGCACAAATTCATATTTAAAATACTATATATGTATGTAGGTATGTACCTAATCAAATAACGATTCAATAAAGTCGTTCAGACGAAGATAATATATGTATGTACTAAATGCCAATGGCATTTTCTTTAATATCAGTCAATGTAGTAATATTCATAATAATAATAGATAGGTACAATTTGATAAATATTTAAGATCCGGAATCCGGTTTGTATTGTCTTATAGTATACCAAATATTTGAGGGGCTTTACTAATGAAAATGTCCAACATAAATATATACGTATGTATGTACATACACAAGCAGAGTTACCCAATGCCTTTCTATAGTATAATGTATGCGAGGGTCTTCAAATAAATTCCTCCCCGAACCTTTCATTTAGAATTTTCACTGTCGAGTTTAAACTTGTCACTGTATACATCTAAATTGTAATATAACCCACGCATAAAACATATTTCTAATGCAAGTTCATTCTCGTTTTGTATTAACACTTCTGCAAATTTGTAAATAACCAAAAATTTAACCATATATGTATGTATGTATGTACATATGTGCTATAATATTGTAGCAGCATATAGACATCCCCAGTAAACTAGAATGTGAATATCTTTTCTACATTTTGAAATAATATTAAAAAGTTCCGGAAAATATAAAGACGGTACTGTTCTTTGACACATGCAATAGGTATATATTGTATGTATGTACATACATATTATATGTAGTGATTGGAGGGAGAGTGAATTTGATACACACCGTTTGACATAAGACTGGTTGCAGGTAAACATCAGATTTGTCATTGTATAACAAATAGATCAAAGTGGAAAACTTACCGCGATATAAAGTAATTATTTCTTTTCCTGGAACACGTGCGGTATACACGTGTTTCTATTCCTTAAATCAACCTGTTAGAATTTAGCGCACACACAAACACACACGCACATATACACTAGCACTAGATATGATATATATATATATAAAAAGACGCGCGCACATACTCGTGTTCTCCCGACGCAACTGACACCACCAGCCACCACCGCGCACCGCCAGCTACCGTTACCGCCGGCCGGTACAAATCTTTCCGTCCCCCGGACTGTCCCCCGAGCCGCGACTACGACTACGACTACGACTACGACTACTACCGCCCCTGCCGGCAATATACAATACACCCGCACTCACACGGTTATGCGTTCTAAGCGCAAGTTAAACGATGGCGCTTCATCTGACAATGAGAGTGAGAGTATCGGTATACACTACACAGGGTACACATGTTTGAACAAAATGCAGAATTCTTACTTTTAAATTATCCAGGTATAGTTGAGATATGATATAAAAATCGCCATATTCTTTATCCTATTAGAAAATGTTGGCGATATAAACACGTTGCACATCACCAAAACCACAATCTACCATTGTTTTAAAACTTATTATATAACTGGCAATTTATCATTAGTATAAATTATATTTAATCTTATCTTTTAATCTGATTTATATTTAAAGGCACAATTTTTCATGTATGTATATACAATATACATATTTATTTTTATACTCTTTAAGCATACAATAAACGTACACTTATGAAACTGGTATTGCATAGGTCAATTACCATGTATCATGCAATCGGAATTTTTATTTACGTAAAATTGCATGAATTTAATAACAAATTAATATATATGTATGTAAATAAAAAACAATACACAACAACCAGAAGCAACAAATAGTCGACAAAGAGCGAATTTCTAGTGTAATTAGATTTAACAAAGCTAAACACAGAGAGTCGAGATTCAAGGACTTGTAGTAGTGTTCTTGAAATGTCATCGTCACGTTGGAGTGGTTTGGTTTTGGAGCTGGTCGATGATGATTAATAAATGTTCTTGTATGTATGTATGTACATACAAACATATATATGTACATACATAGTGTATAAACACGAATAAGATAAGCAAAAAGGTCAATGTATGACCGTTAAAATATCGATATTTTATCTTTATAATTCGCTATAAACGACGCCAGACGCCACATAATTTGCAAGTTTTTTTTTTTTTGCCAAGAAGGCGCATAGAAGTAAAATCGTTTCGCATATGTATATCGCACATGCGCGGACTGAACAGTCAGCAGGTTTTGTTGACGGTTGACGTT
The DNA here is from genome assembly GCA_018344505.1 of Nebria ingens riversi. Lineage (NCBI taxonomy): Eukaryota > Metazoa > Arthropoda > Insecta > Coleoptera > Carabidae > Nebria > Nebria ingens. The sequence goes on from JADQWA010000530.1 coordinate 258,208, forward strand.
TTATTTTATTTGTACGTGTTGTGTGATTGTGATGCCAGGTATTGCTTTGCGTCATTGATCAGTTTGTTTTTACAGCATTATTAAATAGCTCTTCCATTAGATAAGTAGTGATGTGTTAAATAATAAACTGTAAACAATTTATAATAAATATATTAAGAATGGACTCTACCAGTGGAATACCTGATGGAGGAACTGAAAAAAGGGAAAGGTAGGTTTTGTTTACATTTTTTCTCACAGTGTATGTACGTACATACATCTCAAGGAATATAGAAAGAAACTTTTTTACTTGTCCAACATCACTAACCTATTTGATATATTTGTTGTTATGATTTACCCTCATTGTTTCCATTGCAGCTGTCTACTTTTACGATATGCCAGCCAAAATTCGCTTGATGAGAGTTCACAAAAACATATTCCACGACCAGGTGGTAAAGAAAAACCACCTTATCGAAATCACCATCATACTCATAGAGCATTTGAAGTGATCAATGTTATGAGAAAGTGAGTATTATTTCTCAAGTTTATCAAAAGATTATTTTATAATGATCAATAACATTTACCACCTTTTTAAATAATAGTTGTAATGTAAATTATTTTCCAAAACAAACAAAAACTGCTGAATTTGCTCAAAAATCTGATCGTTATTAGACATTATTTATTAAAGAAAAGCAGATCTTTCAAAAGTGTGCTAGACTTGCTCCGAATCGCACCATAAATTAGATTATCAAATCTTTTGTATAACTATTTATTTTGTATGTATGACATACTGTCTAGACTAGACGAATTTGTGTACAAATCGGTATCAACTTACCACATATCACTCAAATGATTATTCTACATCGAATGCTTAATTTCTTAGGCAAAATTTGCTTTGTGATGTGACGTTAGTAGCAGAAAATGTTGAGGTACCTGCACATAAAATGGTTTTGGCATCGTGTTCGCCGTATTTTTACGCAATGTTTACGAGTTTTGAGGAAAGTAAACAGGGACGAATAACGCTGCAAGGTGTAGATCCGTATGCGTTGCAACTTCTTGTTGATTATGTCTATACGTCCGAAGTACAAGTTACAGAAGAAAATGTTCAGGTAACAGAAGCAACTAAACGGCCCTTACACATTTGATACAACCACATATTTGTTTGTTAGGTTTTATTACCAGCAGCAAATTTATTACAATTAACTGATGTTCGGGATGCATGTTGTGAGTTTCTACAAGCACAACTTCATCCAACTAATTGTTTAGGTATTCGCGCATTTGCTGATCTGCATGGCTGTCTTGATTTACTCAATCATGCTGAAACTTACATCGAACAGCATTTTACGTAAGTGAATACTTCATCAAAACCCTTCACAACTCTATCCTAAACCATTACAAATAAATAAATAATAAGTAAACAATTCAAAGGGGCTCATCATCCCATTCTATCTAATAGTGATTTGTTCCATCCTTAGCTTCAAAAAATTGCAACTATTGAGGTAATGATTTTTGGTTTTTGTCATTAGTGAAGTAGTAGAATGCGAAGAATACTTAACGTTATCGCCACAGCAAGTAGCAAAATTAATATCGAGCGACCGGCTCACCGTGCCGTCAGAAGAAAAGGTTTGTGAAGCAAGCTGCAGTAAATTTGTAAAATAAGTCAGTTGTGAAATGTGTCGCAGGTGTTTGAATGTGTGGTGTCGTGGGTACACGCAGACGTAGAATCACGGCAGTCGCATCTAGCTGAACTAATGGAACATGTTCGCTTGCCATTACTCTCCCAAGAATACTTAGTACAACGAGTCGAGGAGGAACCATTGCTGAAAACCGATCTAAAATGCAAGGATTTTTTAATCGAAGCCCTCAAATACCATTTGCTGAAAGGCGACCAGAAGATCTCGTTCAAAACGCCCCGAACGAAGCCTAGACAACCGGTTGGACTACCAAAAGTAGGTTTTTCATTGCTCAATATATGTGAACTTTTCTAAGTTTCTGCATTTAGGTGTTACTCGTAGTTGGTGGCCAAGCACCGAAAGCTATTAGGAGTGTAGAGTGTTTCGATTTCAAAGAGGAACGATGGTATCAAGTTGCAGAAATGCCTACTAGAAGATGCAGGTTAGAATTCCAAATTAAGAACAGAAAATCAAGCATATTAACCGATTTTCCTATACAATTATTTCAAACCTTATTATACATTTGTAAAATATTATTTATTGCGCTTGACATAAATAAAGTTGAAGTCTATGATGTAGTAGTTGTTAAATTAGCCACCAGATCTATATGATCATATTAGCTACCGATAATGTAACTTTCAGAGCTGGTTTGGCGGTAATAAACGGCAAAGTCTACGCCGTTGGCGGGTTCAATGGTTCATTGCGAGTCCGAACTGTCGATGTGTATGATGCAGTTATTGATAAATGGTCTACATGCGCCAGCATGGAAGCTAGACGTTCTACATTAGGCGTAGCTGTGCTAAATAACTGCATCTATGCCGTGGGTGGTTTTGACGGTTCGACAGGCTTAAACACGGCTGAAATGTACGATCCACGCTCACAAGAATGGCGCTCAATTTCTTCTATGTCCACGAAACGAAGTAGTGTAGGAGTTGGGGTCGTCAATGGATTATTATACGCCGTAAGTTTGCTTTCATATGTCAACGACATTGCTTTGTTTTGTATTATAATTTCATAGTTATTTTCGGGACAAAGAAGTTGTAAATAGGATTCGTTGTTTTATTTTGTTTATTGCATCTAAATATAGTTCGCTAATATTAATCTAAAATGTGTCGAATTGTCTTTTGTATCTTAGGTAGGCGGTTATGATGGAGCATCCCGGCAATGTTTAAGTTCTGTAGAATGTTACGATCCAACCTTAGACAAATGGGATTCAGTCTGTGATATGTGTGCGCGACGTAGTGGTGCAGGTATTATCAGTCCTAAAATATTGGAAACATTTACATTCTTAGCCGTTCGTTTCCTGTGTGTTCAATAGGCGTAGGAGTAATGGACGGTGTCTTATATGCAGTTGGTGGCCACGACGGTCCTTTAGTTCGAAAATCTGTCGAATCTTACAACCCAGAAACACAAACCTGGACGTCCGTTACAGATATGGCCATGTGCAGACGCAACGCTGGTGTAATTGCAATGGATGGATTGCTGTATGTTGTCGGTGGCGATGATGGCTCATCGAATCTTTCTTCTGTCGAAGTATACTGTCCGAAAACGGACACGTGGATCATGTTGCCGTCTGGCATGGGTATTGGTAGGAGTTATGCGGGTGTTGCGATCATTGATAAGCCAATTTGAAGATTAGCCATTGCTGCCAATGGTGTCGTTACTGGGAGGTAAACATCGAATATATTTTTCCTTTATTTATCATTCAAGACTATCGTCATCTTGGTAACACAACTTATGTTACGAGCTGTACACAATCAGTGCTTATTTAAGTAATTTAACAGATTCTCCTTGTAGAATTACAGATTAGCTAAGAATCGCACCTATTTTAGAAACATTGTGTTCGGCTCTGCTTATGCATGTAGTCCACATTATTTTTATAATTTTTAAGTATTGACCAACCAACATGACGGACAAGTGGCGTCATTCTTGAATGGTAAATTTGTATCGTCTTTTAATTTTGTAGCGTAGCAAGAAATTGTGATCTTATATTTATTTTATTAGTAATGTAATAATTATGATTTGTGTAAAATATTTTTTAGTTATTAAGTGGACAGTAAAACCTGTATAAAGTGATAAGTTTTCTTTTTTGTTCGACCTAATCCATTAGAAAATGATAATATATAAAAGAATAACAAATAAGTGCATATGTTCCTGATTAAATCAGCTGCAAACTTCCGGTGAGTTTAATTTTGAAAACAGGTTTCACTGTTTCTAAACATCAATTGCCCATATAATGTGTATGATTTCCAACGTTCATCCACAGGTATGCAAATTGTAGTGATACAAACAGTATGGAAGGTGCAGTAGGCTACGATCGACTACCATCGCCCACCCAAGACTACGAAAATATCTACGAGACCATCCACAACGACCCCAGTGGCAGCAATGAGGCGCCAGAAAACATTTATGAACGCGTAGAAGATATGCAAAATGCACGATTCGCTCCACATCGAAACATCGCCGACGAGCCGAATAACAACGAATTCTACGGCAACATGCAGGATCAACAACCGAGCTGTAGCAGCACGTATGGACGCATCGGTAACGCCTATGGACGAATTGATATTATTGGTCACGGTATCGGACGCATTGAGAGACATTTGTCGTCTTCGTGCGGCAGCGGTATTGATAATAATCATTACACGATTGAGAATTTTTATGGACAAAACCCGGATATGCCTGGACGTATTAGTAAAGTGTCGGTGCAGTGGTTGTTGGTGAATAAATGGTTACCGATGTGGATTGCGAATACTGGTAACGGACGGGATTATCGAATTATTGACTTTTTGTTAGGGCACAGAGGGGACTATGATAATATACCAGATAATAAACAGAATGATGAAAATGAACCTAGTAACCCTCCGGATTCATAGAATATATAATAGCGAAACAAATGTAATTGATGTGATTCTCTAAGTATACTGTTATTTCAATTTGTTTCCATTTTATACTGATGATTTAGTTTTTTGGCTTAAGTTTTACTTTTTATGCAACTCATGTAAGTTAAGAACTAACGATACATTTAGAGAATACATCTGAATAATCGCACAGAATCTATTTCTATCTCTTGTTATATATTTCATGTTAGAAAAGTCTATCACTGTTGATGTTTAATCGAAGGCCTCTACTAGAACAATTACGTTGTTTTAGTTTAGTTATACTTATTGATCAACATTCACACACACACAGTCACGGTATTGAATGTCAATTTTAGATTATTGATTGTTTGAAATGAAACAATTGTCCTGGTGTTTGTATAATATTTTTAGATTATTCTTTAGATGAGACTGTTATCTAGTTTTTACATAATTCTATCGAATATCTATATTTATTAAGAAAATATGAAATAAACAGCGCTTAGAACATTCATGTATTATGTTTATATGTGTTTTGTTTTGTAGGCTAGTTATGTTGTATGATCTGTTTTCAAAATATATGACTGATGCCTATTATATATTATTTATTTATAACATATAGGTAATACCAGAGAAAAGTAAACCAATATTAGATTAGTAGGACGCAAGCGCACTAGACATAAATAGAATGAACTCATTCGGTAAAGATCGTTCGACCTCGAAAATATCAAACATTGTTTAGCTTATTCGCCATTGTTTAAAATATAACACGACCAGTAATGCCCTTCAACTTCAAACTTGCCATGTCACAGCACAGGAAATCAAACGAATAGACATATACCATTGTCTATGTTAATACTTTCGAATCAGTGACAGCGATAAACGAATCGATTATTGTTTTGTGTCGTTTAAATATATATATATATATATATATATATATTTTTTTTTAATTATGTATTTCTGCCTTTGGGGGCGGAATAGGTCTATGCCAAGGTCAAACTACTTCGCCCAACAACTGACTGACGCGGGATAACAATTCAAATAGCCAATCAAGAAATCAGTACTACATTTCAGGAATCGCGCGAGCTAGTCTTACACAATAACATGTGGCGTACACTCTGCCTTATGTAGAGCAATCATTTATTCATTTGACGTGGGATTTTTAAAGTTAGGTGTGTTATTGTTGATCTGCCATTTCCTGTTTGAAATTTACTTCGGTTAATCAGTAACACTATGGTTTATTCGTAATCATATTTTGTCATGAAACTAACTGCGCTTCTTCTTACCTCAATAAACGATACTCTTTTTGGAGTCTGTATTAGATTAGATGTATTTTACAATAAAATAAACATGTTTACACATAGTCAAAATAGTTGTCATTAGTTTAAATTCGCTTTAATTGATTCAGATAATCGATTTACGATAGATCCTATTGGGAAAATCAATAACAATAAATCTGGTATAAAATGTAATTCCCAGTTTTTCAACAATGAAAGACGTTACTTGTTCATCCGTGAACTATTTTTAGAATGTTTTTTTATATCATGAATAATAATTTAAAATATTTGTATGTCATAGGTATATGAATCACTCGGCGCTCGTAAATCTATAAGAATGAACTATAATTTAATAGTAAGGCAATAATAGATTCGGTGAACTTTAATTTAGCTTTATTGTCTAAAGTATTTTGTTAATATTTCATTCACGGTTGGTGACGAATCAGCCACGTACGACGTACGTAATATATTTATTTTAAACATCTGTAGTGGGCACTTGACATTATTTTGCGTGACTGGTTTCTATGAAAATTATTGAGTCAAATCTATGGTAACCGCGAGGGTAAATACAATTAATCTTTACTCTACTGTAATAACATTTTAATTAAATGCATGAATAATCAAAAGTATTTTTAGTGTTGATACAAATAAACTGATATATATATATATATATATATATATATATATATATATATATATATATATATATATATATATATATATTTTTTTTTTTTTGTTTTAATTAGTAAAGTTAGTAGCTAGGTATCTATGTGGCAGGTGGGAAACTAGTGACCTTTTTGCTGTTCAATTAACTATAACAACACTATTACAGATGATTGTGTAACCTTTTATGACCAATGAACAATTCCAGTTGCAAATAAAGTGCAAACCAGTAACCAGAGCAAGACCAAGAAAAATATGGATTACTTTTAATATGCGCAACATAACAATACATTACAAATGAAACATATTACTTGCAATTGACAACTGAGGACACAAATACCATCAATTTATAATAATAATAAGATGATGATAATGATGATACAGCAAACAACAACAGATCCAATAAAATACTTTATGAATCTTGAACATTACCAAGTACTACATACATATGTGTATACGTTCACTTCCATTTTACTCTTTCAGGGACAAGAAACATATCATCCCATAAACATCATACATACGTATATACATACATACATACAATACAGAACTATTGCCAACTATAGATTTTTAGTTCAATAATACTGTTTTTTTGTAGCATACCATTAGTGTTTTATATTAAAATATAATTAATGCTGCATTGAATTACCATAAGTAAACATAAATTTGTAAATTTAATGAACTGAACCGAAAATTATAAACGGAAATGATTTTGAGAAACAAAACATGTAATTAACATTTTTTGTTTCTAGATCACAATATTTTCTAATCAGTTTATTATTTTATGTTTCTTGTATCATTTAGCCATCTTTCGCGTATTCATGACGTCATACTGATGTGAGCATAGTGTAAAAGAGAATTGATGTCAATCATTTGTTTTTTACTACAATAGCCAGATATGATATTATAAACTATCGGACAAGCCATAGATAATAATTATTTATGGTTCCAGTATTGACTGTTGCTACGAATACATTATTATTGTCACCTACATATGTATGTGTGCGGCAGCACACGCCATTAACATTTTCCCATAAATGCACGTGCGTACCATACACACTCCCACGCTACAATTACATATTGTATTTAGGTATTTCAATTGGTTCACGACAAATATATAAGTATTATAACATATGTACGTATATTTTTTTGCGTCAATTGGAAATTTATTTATTTATTAATTAGGGTAGTCAAGTGTGTGTGTGTGTGTGTGTGTTTGAGCGAATTGTTGGAAATGTTACGAGTGGGGCAAATACGATTTGAATTTTGTTAGATAATAAAAATGTTGTGCGATGATAAATGGCATAAAAGTATCCAATAGTGTGCAATATATTGGATGACTCTTCGCTTAGTCGAAATGTATATGTATGTATGTATGTATGTCCGGTTCCTGGTTATGTTATACCTACCTACCTATCGCTGCTAGTGTTTTCTGGATTGCTGGGTAATTCCTTATAATATATTGACGTGCTTTTGTATGTATGTATGTATGTACACACATACATACATAACGTTTATCCGGCAATTGGAATATGCAATTAGTATTTTATTAGTTGTAAATAGATTTTTATTATATCTGGGTTAAAAAGTTTCATTATTTCTTCATACCTATATCTAAGTAGTATTAGACAACTTCAAGTTGCATTAATTACTAATTAGGTAATTTAAATATGAATAAAAAATATTTGTTTAATTTAATAATAAATTGCAATTAAGCTTGAGCAGCTATTTTAGAATCGTGTAGGTAATGATATAGTTACATACATACATACATACAATATAAAGTAAATTTATGGTTTGTTTTAAATGATGTTCTCGAATGGAGGGTTGAAGTACAAATCAGTAGCGGTAAGACATATTTAATGATGTGTAGCCAAGTGTATAAAATGGTTTTTATTTTTATAGACAATTGTATGGAAATCAAAGCGATAAAAATGAAATATGGTGTAACAAGAAAAGGTATATTAATTGATACACAAAGAGATTCATGTATGTATGTATGTATGTATGTACATACATACATACTTAGGTATGTATTTCCCAATTTAGTTTAATTAATTTTTTTTTCATTGCAAGATATGCAAGGCTAAATGTTGCAATTGATTTTTCGATAGGAATATTCGGAAATGCTTAAGATTCTTAAAATTGTTCATGACTTTTTCATTGTTCTAGATATTGTGAAAAACACGAATGAAGAATTATATTTTATGAAATGCAAAGTCACTGTTGTAGAATGTATATTGTCTGTCTATGCCTATGTATTACCTACCTAATAGTTTGCATGTTAGTCTTTCACCCAATCGCCTTTCATGGTCATACTATTTCGCACTAATTTCTTTAAACATTGTTTCTTTAGCCATGGCCAATGGCAGATGTATGTACTATGCACTCGTATATAGATATTGGCATTCAATGTAATATTTATGTTCTATTGTATTCGGATTCGGATGCAATATGTATGTTAGTACATACATACATACATAAGTGCGAAAGTCACGGTCAGTAAATCTTAGTTGGCTGCCCTTTTGCCAGCGGGATCAACGGGAACGGAAGAGAGAACGGTTCAAATACAAGAGCAACTGGATTCCATTATTTTTATTAATGCCAAGGCGATATACACAAACACACACACACACATATATATATATATGTGTGTGTGTGTGTTCACCAGCGAATATCTATTGTAGTTATAACTAACAAATGCAATAAGTATGCATTAAGTTTAAAAAAAAAACAGGGCACCTATATATTGATTTGTTAATATAAATGTGTGTGTGTGTGTGTGTTAGTGTATCGTTCTTATAATTTATTATTTAATAATTAGTTCAACGTTACATACGTTTTGCATACTATTAAAATAATATCTATGAAAAATGTTACTCATATTATGCTGCCGGATGAATATATATATATATATTGATCCGGTAGCTTAATAAGAAAACCACAACCAAGTAAATGTTGATATTAAGTAGGTATATAAATAGATCGAAAAGTGATAATTAATTATACGGTTGAAAACATATATGTATGTATGTATATAGTTATGGTTTTTAAATACATGCATCATCACCATTGCTCACATTATTTATTTTAATAATTTAACAATATAGGTATGTAGTATGTACATACATACATACATTTAAAAATATGAATGCACATTTAATTTTTATATTTTCTTTATAGGTAAGGTAATGTTCGCTTATTATTCTATACCTACCTAATAGTGTGATCATTTATAAATAATGCTATGTCAAATATGTTTATTAGTTATAGGTACATACATACATACATACATATATAACTAATGTAATTGATTGCTATTAAACATCTGACAACTAATTACTATTTTATTTTCTACCTATACCTACAGACATCACAAAACATATTTTCATTTTCGCACTGGCACTTTTGTTATTTGATGATTCTTTTTCATTTCCGGGATACAGAGATTAGTGTTTGAAAAGTTCCGCCTCACAAAAAAAAAACACTAGAACTTTCAATGTATCTAGATCATAAATTAAAAGTGATTTTATGAAAAATCTAGTTAATAAAAAATAATTAGCATTCCACAATCTATAAATATAGTGCCTATACGATTGTTACGCGCGTCAATGGCGTGGGTTCGGTTTAAAAATTCTCGGACAGAAGGCGGGGCTGGACACCGAACCGGAAATTGCGCACAACGACATTGAGATCAGAAAACGCGTGCTATTTAAATAGATCTTTTTTTTTCAATGTGTCTATTTCGCAAATAAATAATTCAACCATGCGCGTATTTATTTGCTATGCCAGATTGTTATCGTTTAAAAATATCATTTTTATAGTTTTTAATATGTAGTAAATAATTTGGTTGAATAAAAAGTGATGTTGATTTATATCTATTATATTATCAACACCATCATGAACTTAAAATCGAAATGGATTTATCCTTCAGGTCTATAAAATGACTAATTTGCCTTACGTCGTTTAGACGTATGTTTAAAAAGATCGATTCTATATAATTTATACCTAATTGTAATGTTCTGGATAAGCTTCAAATTATCGTATGATTAATTTTGGTAATGCAATAACTAGTGCAAGGATTTGCGATAAATAATTTCGACGAAATACAGTTGAGCGATTTCTATGTGAGGTCAAGAAAAGTGACCATCAAACTTGGTATTAATTTTGCTAATAACAAACATAGTATAGATATGTACATATATGCATCGATCGTGGTAATCAATATTTTAAAAGGATCGAGTCTGGAGATTCCTGCCGACTAGACGACGGACACAAACAAAGCCATTCCATTTGTGTCTCAATTTGACATTGAATTAATTACAAATTACTGTAGGTATTCGATTACAATCTGTTATTGTGTTAATAGTTTTCCTTTTGTTTTAATTAGGTACCTGCCTATTAAAAATATATAGACCGCTATTTATAGTCGAAATATAATTAGTGGCAGCTATTAATAGTAAATATTATTTATAGTTTTACACGGATTTGTTAGATTAAACGAACCGACCCTGGACAGAAGTTTAATTCTCACAACAATTTACTCGTAATAATCAATACATATACGTATGTATGTACCTATATAGGATAGATAAACAAAATAGAAAGTAACAGGTCAATCAAAGCCATGACAAGCGAGATAATTAAATTTATAATTAAGAACTAATTTAGGTTTCAAAATATACTCGTAAGTAATTGCCTATGATTAGGTATTTTATCAGCACAAGGAACAATTATTTCACTAATAGAATTAATATTCAATTTTTAAATCCAACTTGTGATTGCATTTCATGTTGCAAATATACTAAACTGGATGATGAAACAAGTGGTTATCTGGTCTCTTTTCTAAGAGGCATCTTTTGCCCGAACCACCAAATTACGTATCAACCTTTGTATGAGAGCCACGACCACTTAGGTAGGTATATCACATTCGTGGCATAAAAAGTAGAATAAAATCAACGCTTAATTTCATTAGTAGTCGAAATAATGACTATCCATCCACCAAACAAAACACTTGTAGAAGAAGCACGTGGTTTGGTGTAGGCGCGAATAGCCACCAAGACGAGAACGACCACTTTCTCCAAAAGCCATGTGTGGTGTTGTCTGTCTATTACAAACATGTACATACATACATATGTATGTTACAATCGAAAAGTGTGTAATGATTGGAGGGAATCTGTGCGGTCGGTATCCCACTGACTGAAAGGTCCAATCCCCCACAACACAGAATACAGAATACAGAACACAGCATAGCACAAACATAGATTGAATTTTAGTACGGTACTTGGTTATGTCAGTACGTTACATTGCCAAGCCGGCTCCTCGCTCGTTGCTTGACCACCATCCATAAATAAATAACCGTACCGTGTTCAAAAGTGCGCGAATTATTTATCTATAGATAGACTACAGATGGAATTATTGATACAGTGATATACGAGTTCTACATTGTGCGATTTCTTTCAATAGATGAAGTGAAGAAGATATTCATATATTTGAAAGGTTAGAAATTACTATTCCTTTTTTATATCTCTACTTGAACAACATTCTTTAAATTCCGTCTACTTCGTTGTTGCGTGTTTTTAATCATACCTACGTGTATTTCCAATTACAATTACATCTGATGAATGAATGAATCAGTAGGAAATTATTATTTCGTGAATATAATAGGTATTATTGTATTGGTATGTAAAGTAATCAGAATACATATTATGTTGACTTAGGAACTGTGAATTGTGATAAGATTTAAGAGAGATATTGACCTAATTTCATCTTCTGCTATGATAAATAGTCTAGCTATTTAATAGGTATAGCAAAAATTTTTTTAAAAATCTGCAAAATAGTACTACCTATTGCTTCAGCAGACATTTAATTTTTAGAAATCCAAATTATTTCACAACATACCTGCCTATTTCACTATAAGATTATTAAATTATGCACGATGAAGAATTTGACAGGTTTGATAAAATTTCTGGAATTGTTCGTCGTTTGAATTATTTTAAATATTCACTATTACACACGTGCAGTATAATAAACTATATTTAATTCGTTGAATAAGAATAACGTCCACATATACATACATATCTATAGGAATGTAGGTATGTTTGATCCTATGCGATTTATTTCATGAAATGTTCGTGATTGATTTTACCGTAATAAGTACCTACTTTTACAATTGGCACGTTTTTTGTTTACTGTATCCATTTATGAGGTTCATGGTTCGTTAACAAAGTGTTTATCATTCCTACATATACTCGTATGTATCTAATACCTATGCACAATCAAAAATTATGTAATGTTTGTTATTATAACATATATGTATGTGAGACTCTGCGTAATATTTTCATGCTACAATCATTTAATATACATTTAGTTTACTATAGTTCTACATATACCTATATAATACCTAACTGTTATTATTTATTTCTTATTGTTTTTAAAATATGTATATATATATATATATATATATATATATATATATATATATATATATGTATGTATACCTATATTATTTGTTACAGATCTCGCGCACAACCACGAAATATAATAATGAAGACTGATTAAATAAAAGAAATAAATGTGATTAAATACAATTTAAAAATGTCGATACTCAACTATAGTGTGCCATTCGCGCCGGCTACACCAAATCCGCCGCCAGCCCTGTATCAATCGCCGCCGGTACTAAATTATAATCCACCACAACCGCAGGGGTACCAACCACCGAACACATACCAAACATACCCCAGCAATCAAAACAACAATCCATACTTTAACAGTTATCCTCCTTCACAACAACAACAGCAGCAGCAACCGCCACAACAACCTCAACAACATCAGCGTCAACAACCTTCACAAACAAATAATTTCCCTGAAAAACCACCAGGATTTACGCGCGTTGATACTAGAACGGCTGGTGGACCCAACACGAAAACCCAAATACATGCAGTTGTCGATTACGATGATGACTTTGGTGATTATTACGATGACGATGATGGCAAACGGCAGCCTCATGTGACGCCGATTCAAGGACCGATTTTTTTGAAGAACGGTACTGTTCCTGTGGTACCGTTGTACTCGTATCCTGTTATCAATAATGGAACTTTTATTCAGATTCCGGTAAGTGTCATCCCTGTATTTTATAAACAAAAATCTAATAATCGCCTCTGAAAGTATTGAGGATTTTAGAAAAGAAACAATTTGTTAACTAGTGTTAGTTCATCGCTACTGATCGACAACTATTTTTAATCTTATTGGTCATCATTCATTTAATAATAATAAATAATGTGCGAATAATGGAATTGTTAAATTTTCATCGATATATGTATGTATGTATGTATGTATGTATGTACGTACATACAATCATCATCATGTCTGATGGTTTATGTAATGTGGGCCAAGTTTGGCGTCTTTATTTTTGAACTGTGAGTTGGGCAGGTGTCTTAGTCTAGGAGGTAAATGTCAGCCGATAGAAAGTATATTCTGACATATTGAAAACGGCATACATACATATATCACAGATGCTTGTATTGCTATACTATGATTCATCTTTATAATGGATCTACGAACTAATTTACATACATACATACATACATACATATATGTATATGTGTAAGAAAGCACCCTGGAAATATCATTCAACAACATATATTATGTAGGTAAATAATATACGTATATATATATATAGGTACCTAATCAAATAGAAACTTTTATACGTGTCCAGCATATAAAATTTTCGAACATGATGTCTATAAATATAAAACATACGCCAAAAATGTATCTATTGAGGTTTATTACGGTGAAACGATACGTCGCGTCGGCAAGTTTCTCCGGGTATTTCGGTTCCCCTGTCTAGGAAACACATACAGACAAAACACAAGGAAATATGACTCGGTCAGGGTAGCTTTATATACATACATAAATGCATACAACAAGGCTTAAGAGGTGATAGTTAACCTAATTGTTATAATATCTATAAGCTTCTTCACGATTCATGCACAAAGTAATATTGCGTGGTCGTTGAAGCAGACACTCCCACTCTGTATCCGTAAAGCATGATGACTTTTCACTATTTTCAGTTACACTCTTTGTTATGCATGCATCTTATCTTCTCTTATTTAAACCGTTACTCTCTTTTGTTTGCATTTTGTAATATATACCCCTACCTAGGTAATAACATTTCGCAATTAGATATTTAGGTAATACCTATATAAAATATATTCATAGGTGCCTATATAAAGATTTTATAGCTAATAGGTATTTTTTATTCTTATCATCTACTAACATGTCGAACGCAAGCAATAAAACAGAATCTAAATGGCTAATGAAACCGTAAGGTTACATCTAATTTATTCGCTCCATCTTCTAGTTTAATCGACTATTTTCGTAATCCGCTCGTTATAAAAACCAAAAAACTACAGAAAAACAGTATTATATTGTTATAAAAATGTACGATTATATCTAAAATGTCAACAATAATTTATTCGAAACTAGTTTTGCATAGAATTCGTGATACTTTCTCTATTATACATAGAGGTATACTACATAACAAATGTAATGTGTTGCTACCAAAAAGGAAAAAAAAACACACATACATTTTTACAAATGTTTACATTTTTCAAAAATGTTGATCAAATGTACACACTAATGTGTTCATTTAATAAATTTTTTACTAAAAACGATATCCATTAATTATATACTACTCACAACATAATTAATGTTAAAATGACTTGTTACGATTTTTTACTAAACTACTAAATTGACAACTTATTTCGTAAACAAACAAGTTGATATTGATATATGTACATACATACATACATACATAGGTAACTAATTGACATACATATATACATAGGTATATGAAATTATCTTTATATTCGCAATAATATGCATTTTTCTATTAGATTTGCCCCGTTTTTATTATTTCAGATCGCAATTTTTAATTACCTACCTATGTATATAACAACGACATAAACATTGACCGGAAAGTAATCTGATTTGATATATGTATGTACCTAGGTAGGTAACTTATATTCCAGTGTTCGTTTTACAAGGTTATATGCAACCAGGCATCAAAGTAATAATAAATTACTCTACAATCTAATCAGAATAAGATTTACAAAAATGAATCAACGCAATTTTTAATTAGCATCGTTTATGTATGTATGTAGTACATATCGTACATACATACATACATAGATATGAACCTATAATAAATTTATATCGCAAATCTCTGGTACAAAACAGATATGATTGTTGATGTTCCATTTAGGTATAATATGTAGATGATGCAAACGATAGTTAAAATGTTCTTGTTTAATATCATTTATGGTGCATTATAGGTATGTGATGTGCAACGATACTTTAGATGTTATAAATAAAATCAACAAAAGTCGAAGGCCGTGTTTCAAAACGAAATTCTATTTGGGTCTCAAACATTTACTCTATAAGAAGAAAGGGTTCGTTTAATTGTTTGAGTTATGCTTTAAATATTACGTAAGCCATTGTAAAGTCGAGCATTTATTGGTAGGCATGTATGTACATATATTTAAAACAGTTAGTAAATCATAACGAACATAAAATGTTTTTCTTTCTTTCGAAATTTTATTGTATTTACATCGTGATTGATTATTATTCGGTATTTTAAATGAACTATTAACAAGAAATAAAAACGTAGTGGCCGTGATTTAAGATTAGATTGTAGGCGTGATCTAGGTACCTATAATAAATCACGGAGGTATGTTCGTTGAAAGTAGATCATAGTTAAAATATCCCGGGCCGAAAGAACCTTGTATGTATGTATGTATGTATGTATTACATGCATCACCTGTTTAATAATACAATGCCCACACTATTGAACTTTGTTGTAATGTTGACATGCGTCATTTGAGGAATGTACAGGTACACTTACATAACTATTTGCGGATTATATCAAATTAGCAAACACTGATTCATCACATACATATATTTTTAACGCGCTATATGGAAAGGACCATTAAAAACGAGATACTAAAATCTCATCCGCATGGTGCTAAGCGTGCAAGGCATGTATGTACTATGTACCGCTAAATGTCTCTCAAAAATCATTTAGCAATACTTATATCAATCATTTATGTGCTCTATAGTTGAAAGAACATAATCGGAATAGCTTGCATGCGACACGAATACATTCTTCTATGCACATATCGCGGTTTAAACTATTCCGAGTAGACTAGATTATGTTTATGTAATAAAATCTATTTGATGGTAAATCGAAAAAAAGTGAACAACGCACATATGTATGTATGTATGTATGTATGTATGTACATACATATGTAAGTAAATATAGGAGAACCACATATTCTTACAATCTGATTCGAAACACAAATATCGAAATGATGATAACAATAAAGTACCTATGTATGCATCTACACATGAATTTGTTTTAGTTGTTGCGAAGGCCAATGCACATTACCAAAGTATTTATTATAGGTACTTTAGTTTAGCTTGAGGTGAAGTGAACGTGTATAGGTATATAATACCTAATTGCACGGAACAATGGATCATGAAAAGACAATAACTAAGTTTTTTCAACGACCTAATTTCAAACAATAAATAAATGTGTTTACACATACATATAGGTGTATACGTACATATCTTGAAATTGATTTACTGACTCAAATCATATATATAGGTATGTATGTATGTATGTATGTACATACATAGGTAATTATTGCTTTATGTTTAGTACAACGTATTCATATTTTATTTATTAGTCAAATGTAACCGCCAGAAATTAATCCTGCATTCACATAAATACTGGTTGTAAAAAGTATTCATATTTATGAGTGTTTATTAATAATTTTGTGTTAACCGCAAAACAGGTAGCCACAAATGAGTTAATATCTTTTTTTTTTATTATTATTATTATTATTGTTAAAGAATGCAAAGAATTTAAAATCGAACCAGTCCTTAAATATTTTTATATCTCGCATACTAAATCAACGGGGCATTCCATGATTATACATCTTATTGTATTGATGACCTTTACCTTAAGATGTTTAAAAATAACAAATAAATTGTCACATATTAACTAACTTAAAACATAATATTACAAGTTATAAATCACAAATCAGTAGGTACGATTAAAAGTTGATCAGATAAAAATGAACACCTTCACAACTCAAACATATTTCAAAAATTATCGTTTGTCATAGGTTGGGTCAATCAATTATAAACATATTGTATATTAACATTTAACAAGGTAATCACGCACACACACACACACATTTAATTATGTATAGGTATATGTAACAATTTCTAATGTCACATAATCATAATAAATCAGGTAGCGGATTTGAGGGTGTGTAAAGTATGCTTATACTTGTTAAGCATGTATGTATGTTCTATTTTTTTTTATACAATAAGTTAAGTGTGAACATAAAAAATGCTGTTCACTTCTTCGAATTTGTGTACGGTCACAACCAAGGCTAATAAATAAATAAGACAAAAATCTGTAGCAAATATACATACATATGTAAGTACTGGGCGTTTCGTATCTCATGGTAATACACACGATTTAGTAAATATTAATCAATCATTTTCTATACGCGCTTCTAATACAGTAGCATAAAAGCTTGGTTGAATCATACGTATGTACGTATGTATATATAAAACGGCGTATTTATTCCTTTCATTCATCGACGTTTTTATTTAGCATTGTAAGTGATTGACACAAGGTCCTGCCCATCAATTGATATCACAAACACTTAAAAACGTTTCAATTGTTAGTTTTCACATAGTTTCGAGCTGGTATTTCCAATTTTAACATACATACATACAACACATGAGATGATAAGTCATTTTTGTTCATAACTAACACTGGCTGCAGGGGTCGCTGCGCCGTGCGCAAACCCGGAAGTGTTTTTTTTTTAATTTTCTACAATAATATAGGTGGCTAGATATTTATATGTTTCTGTGTATTACTTGTTAAATATTTCAACGCTTAAATTGTCTAATTTATATAATTAGTAGTTTTTTATTGAGTTTTTACACAAAATAATTTAGATTCTATTGATAATTAAGACGATAATGTGTCTGTGTGTGTGTGTACAGCCTAAACTGTTGAAGGAAAAATGATGAAACTTTAGTAATAGAATCGTTTCAAAGGTTAGTTTGTTAGTTTTAATATCCTTCCTATCTAAACTACGTAAAAGAAAGCAATGCACTACAAATGTTTAACTAAAAGATTCATTGTAATGATTACAATAAATAAACAAGTGCGATAAATCAAAATAGAATAGAAAGTGTAGTAATCGATTACAAAATAGATCAACACGAATCGAAATGATTTGTTATTTCTAAGTAGCAACAATTCTTCTTCTTGTATTAGACATCATCAGCTATAATGGTCTTCTTTCCTCTCACTATAAACATAAAATAATAATAGGTATATGATTGCTTTTACCATTTATACACGGTAAACTAGTTTACGCATAAAATGATGTGTCATTACTGCAATAGACATAAATGTGCAGGTGCACTTTGGCGAGTAAAATGTCTGCAATTGTAATGACCGTAAATATGAATCATGTGGTTAATGATAAAGAAATGTGTTAAATAAATTATAATTCGTGTAGACAAATATTAGAACAGTATTAAATGGTTTGCTTTCTTTGCTGAGCAAGATGATTTTCGATTTATGTACATCAACGAAACGAAACAGAAAGTGAAATTTAGTGTTGCGTGTCGGTGAAGTACCTACTCGTATGTATGTATGTATGTATGTCATTGTCAGATGAGGAACTGTCGATGCCTCCACCTCCAGCTAATACTCGAAAATTATTACCTATAAAAATAATCATATACATAGTTATTAACAACTCATCGTGAATTTAACACCAATCAATCACACAATGTTGTATGTATATATTAGGAAAGTAATTGAAACACAAATTAAAGTTTTATTTCAATAAAATTGCGTTACTTCCTGTGACCTTCGATTTGTATTTTAGGAATTTAAATGCAGTAGCGTGTTTATTTAAATAATTGAATGTGTTTGTGTAACATTCAAATATTTATTCGCACTTCAACCAAAATAAAAACAACTTTTATAGTAATATTTTTTTCTTGCAATTATGTATGTTTATTCGTATCTTATACCTAGGTATATGAATAATTCATAAACAAGTTTATATTTTATCATAACACTGCTTAGTATGACAAAAGCCTATACTTATTAAATTGAACAACTAGATCGTTTAATTCCAACAATATATTTTATAAATAAGAAAGACAAACGGAGCTCAATCCTACTCTGTCTTGGAACATATATTGCGCCTTCGTAGTAGCAACCAGCATAACAATTATGAAAACTGATATTAAGTATATATATATATATATATATATATATATATATATATATATATATATATATATATATATATATATATATATATATATATATATATATATATATAAACATTCGTAACGTATTTATTATTATATTGAGCGATAACTAAACTAAACCAAACCAAACCATGATTTCCTGTCACAAAGATAAACTATAAGTTTCGTGGTGGTCACTGATAAATTATTTATTTATAAAATGCATACATACATACTACCTATAATATATTATTCCAGAGCATATAAAACATTCAAATGATAATATAGTAATATGTATGTACAATTTATCTACACACACATACATATGTATGTATGTAGGTAATTACGTCGCACTTGCGTATGTCCAAAAATAGCCGTTACCATTGAAACTCCAAGGCACTATGAATGAATCTACATAACCTGCCGGTTTAATTATACAATCACGCATTATGACAACATATAATTATCGAATGAGAGAATAGACAACGGCAAAAAATACCGAAATCCACGCCACTGGGTGCCATTGTAATTAGTAATCGTTCGGCATCGAATGGCGAGCGTCAATTCATATACATACATACATACATAATACTCACACTTGTACGAAATTGTTCATTCTGGTAATTCTTATTCGAATCGTGTTGTGTTACACCTTAGAGAAGTTTGCTTGATGATTCAGTTGGTCTTCGGTGTACCTTCGTTTCGAACGTCTGTGCCTTTTCACTTTTTCGATTCGAATTGGGAATATGTCACTAACCAGACGATTGGTATGTTATTTCAAATATTTATTTTTATTTGGCACAAAGGATTGATGAACAATCAAAAGATAGAAATGTTTTTTCGTCGTTCTATAAATATTAATACATATGTATGTATAATCAATTTCGTTTTAATATGGCAATAAAACTTAAATGCATAATATATTCACTATGTTCCAATGCTCTCAATTTGAATGCTAAACACACACACACACAATTCAATCTAAGAAGAGTACGAACGCGCAATACTGGGATACCTATACGGAATAAAACTTGTTTTTAAATTCGCTAACTGTCGTCTCTGTATTTTATAATGCAAAACAATCATTTTAAGAATTATTATTATTGTACTTTTGCACTAAATTAAGACTTCGATTTAACATACAATATGTAGTACACTTATATTTGGTACAGATATAGAATTTATTTATTTGTTATTCTAATTTAAGAGAAATAATATACAAGTTGGAGTAATTAAACGTAATTTCCAAGACAAAAAAAAAACAATGTCTTGTTGTGTTATTTCATACATAATCTACATATAATAATTGCTCTAACAATTAATTGTGGTCATCTCTGTTTGTTGCGTAACATTTGTCTTATATTATTTAAGTGCGGTTTATCTAGATTGTATATCTGATAAGACGATCACATGAGCAAAATGGGATTTTCTCATTGGTTGTTTTATTATTATTCAATGTGAACAATTTTTTTGAAATGTCATGCTAGATGAAGGCGCTTTCTGAAATAAAATGATTTGTCATTATATTTTCACAAAATTGCGAAAACAACAAATGGCTGAATCTGACTTGAATCTTATATTTCCTTGTTTGATCAAGGGCGCATGCAAATGTTGATAATAAATAATTATAAGGCATGCATATCGATAGTTTTTATGATTCGTAATAATATGGGTTACTTTTTCTGATGGTTCCAGATACTTTGGACGGCGTTGTCAGTAGCTTTAGGTTTGGAAATTCGTGGAGAAATAATCCGTGGTGTGCCATGTATAAAACGATACCATCAACTATTTTGTCCAACAGCCGGAAACAGTTATCCATTGTGAGTATTGATACATGTGTAGATCGGCTTTTGTTTGTAACATTCCTTTCTGCTTTAGAGATCGTATCGAATTGTTTATAGATGAGAATAAAGCGTTAATGAAACGAATGTACGGCGACTTTCAAATGACACCTGAATACGGACCAGGCCCTGGTGGCGGCCGAAAAGCAAAACGGGATACTGAAAAAACACAACCAGGTGTTCCAGATCTTCATGCGGACCCATCGGCGCATCTTGACTATGGCGAATCGTATTTTAGTAAGTTGCGAAAACCACGACAGAGTTTTCGCAATAATCAAAGTACAGAAAACGGACGGTAAGATTTAGAAGCATTTAATTAGTCATTTTTAAATAAAATGGTGGAGGTGATGAAGCAAGTTTGTTTGAATGGAAGTAAAGGGTTTTCTGCTACCCCATTTGATGGTAGTAGGCATGTAGTTATGTATGCTGATATTACCTATAGTATTTAAAATATTATTTCAGAGTGGATGCGTGTGAAAGCAAAACAGAAATTGTAACACCATATTGGGCTTCGAATTCAGCAGGAAAAATACGTGCCATTGTAAACACACAACATTTCGAACAGGCTATACATCAAGAAGTATGCGCGTAAGTATACCAAAAAAAAACAAAAAAAAAAACGATATTTGTTATTTTATATACATATATGTGTATAAATATAGAAAAGTCCGAACAAATCGTTGCTCCGGCGAATGTGGATGTGAACAAAAGTATAAATGGCACCGACTTTTGGCCTATGACCCCGACAACGATTGCAAAGGAATTTTCATGGATTGGTTCCTATTTCCATCTTGCTGTGTATGCCGATGTAACCCGACTTGACGAGGCTTCAATTTAAAAAAAAGGTTGTATAATTTGTTGTTTGTGTTGTGCGTGTTTTACAAAAATGAATTCTAAACAACGACAATAAACGAATGTTTTACAAGTGAACAATTTTACCATATTTGCATGTACATACATACATACACTGTGTTTCAACAGTCTGTATATATACCTATATATTAGTTAAGTCTTTTTTATTTTAATATGAGCCAAATTTTTTTTTTTTATCGTATATAATTAGTGTCATTTTCGTTTGTTTTAAAATCATTTTAATTCCTGTGCAATTTCTCATTTCTATATTAACAATTTTGGTTATCCTAACATCAACACCTCATCGAGATATATTTTTTCACTTAACATCAACTTTGTAATTATCTTTAATTGTTTTAAACTTGAGAGATTTTGTTATTAGAATAACGGTACGTCTTTTATTATTTTTAAATCTAAGCAAATCAAAATGTTATTTTGCATTGTATAAATGTGTTCATATAAGTTATAAGTATGTGCAAAATTTAATCTATATACCTATTATGAAGTTACCAGATGAATTCAATGTTATTCAGCGATTTTATCATTATGTATTTATGTGTTTCGTTTCTCAGTAATCCTAATTCAGATTACTGTATTACTATTAATAGTTTGATTCAATTAAAGTATTATTCCTAATTTAACTATGTTTTATTGCGTGACTGCTGAACTTTTAAAGGAAGATATATATATTGTTGTTTTTTTATATAGTAACAATCGACCTAATATATTCTTTCTATAATTTTCTCTAATAATTTTATTTAAATTATTTTGTACACAAAATAGATTTAATATGGATATTTAACATTTATTATACAACTATATATTATTCATAATTGGTATAAAATTAATAATTAGTTCTTCAATTCACAAAGATTTTTAATTTCTGTAACAAATATTAAAAGGCAATTATTTTATAAATAATATTAAAATAGAGAAAATCTCACTTTTAACAATAATATGCAATTCTTGAACAGCTGGCGATTCCGGAAATTCATGCATAAAATCTTTTCCTTCATCACAGCATCGTGCTAAACGTGGATCCAAAGGTAAACTACCCAAAAACTCTACTTTCAATTCGTTACACATCTCCTTAGCGCCACCCGTTGTTGCAGGGAAAATTTCCGAACGAGTCTACAGCAAATAGTATTTGAACATTTTGCACTTACATATATTTAAGATGATTCTGAATAACACACCTTACAATTGGGACACACAAACATTGACATATTTTCCACTACACCCAAAATATTCACATTTACTTTACGGCAAAAGTCAATCTCTTTGCGGACATCTAACAACGCAACTTCTTGCGGCGTTGTTATAATAATAGCACCAGTCAATCCAGTATGTACTAGATAATTCACCGAAGAAAGATGCTCATCGGATGTTCCTAGTTATTTAAAATGTTACATTTATGACGTTACCAGAGGAATATTGTGCAAACCTGGAGGTGTGTCCATAAGTAAGTAATCTAATTTGCCCCAATCTACGTCACTCAAAAACTGACGAATCATACCGTTTTTCTTTGGTCCACGCCAGATTATAGCATCGTCTGGACTTGATAGTAGAAACCCAATTGACATTACCGATAAATTGTCTTCTACATACTAATAACACGCAGATCATTCAATAATCGTTTAGTAAGAATATATTCTAGCAACTTTAATGTATAACAAAAATCCTTAAATTTGCAAATAAGCTTTAAAAAGTACAGAAAATTACCACAGGAGACCATCCAGATCCAGACTGATGTACTTGTTCTCCTAAAACCCCAAGAACTCGTGGTTGTGAAGGTCCGCATATATCTATATCTAAGACAGCAACCTATTAAAAAAAAAAAAACATGATATTTTATGTATATCCTGTTTATTTTGTCGTAAGAATTTAAAAATTCAATCTGTCGGATTGGCTACACAAACGATACAAGTTTCTAAGGTTTCCTTAGCGAAAAACAATTAAATACAATTGATTCCATTGTTAACAGATGTTTTTCTAGAATTCTATTAGGAATAATGTAAACAATAAGAAAATAAATACGATATTGACCCCTTTAGATCGGCTACACGAGATATAACATTTTGCAAATAGTAGTTTATTTAAATCCAAATAATTGACATAAAAATAATGATAAATCGATAAATCAATTACTTTATGAAATATCGATTGAAAATTCTAGCGTTTTGGCTGCATGCTAAAATTCAAAACTAGACTCTGGTGCCAGTCAGTCAGTTCTGAATTTGAGGTCAAAGGTTGTGGTGTAACGATACAGTCTTAGTGTTATTAAACTAATATTATTTAAAAGTAATTACGAACTTTAGACTTTATAGAACAAAAAAGTGATATCGTAAATGTTTTATGTCTGTAATAAATAAATAATAATAATAAAAAGAACATATTTTACTCAAGTTCAGCTATCTAAAAATAAAATTCCGAATAATTTTCCAATAGATAACAATACGTAAACAACATATACATATAACGCCCAAGTGTATATTAGGGTACCGTAACTTAAATATTTGTAACTTATTTGCATTTATATAAAAATTAAAAAGACTAAAAATACATATTTAATAAATGCAATTTGGAAATTCCATTGAAGTACGTAGCAGATACAACAGGGTAAGATTTGGAAATGTTAATCATTCATATATTTTAAAATTTAAGATCCGTTTTTTAGTATTTTATTATCAATAAATTACGCTTAAAATATTACCATAACTTTTTCTACAAATAAATAAATAAATGGTAGTGTACTATAAATTTGATAAAAACATGTACAAACATTGATTATTATTAGAATCAATATTTGTTCCACCATCTGCCTGGTACGGTACAGCTACAGATGTTTAAATGCGCAAACTGGGTTTAATATATGTGCATATAATGTTAGCCAATAAATAGAAACGCTCGTAATTGTTGCTAATTATTACAATTTTAATTATACTGAAAAAGCACTTACATTTTTGTCGTTTTCTGAAGAAGCAATGGCACGACTTAACAAAGCAGTCAACGTACTTTTCCCTACACCTCCTTTACCAGAAAGAACTAAAATTTTATTTTGCACTTGATCCAACCGATCTTTCACAAGTTGTATGCCAGGGTCGGGTCCTTTGGTTGCTCCTGTTGAACATATTTGTTGGTTCGGACATCCAGCGCAGGCAGAAACACGGCCGGCGTCCTCACTTTTGGTGCCAGGACAATCTAAATATTATTTTATATGAACATTAACAACTTTTGTAAAACTCAAACATTTACCTAACCTATTACCACATTCAATTATTATTGGTATGTAATAAATTAATATAATTATTTGGGTAAATGTATATTTTAAAATCTTACGTTCGGGCGCATTTGACGGCACTTCAATATCAGCCATATTAGAATGTTTTGATTTTGATGTTGACAGTGGTGAAAGTACCAGACCAGACAGACAGTACTGGTACCAGACTGGTACTGTGGAACAGTGCTCCCAATCAATTTTAAAATTTCACACAATTTTTTCCTATTGGAAACCTTGTTTACCATTGAGCTAATGTGCATGGATAGTCAACTATAGTCGAATTTTCTAATCTAGGAGGGCGCGATTTTCAAAAACAGTCGAAACTGAACGATTTTACAAATGATATTTCTAAATTATTATATATTTTTTAAATTAAAATTATTGTATTAAGAAACAGAAAAAATGGGGGAACAGAAATCAGAAACTGTTATGTACTCCGTAAGGTTTTATTTATATTATTATTATTATTAAATTTAGATGACAATTCTCGTGAATGTCTCAATTTAAATAATATGATGTACATACGTATGTGTATTTCAGCAATTTCAACCATGGAGTACGGTAGCCGCCGAACCATGTATGGAACAAAATGCTGGAGAACCAATTCCTACAAGAACCGGCCAATACTATCAAACACCGAAACCTCATCCTTGGCGACCCACTCTCGGTTACGAAAATGTCGAAGTCACTCCATTGTACATACATCCAATCAACATATATGATATGGTTGTACATACATACATATTTGTTGATTGAATCTTTATGCAATTTTCAGGACAGCCCAACCAATCACAAATGCCATGGTTGACCCTTGCTACACTCCTTATGGCATGGCAACAGAGCCACTGAAATTTCCCAATCTCGTAACAGGATTTGAACGAAATCCTGGTCATGCAGCCCGTGCAGCTTTATACACACGATACACACCGTTGGAATGGACACAGGGCAATTTGAGGCTATACAACGAATCAGACACAAACAGAAATTATTCAGAGAGATTACGTAGCGATGCTATTAGACTCATGAGGTCATTCAGATATGTGTGTAATAGAAGTCGACTAAATGCGAATTATATTTCGCTTTTATTTACAGAGAAACTGATGAAAAAACAGCACAAAACCAACGCGATACAGGTCGTCGATTAGGCGAACGAATCACTGACATTACTTTTTGGCGTAATGAATCGCACACTGAACTGGAGCGACTCATTTCGGAAACTGCGATGTTATCAGATGCGAAACGAGGATTACAGAAGGCGATTCAGGATATCGAAGGGCCACTGCACATTGCGCAGGAATGTTTGTATCAAAGAGAAAAGCGACAAGGTGGATATTATTTAAAATTGTTTTTAACAAAAATATATTGTATTGGGTTTTCTATAGGAATCGATTTGGTGCATGATAATGTTGAGCAATCTCTCCTACGCGAAATAGAACTGCTCAGAAACTCACAAGAACGTCTTCGGAACTTGTATGATAAAACAAAAGGACAAGTTAGAAATAATCGAGCTGCTCAACATGAACTAGAAACAGATGTGCGTAGCAAAGAAGGCGCTTTGGGTATTGATAATTTGTGTCATCAATTGAACAATTTCTCCAAGGGTATTAACTATTACGGTGGTATCGAGAAATATGATCCAACGTAAGTATTGGCTTAAGAAATATTCTAGATACGTATTAAATTTAAAAAAAAAAAAACTGGTTAATTAATATAGTCGCAAGTGAATATGTTTCGAAGTAGATAATATTTCAATTGTATCGTATATAGAGTGAGTAATGCAGAAGTATGGGCAGAGAACAGCAACCGCATAGTACAATATTCGCAAAGTGAGAGAGGAAAATCTGCACAGATGAGATCTGATATAGATAACTTGATAAATGCATGTGCAACTGAAATATGGGACGCATGGAGTAACACGAATAACGCACTTGCAAGACGTGCTGCTGAAACTCTTGAATCGAAAAGCAAACTTCAAATGCATCTGCATAAGGTTTATAAAATTCTATGTTATTTTTCTACTACTTAACTATACTATATGTTTTCAATTCAAAGATTCAACAAGAAGTATTTGACGTTGAGAAGAATATTGAACTGCTGCGTAAGGGCATTTTGGACAAATCAAATCCAATGAAAGTAGCGCATACACGTTTAGAAGCAAGATCGCACAGACGCCAAATTGAATTATGCAAAGATTTCGTTCAAGACAGGTATGTACATACATATCTTTGATTTGCTATTTTGTTCAAATAGAAGAACAGACATATCTGAACGAATCTCTTTTCAGTTTGGTGAAAGAAGTCTACAATTTAAGTGACAGCATCGATTGTTTGCACCGTAAATTACAAGAAGCCGAAGCACAACTTCAACAACTGTTGAAGACACGCTCAGGTTTAGAAACCGATTTACAAAGCAAAGTTAATTCGTTGTTTATTGATCGAGAAAAGTGCATGGGAATGCGTCGATCGTTCCCTATAACTGCAACAATCAAATATTAAAAGTGTAATCACTCTTATTTAAGAGAGTTTACGTGAAATTGAAAAAAGTTGCTAAGATATGTAAGCGTTTATTATTTTTTTCATAACATGTCTATACACTTTAATTATTGCTTAATGTTTAACGAACGCAGGTACTGGTAGTTGAAGTCCATGTTTAGCTTCAAAAAACGTGTAAGATAATGTGATTATATCGACAAACTCCATTTTAGGATCATCAGCGAATTCAGGGTCGATGTAAAAAAATACTGGCATATCAACCTTAACAAATTTAGATATTTAATTCAAATGTGCATTTGTTAGAACACATATTCCAAAACAAATTTTCATAGTTATAATGCAAAATTACTTATTGGCAGATTTAAAAAAGCTATTGCTCTAATATTAATTGCAAATGTCACTGAAGGGTAATTGTTGTAGCGATAAAAAAATAAATAAGTATGCATGTACATATGTATGTATGTATGGCTTCTAATATATTTTGTTTGTTGATAGAAAATGTGTTACAATTACACAACTACACTACACACGTCACTGGATTCAAATGCTTCTTCGTGTAATTGAATAACTTGTCTATAATAAACAAGTTTGAACAAATGCTTGAAGTTATTATAGATAGAGCAAGCTTTATCATTATTACAAGCAGTTGTGTGTTGGGTGCTGGGTGGTATGAACGATTGTATTTCGTGTGCGTGGACAGTGGATTATTTTGAATTTCCTAACTTTTTTATCAAAGTGTCTGTGTTAGCTGTCCAGCCAGAGTTACCAGGCCAAGGTTTCGTTACTTTCCACATTCCTGCAGAATTGTAAGTCTATACATTGTACAATACATACTTATCTTATTTTATAACTACCAGCGAATTTTATGTCAAATAAAATGTGTTCCTAATAAGTATAGCTAGCTAGCTATGCAATATATTATTTGAATGTCTATTACACATACATAGATTAAAAGTGAAATAATTGCTATACGATACCTGTTCATGCGGGTTCAGTAATTGTTCTTCAAAACAAAAGCATTGGATTTTATTAAAGTACTGTCCCGCTTCGAAGGGAATTACATTATAAGTACTAATACCAGTTACTGGAGTATCTGTAGGGTTCCTGGCTGTATAAAAAGCTAACGCAGTTTCTCCTGGTAGCACCTGAATAACAAATGATCATATTTACACATACATACATATGTACGGAATGCATTTAAACACGTACTTTAATTTGACTTTGTTGGGGTTTGAAATTCCATCTCATACTAGCGCTTATATCGGCGTTAAATTTGATCGTTAACTCTCGCGTTTTGACTGCTTTCATATTTTCTACTTTACTAGCGTCGTGCCCTACGGACGTGGTACCACCGTAACTGTAAGCTTGGCAAAACATTCTATACAGTGGCACAGCTGCATAACTGAGTCCAACAGCGAGAACTCCAGCTGCAGTTAGATAATATAAAGTCGATCTACTTTTTAATTTTTGTCTTTCATTTGGTGTTTGGTTTAACTTAGAACAATTAGTATTCAATTTATTACACCTGCTTATTGTTTTCGCTCCATAGATATAGTTTTTACATAATGTTGTTAACGTTCTAGTACAAATATTATTTAACATTTTTTTGTAGGTTACGTACATTTGTCAACTTATCCACATTTTTTATAGCTTTTAAAATTCTTTAACGTCATTCTTGTAAAGCTATAATAATCACTTGCACATTGCTTTCATTTATATTTTCATATTACAATACAATTTCTTAGTACATCATTCAAATGAAAACGATTGAAGAAAATATTTATTTTTCTTGTATTAGGAACACTCGCAAGTTGGCAACATTAATTTACAAACGTAGAGTTCAATTTTAAAGGCGCCTTTCGTTCAAAAGTTCGTCTTATGTAAAAATAAAACAACGATTCACTATAAAATACATGTATTATTTATTTGAAATGTATCTGTACACTGCACAAGCGGTAAATAATTGAAGGTTTTTCATACGTTTTATTTATTTATGCATATGTATATAATGAAAAATAATATGGAATGCCAAATTCAAGAGCAAAACATTGAGCTAATTGAAAACGTCTTAATATTTTAATATTACGTAGAACTTATGTTATTATTGTAAGTATTTTCCTTTACATCTAGTGAACACAACAGTTAAAAAATGTTTGTAGTCAATTCTACAAATTCAAATAATTAAAATGAAGGTTAATTAAAAAACAATAGATAATAACTCGAATATAATCACAGTACTTATTTCTTTAAAAGTTCTCCATAGTATGCTGTTAGGGCTATCAGCTTTTTATCGAGAAAATTTTGTTCAATTTCCACTGAACCCCCAGGTCCAGCTAATAATACCAACTGAAAAATAATATTTATATATGTAGGTATAACTAAATATATATATATATATATATATATATATATATATATATATATATATATATATATATATATATATATATATATATATATATATATATATATATATATATGCGATTTATATTAGAGAAATGTTACTACTAACTTGATTAACATCACTGTTTCTCGGCAAGAACAAGGCCACATTTTCTGAGATTTTCCGAGCTGCAGACATAAGATCGCTGATTGGTAAAGGCAGTAACATTGTCTCAAGATCATAAACGTCAGCGATTAAATATTTCGGACCACCCCACGGTGGACTTAAATAAACAATATCGGCGCGTAATTTACTAGCGAGTGTAAAAAAGTCTCCGATTATAAATTCAATACGATCAGCAACACCATACACTTGCGCATTATGTTTCGCTAGAGAAATTTTCACTGGATCGATATCAATTGCTATAACTAAAATGTATTAAATATTAGACATATACATTGCCCTACAAATAGAAAGCTTCCTATCATTTACCTTTTTCACACGTGAATGCAAACTGAATAGCATTACCACCTGCTCCACAAAACGCATCCACTATAATATCACAATGACAACGTTCAGCAGTATGTTTTGCTACTTTTTCCGGTGTTACTGAAAACCAGCTCTCTATAACAATAAAACAAATAATACTCGTTCAAACGCCAATTCATCCATTAGTATATTACCTTGATCAAGTTTGATTCCTTTATCAAACTTGCTAAAAAGCGAAAATCGTCGAAGCCAATATTTCATTAACATTGGACTCTCTTTAATCTCACTCGGCACATTACATAACTTATTATTCTTTTTCTTTTTTTTTCTTTCTTTGCGTTTATTGCTCGGAACCACTAGCGAATCGGTTTCATTTGGGCAATCAAATATTGTTATATCGTCCACACAACCAAAAAGCGATTCGTCAAATGATTTGTCCGTAGCTGCGAAATTGTCTTGTTTGATAGCATTGTCAGCAGCAAGCGGTTTCATATCAGCGTTCGTCGAAACAAAATCGGCATTGTCAAATTTAGCGTATGACGTAGATGCATACGTTTCATTCGATTTAGTATTGAGCGTATTTGGTGCAGGCATGTAATCTTCATCTGAACTTATAGATCCATGATTGATCAGATCTGGTTCATTAGATTGTGATTTTAAAAACAGTGTAACCTAAACAAAAATATACATAACTATTAGAAAAACGTACTTTTTAAATAGACAATATTTTCGAAAAGACGCCGTTCACACCTTATCAATGGGATTCGTTAGTAATTTTCCATCATCATCAAAATACATGTGTTTCGGTTTTTGATTCATATTTAAATGCCTGTTTTGAAAACGAATATGTCGTTTGCGGTAATTGACTTGAGCTTGAACTAAATTTGCAGTTTCTGGTTCAGCATATGCGTAACCAATCAACGAATATGCTTTCTTAACTTGTTCGGAAGTCTCATCATCAATCTCATGGCTAACAAAATTAAAACCAACATTTCTATATAAAATGTCCTTACATTCATTGAAATATCATCTTACCTTCGTTTCAATTTTATGTTCTTCTGTTCATGTGGATCATCGCCGTCTCCACGTCCCGAAAATGTACTTGCTTGTTTACCAAAAGATAAAGGCAATCCAAGCATGCTTAATTGTGAGGAAGTTTCAGTATTATTCTGCTCTACACTTGAACCATGATTGCCAGTTTCTGTAGTTTCATTTTCCCCATCTTCCATTTCTAATTCTTCCATTAATTGATCGACAGAATCTGTCATCAGATTATCAGTGTGGCCATATAGTTGTTGTTTAGTGTTTCTTTTGCAATAGTCATGTTTGTTGGTCTCTTGAATGGACTGTATATTGCTAACAACAATATTTTCTTCCATAGCATTCTGTTTGTCCCCCGTGTGAGTGTTCGTTTTGAAAACTTTTGCTGTTAAAAATTTTCGATGGTTATTCAAGTATTGCTCTTCATAATGCTGTTTCCACAGCTCTTGCCAGTAGTGATCCGAATCCATGGTATCATCAATGCCATCTGAGCTGGATTGATCAGAACTTCGTATAGAACTAATTGGAGACGGCATGGATTCGGATGTTTTTGAAGAATCGCTCAAATCTACCGAAGATACAGTCATGCAAGTAACGTTAGTCATGGAATCTGTTGTACCAAACGTTCTTGCAGTACTACTTGCTACTGAACCACACCGGGAACCTAGGAGTCTTTCGATTTCAGTCTCGCAAACAATGTTCACAGGGGACAGTTGATTCCAGCCTTCTAAATGGACGTGACCTAATTTTTCGTTTGAATCACTTCCGGAAAGATTACGAATTAACATTTCCTTTTTAAACGCTAAATCTTCAACTTGTTTGGCAGCTGAATGATCGGATATGCTTAGATTAAAAGTGTTATTCTCACTCGCACAATTCATCTCGACAGTCATGACATCATCCGACATTACAATATCTGAATCAGCAGTATTCAATTTCGTATTAGATTGTTTCAGTTCATCAATACTTAGGACAGAATTCTCAGAATAGTTATTTTCCTGAAGAGTATCTTCATCGACACTTTTTGAGTTATCATTGCGGCTGCAGTTGAATAAATTGTCCATGCTATCTTTCTTATACGTTTCTAAGTATTCCGGATTAATATATGATTTATATTTGTCGATCCATGAGTGCCAAATCAGCTCGTCACCGTTTTGTGACCAGTATTTTTGCCAGTCGTCCTCATCGATGGACATATCCTGGTGGCCATATTCAGACAAGTCGGCGCCGCTATCACTCGAATGCAATCCGCGGATTCCAGGTGGATAACTGATATGACTTTCGCGTAAGCTATCATGCTCGTCTGTTGAAATGTTGTCTGTATGCGATGCACTGTAATAGCAACTTGATATCTCTGTGTCGTGCTATAGCAAGAACAAATGTTATTATTATCAATTGCATGAATTTGATTATATTTTATTTACCTCATGGTGTTTACTGAGATTTATTCCAGAAGGTAACTGAAAGTGAACAGTTGATTGTAGATTCTCTTGTAATGATTGTGCGTTTTTTTCACTGCCACTGTCTTCTTCAAAATCATAACGTATGTTTTTATTGTCTGTTGAAGTTTTGCCACTGTAAAAAATACTTATAATTATAGTATGTATTGCAATAATACTTTAACTTTGTAGAACTCAGATTTAAACAGATATTGTAAATGAAAAGACAACACATCAAATTATTTTTAACAACTTAATGAAGTGCAAATATAATTTCTTCTTCTAAAAATACACCATTTAGCATCCTTTGTACAAGCAAACGCATAACATAGATGAATTAGTAATATGTAGAAAAATAAATAAATGAGAATTAGAAAATAAACATAGTTTATTATTAAAGAAATTAAACAATATTATGGACAGATGTATGATTATATACATGAAACTTGGTTATTTAAAAAAATCGTAAAGAAATATATTTCCATATAATAAAAATCATAGAATAAAATAATTATTTTGATTTTGGTTTAATGTGGTAACTAGTAGTGTTAATGATTAAATATCAAAGTTTGAAATATTAAAATTCAATAACTCGTTTCTTGCTTGAAAATAACCGGTATCTGTAATATCATATGGATCTGGAACAAACGGCGGTTCGGTTGAGAGAAGATTTGCCCAGTCAATGTTGGCAAACACGGGCATGCCCATGACTTCAGTGGCAGAAGGACGCAAATAGGGGTCTGCAGTTAGTAGCTGTTCAATGGCGGATACCGTCTCAGAAGTGAGTGCTTCGTCATCGGTAGGCCAGTCTAGGTTTCGCTCCAAAATATTCTTAAAAACTAGCTGGGGAGTAGTATCGCTAAATGGCGGTATGCCAGTTACAAATTCATAAAAACAAACGCCAAGCGCCCACCAATCCACGGGAAAACTATGTCCTTTCTGCAATAACAGCTCCGGTGCTAAATAATCAGGAGTGCCGAATATCTTCTGGTCTGAACTCCATTGCCCACGACGAATAGATTTTGGAGTACGGTACGGTGTTCGAGGCGTCTTCGGAGTTGTTTCGCAATGAATGGGCGAAGCAACATCGGTATTCGTATTATTAGGATCGGCTACACTGTCGGCAGTGTTGTTCACAACCGGTAGTTTAAACCGTGTATTTTTGACTTTTGATGTTTGCTTCTGATGTGACACTGGCGTACTAAAGGTCACGCCCTTTAAAGAGCCTACTGATTCGAGGCGCATGGCTTCTATATCACCTGTAAGGTTGGTTCGAAGGAATATTCTTTGATTTGGTGGCGATGGAGATAATGATGAAGAACGCCTTTTCCGTTTACGCCCCAAAAACGACTTGCAACATCTGCTTGACGGTCTACGACTAACGGGCGATGACGGACAAGATGTACTTATATTCTCGGATTGGTCAGTTCTTTCTCCGCAAGAACAAGTGTAATACGAACTTGTATTTATGGGTTCAATAGCTTCAGCAGACAGAAAAGGCGCAATGCCAGACATTTCCGAGTGATCGTGATATGCACATGGACTTGGCTCAGCAAACGGAGACATTGGATGTTGTTGATTCACAACGTTCAATACATTTATATCTTTATCTTTTAAGATTTTTAAACTGTTGCTTTCCGCAGTCAGGTCACTGCTGCATAGCTGATCAGAAGTGCTCTGATTGTGAGATAGAATCAATTTTGAATTACCTGAGCCGAAACTTAAATGAGACGTTAAACTCAACAGTTGGCCAGGTGTTCGAGTGCATAAGTTCGATGTACGATTCATCAAATCTGATATCTCTAGATCGCGATGCAGATTCACTTTCGATAGGCCAAAGTCGGTGAGTTTTACGTGGCCCTCGCGAGAGAGTAGCATGTTATCTGGCTTGATGTCTCTGTGCACGATGTCATGGACATGTAGGTATTGCAAAGCTAAGCATACTTCGGCTATGTAAAACGACGCCATGCTCTCGTCAAAAAATCCGTAGACACTTAGTAGCGATTTCAAATCGCCACCAACCATATACTCCAATACAAGGTAGATTGATGATGTGGATTGCAACGAGTAAAACAAGTGAACACAAAACGGACTTTGTGTGAGCGCTAATGCATTTCGCTCGTTTAAAACTTGTGACACCATGTTTTTATTTATCATTTCTGTCTTTTTCATTACTTTCACTGCGTACATTGTATTCGGTTGGTTCTTTTTATAACCAAGAAACACTTTGCCGAAAGCTCCTCTACTAATTGGTTTAATGATACAGAAATCGTGTATTTCTGGTAATTTCGTTGGTTTACTTTTATCAGTCTCCATAACTGGTTTACACTACAGAACAATTTGCTTTGGTTGCCTTGCATATATACATGTATTTCGTTAACGAAATCTCAGTGGTAAACTTATATCAAATATACATATATTTGGTTAGGTTAGGTTAGATTAGGTTAGGTGACGGGTGACTACAGACACACGAAGCAAATTGTAGATACATGTACTTGACAAAGACGAACAACAAGTGTACTTTGATTGAATGATTCGTTGTTACGTTAAATGCAAGTCAAGAATAGTAATTGTTAAAAATAATTCAAAACACAAATGCGGTATATACAACATACGAACCCACCGTATAAAAACCCTGCTGCATAAACAGAATATGTTGGAAGGATGACCATGAAAATCGAACTGGATTTCGGCTAAAGCTTCCCATTGTAGTTCACACATGTTGCAAAAATCATTCAACTAACATATTCATTCGGTCATTCTTCACAATTACAACAAAATCAAACAAAATATTAACGCTCCAGAAGACAATCACACAACTTTATTGAATATTCTAGGGATCTTTCACTTTTAAACACGAATTTTCCTACAAACTTAGGAGGGAAAATCAATTTTGTGTCATTTTATCGCTGCATCTTTTACTCATATCCACTTATTACATGTGTTTTACTAATAAACAATACAATTTAGAGCAGAATCAACTAATATTTGTACTCTTTTTTGATTGACATTATAATTTTTACTTTGGGCGTAACTATTCATCGATTTCTTAAATATGGTTTATTTGATATGACATTATTATGTGTTGTATAATACTACTGCATAAGAAAGTCTAGCATCATGTGCCAATTGTTTCTAAAAAAAAAAAAGAATGATTGTGGTTTGATGTAAAAGCGTCTCATGCACCAGTTTAAGATAATAATCAACAATATCGAATCGTTGATTTTGTTGAAAACATGTCATTCAAGCATTTATATTGATATAAGTTTCAAAAATAAACGATTCAAACATAAAATATCAAACACATTTATTATCTCATTTAAATCAAACATAAGTTGAGAATACAGTACAGTAAGAAATAATAATATTTATGTCATACTTATACACATCTAAATTTTGTACTTCAGTATAAATAATATTTATGAACATTATATCGCGGTGAAAAAATTGCTAAATAAATCCCTTAGACTGATAGTACATCTCACTTAGAAGACTTTACGGATATATTGACACCATCAATATATGTATTTATTTCGGTAGTAATCTTCTACGTAATTCTATCAGCAGTATAATTCAAAACCGCTTTCCTTTCTATGAAATAAGATAGCTTGTTCTTCTTTTAGTATATGTGTAAAGTAGATCCTAAATTCACATTTTTCGTAAAGATATTTTTAACCATACGACAGAAATAACATTTCAAGTAACTTACAATATTATTTTATTACTAATTTACTTAAACTATAAAGTCATGATTGTGACATTCGTACTAGTCATTGTAATTATGTAAGCAATGAAATATAATTCTTAAAAAATAATGAAAACTAAAATACATACAGTGTGTGTGTATGATAAAACAAAATTATAAAATATATTTTATTCAAAATATATATGATACGAAGAATATTATTTCAAGTTTTATTCATTATCTTGGTACTGGATTCTGGAATAAATAGTTATTCAAATTATAATTAATAACCGCACTTCTTACACACTAACGGTAGAGACCTGGTGACATAAAAACATATATTTACCTCTGTTTACCAAGATTGCGGCGACTGAGGCGACGTCCAACTTGCTCCATACTCAAAGTAAACGGTTTGGTTACTTTGCGAGAAGTTCGTAATTCACGCGAATCTAAATCTTTTGCTTTGTTCACTTTTGCCATGAACTTCTCGATCAAATCGGGACAGGACATATTTTCTTCCGGCTCCCAAGTATTTTCAGTTGCTGTATATCCCTTCCAACGCACCAGAAATTCACGACGACCATTCTTCTTATGATGAACTTCGATGATGCGGTCAACCTTTTATATTATACAGACGAAATTACATTCGTGTATAGCTTAAATATTAAATTAGAAAACAAAATGTTCTTGATTTTACTTCGTATTCTCCTGGACCGCCATCGTCTGCAGCATTACTTCGGGATTTTTTCGGTGATTTGTGTTCACCTTTGCTGGAACGTTTAGTTGATTTAGAAGCATCTTTAGATTTTTTCGAATCTAGAAACTTCGCAACTAAATCTGGACAATCAATGGTACTTTCGGGTTCCCAAGTATTTGATTCGGGACCGTAGCCTTTCCAACGGATTAGAAAATGACGAATACCTTTCACATCTTTTTGATCCAGTACTTCCTGCACCTAAAAACACACACACGCGTAATGAATACAAGAATCAAATAAAAATCGCGTTGTATAAATGAATGTTGCCTCGTAATTTTCGTCAACTACAGTATCCACAGTTACGGGTTCGTTCTCGGTGCCATTAGATTCATTATTGGATTTTCTGCCGCGCTTACTGGACTTTTTACTCTTTTTGGTAACATGATTGTTGTCACTCTCTGTGGGAGTATCTACATCCTCACGTTTGTTTGGATTCTCAGAGGACTCAGTCGAATTCGAATCCGTTGACTTCTTTTTCATACTAATTTTTCTCATTACAAGAACGATACTTTATATACTACGGACACTGAAATTCAGATTTCATATGCCCCTTAAATAAATTGATTTAAATAACTCGAAGTTATCTTATACTAACAACTAGTTTAAGAATGATTGATTCTAGCACAAAATTATGTGTTCAAGTCAAATAATTCTCACTTAGAATCTATTGGTGTACACAAAAATGATTAACAAACAACATGGAAGGTAAATACCGAAGTGATTGCAAATGGCAGCCAAAATTTAAATGAACATTTTCCCAGAAATATATATTCTGAATTGAAATTTGCTATGTTTAAAATTATTGAACAATTTTGATTCATTAAAACATATATTTTAAGTTATTCTAATTAAATTAAACATAAACTAAACGCAACTTGAAGAAGTTCAGTTATCATTTGTCCAGACGCTTGAATTGATGATTGTGTTTTGTTTTAACCACGGCGGAGTATGGAAAATTAAATATAAATAGATATATGCAGGGATTTTCTTTTAACAAAACTAAATAAATTTTATAAATATATATATAAATTTTACCACTGTTTTAAAAGACGCTTTCTTCTTATATTTTATACTACCAGATTTCGGTGGGAACTTTAACGTATGAAATATTGTTTACTATCAACTATACCACAATGTACCCGGAAACAACTTTTAAAATCTCCAACACCCGTTAACCGGAAACTAAAAATTAATAGACTACTTAAGTGTGACGTCAAAAGTCTGCGAAAATATGAACATGATGGCCTGGAATAGAATTTAATACGATGATAACTTTTATATATATACATTTTAATTTGCGATTAATATATTGAAACTAAAGCGACAATCATTTATAATTTTTTTTTATTAAATATTGTCAAAATTATGCAAATTTTTGATCCAAAATGTTGACGTAGATGTTACTCAAATTGCATTCATTCAATCAATTCGATGCAGAAATCACCGTGTTAAATTCTTTAAGAAATCGATTTCTCGGCAATCATGTTCACGACGTCATCACTCTTGTGATGGATAACATATAGCTTTTAGCGCCAAAATGACGCGATTGCATAAGATTCTTCTTGATCTTTCTACTCGGTGTTCGATTTAAATACCAAATTATTACTTAAATATTGAAAAATAACAATATACGTTTAAAGATTCTATTTTATTTAATTATTTTTAAACCTTTCTATTTACAACAATATTTTATATTACAAATCGGTTCTTACACCAAACCCAGGACATGGTGGCTCTTCGGTTAGCGATGTTAATCCGCCGGCGGGTTCAGCTGCATAACGTCCACTCCTAAAAATCAGTTGATATTACCGTCCTATTTAGGCCGGTATTTCCATCTCCGAATAAAGCCGTAGATAAGCTATCTAGTCGTTAGTGCAATTGTTTACATGTAAATATCCTATGCTTAACAGTTAGATAACTATCTGGAATGTATCTGAAGATGGAAATACCGGGCCTAAAATATACAAGGATTTTTTAAACGAAATAACATTTTTGAAAAAAAAAAAAAAACGTTTTGTTGGGAACGTTTGTGATTCAGGTAGCAATGTTATTTGAATCACTCTTTAAATAAAAAATAGTACCTTGGCCCTGGAATTGGTTTAACACCCTTCTTCAAATCCTCGAGGATCTCACACATATCTTTCACAGTTAAGTCTTCCTGCATAAAGAAAAAATATATATATATATTTACTTGAAATATTTAGCATAAACGAAATGAATCTCGTACAAAATAATCGTCGTTTACTTGTACCATGGGTGCGTTCACACATGCACCTAAACATTCAACTTCTGAAATCGTGAACATATTATCCTCAGTTGTTTCGCCAGCATCAATATTTAAATTAGCTTTACAGCACTCCAAAATTTCATCCGACCCGCGCAACCAACACGGAGTCGTTGTGCAAACCTGGAGATGATAAGTTCCAGTTGGCTTTCTATAAAATTACCATTTTTTATATATTTTCAAATAAAATCAGATTTGATTTCTATTATTATATATTGAAAAGACCTCATGAACATCGTGTAAAACGTAGCTACTTCGTACACTCTCATATTAGGCAGTTTAAGAATTTCTGCAACTTTATGCATTGCAGAAATCGGTAGCCACCCGTGTTGGCGTTGGGCGAGATCCAACAACGGGATCATTGCAGCTCGTTTATGACCCTCAGGGTAGATGGCAAGTAAAGCTTCAACGCGCTGTAAAATAAGCCAATTTCACTTGACAACATCGAGGCTGACTTCTTATGACAAATGTATAATAAATATGAACCTTTTTGTTGTCAGCCGTAAACTCAAAACATACATCTAAATTATCTTTAGGTGTGTCGCGATGCACAAATAAATTGTCACTTAAAACTACTGGAGATGATTGTATTGAACGGATTGCAGAGTTAGTCCACTGTAAATATTTTACAGGTTAAATTACATAATATATTACAAATCCTATAAAACATACCAATTTTTGACTGAGGTGCCTTACTCTAGACAACATATTTGTGTTAACTAAATATTATTTATACTATTTAATAAATTTTATATCTTTTACAAAATTTATTATGAAAACTTCCAACATCCAAGTCTAAAATGATGGTTACCAACCACTGTACATTGTACTACACAGAAAAACCTAAAAAACGAATATAGAAAGTTATATTGGCAACACTTGTTGTAGTCGTAGTCCTACAAAGTTTATTTTTTGGTGGTTGGTTCCTCGAATTTGACACTTGACAGTTGTCATTAAGTGCAAGTGCAAGTGCGGCAATTTGTCAATGCTTAGGCTAAAATTGTTTTTATCACCATCCTATTATTATTTATTCTTTCAACTCAAACATAGCACTTCATAGCAAATCTTGCTTTACCGAAATGTTTTCCATTACACCAGTTAATTTTGTACATAAAAGAAAATAAATTTGAAAATGGCATCATCAAATGCTTTAGGTTTACTATCTGCTTATTATGGTACAGATTCCGATAGTGAAGATGATGTACCGGGACCGAAAGTTTCGGTTAAAAGAACGTTTAAAGACGATGATACAGAATCGCACAAGATTCTTAAAATATCCAATGGGTACAGAATCATAAGTTTTACCTTATTTTTATAAGAAATGATTGATAGATTGATTGCTACATTTCTAGTATGAAACTTCCCGTGCCGTCAATATTGCAAAAAGATCTGAATAGCAATGCAATACATAATCAAAATGAAGACTATGGTGGTAGAATACGTAGTTATCCACATGAGCGTGGAAACTGGAGTACTTATGTATATGTGCCATGTAAGATTGACCGAAATGAATTTTCTAGCTATCTCATTCATTGTTATTTACTTACGTACTCATGCACATTTAGATGGACCGGACGATGTTATGGGCGAATTAATATCTGAGATAATTGCAAAATGTAAACCTGAAATCCAATTACAATCAGCGCTCGACTTGCATATAAGTTTGACTAGAACAATCATTTTGCGACATCATTGGATTGACTCATTTATAAAAACAATTAGTGAATATATTTCTAACGTAGGAGGATTCTTAGTAATGTTTGACAAACTTCATGTTTATTGCAATGACGAACGAACGAGAACATTTATTGGTATGCAAATAAAAACTGGTCACTCGAGTTTAGTAAACATTGTTCAGATCTTAGATAATTGTCTCAAAGAATTCAACTTACCTGCATTCTATAAAGTAATAAATCAATAAATTCATATCACAATTAAATGAATTAGGTACTTACCAAAATCGTGTTTAGGATCCTTCATTCCATATGAGCTTGGTATGGTGCGTTGGGGACTATGAAGAGATGTTAAACAATATCTTACACGATTTAAATACAATTGTTGATGAATGTATGACAAATCAGCCACAATCATGTTGGTATATTAACGTTACAAACTTGCTTTGTAAAACAGGAAATAAGATATTTAACTTTAATCTAAGTCCAACTACTTACAATACGTTTTAACAATTATATGTTGAATATGTAAATAAATTACTAAATTAACTACTTGCAATTATTTCATAAAATTAAAATCACCTAGATCGGCTTGTGTTCTTACAATAACAAATCCAAGTAATTGTAATGGTATCCGATCTTTGTTTATACATATTATATGTATTTATCTTATATTGTATGTGTATTGTTGCAGTGTTATTCAAGTAAATATTTAATTGCTTGGCAGGTAGCAAAGTATGTATATCACCCTCAATAAGACATATGCAATGCAAATGCTCTCTCTAACTCTAATGAACTCTTTTATGACCTTTCATGTGATGTTTATGCTTGAATCGTTTTTTACATACATCACACTCAAAATTTCTTTCGCCACTACATTCGAGACGCAGATGACGTGTAAGAGTACCTTTGTGAGTGTAGTAACGGAAGCAACGTAGACAACAAAAATCAGCATGAGGCTCAGTTGAATTAGGCTGATGATCTGTAACAATTGCATATCATAAAATTAGTTTTATGTTTGTGTCCATGTCTGTTTTGAATATTGTATTTAATATTCCTGGCGTGTAGAGGTAAAAAGTTATTATTTTTAGTGAAAATTATCACCATCACCATATACATACATTTATTATATTAGTAACAAATAAGTATTACTGGCATACCTTTAACTGTTAATATATAGGTAGATATAGTAATCCGGCGAGTGATTAGGAATCATGCGTATCTTGTTTTAAGCGATGTATACGCATATGCAATACTAAATTATGTTTATGTTTGGACTTCTTGTGGCAGATGGGACATTCAAATTGTGGTTCAACACCACATTCAAATCGCATATGTCTGTACAAACTGTGCTGTCGCGAGTAAGCGTTTCCACACCTTAGACAATTGAATTCTCCGCCGGGTGTTGTCTTTAGATGACACTTATTCCTGATGTTCATTTGTCTCATTTTCAGGCGTAGGTCATCTTCAAGACTAAAATTGCCTGTAGAAATATTCATTTTTCAGTATATTTCAAGTAAATATCATACAGGTTGTCATCTAGCGCATGCAAAAATAATTTCATTTTTAATAGTCATACTTATATTTTTTTAAATCAGTCATTTTCTATCGGTATACAAATATTACCGTGTATAATGAGATCAATCTGAGAGATAGTAAAAAACAAAACAAAAAAACAATAAATGATACATTGCATAATGGTGGCACAGCAGCTGATTTGCGCACAATTATTATTTATCCGAATGTTTAATTTAGAACTAGACATATGTATGTATGTATGTAAACAAATATGAATGTATGTTCTGATTTATTCCTGATTGTTTACTAAAATTAAGCAATGTACCGTTAATACAGAAATAAAATAAATGTAACTTATTTACTAATAATAATATAAACAAAAATTGAAAAATAATACTGAATCAAAAATAAATACATGTCAGTCCAATTATATTTTAACTTAAAATAACTAAAGAAAACAAATTATAAAGAAACACAATGGAATGATTATTGAAATAATAATGAATTATAGGCTGTTTCGTTTAATTTTTGACATGGTTTTAGGTGTAGAATTTGGAACGTGATGCTTGGATCTCACATGCACATTTAAATCGTATTTGTGTTTAAATTTTCGATTGCAGTCGGTACAACTGTATGTAGGGTCTTTGCCGCATTCTAATCGCATGTGTCTAAGGAGTGAGTGTTTTAAACGATACGTTCTAGTACAATTCGAACACATAAACAGTTCT
The DNA here is from genome assembly GCA_018344505.1 of Nebria ingens riversi. NCBI lineage: Eukaryota > Metazoa > Arthropoda > Insecta > Coleoptera > Carabidae > Nebria > Nebria ingens. The sequence continues at coordinate 302,476 of JADQWA010000530.1, forward strand.
GTTAGTGCCGAATCGTCAATATTTATGAATGGCAACATGCCGTATTCACTTTTCTTGGCTGGTTTTCGAATAATGTTTTCTTGGTCCTGTAGTACCATTTTATTAAAGTTGCCTGAAACAATATATTAAATAACTTAATAAAATTAATTGAAATCAATACAGAAAATAACTAAACCCAACGATACCTACTTTCAAAAACAAACATGCAGAAACTAAACAAAAATATTTACTTCTAATTAAATAAATCGAACACAACAAAATTAAATGACAATCATTTCAAAAACTAAACATGCGAATACAATAATCAAATAATTATTACTTCTACTTTAGAATATTATTAAATGATTCTTATGATATATTTCGTGGTCACATATTATTATTATTATTAGAAATAAAACTCTGATATGTAGATCGATATTAATTCTAATACATTTTATTTAACCATCTGAAAACACGTACTATTATTATTAGACAAATTAGTAATTTCACATACGAACTAGAAATATAATAATAAAACACTATTCTAAAATTAAGCGTGGCTGGTAGTATGAATTCTTATTCTATAACTTCCAATAGACTGCTACGTTAAGATTTTGGTGGTCGATTGTTTGGATCGAAATTAAACCTGGTATTTGTTTAAATTTGGATGGTTTCATCAAATAGCGATAACTAATTTATAGTATCTTCGTCAAAGGAGTGGAATTGAATTGCTTTTGAATGCCTCATTTAGTTTAAATGTTGTGCATCGCTGTGAATATTTAATAACAATTTGCATCTTCTAGTCTTATATTACCAGCTTGTCTAGTCTACAAACCTATTTATTTGAATTTAAGCTAAGAATTGAATTTGTGAATATTATATTCAAATCACCATTAAAGACTATTTCCAAAAACAAATTAAACATTAAGAGTGACCTAAAGCTACAATATGTATTATATTTAAAACATAAACACTTATATTTCACTCGACCATCACGTAAATAAACATGTTGTTATTACTTATTTTCCATATAATATGTAGACACTCAAATACCGATCTTCAATACTGCATGTCTATTTTGAAAGAAATAACATAAAGCAACTTTTTGTTTTATGCAATTAAGAAATGTAGTAACAAACATGTATATTAGCTGGGAGTGTTAAATCTAACAAAATAATAAATCAATGCGATTACAAAACTAGAGTAACCTAAACACCCATATATAAACTATTATAATATAGAGTATAGGTTTATCCATATTATTTATGGGTGTCCCTAACATGTTTGGCAGTCTCCTCCTGACTGCTACTTTTATAGCTGCATTGCAGACATCCGAAAGATGATGCAGTCGTTTTTGTTTTCTGACAAACTTTAAGATGTTCACTTTTCTTTGCCGGGACATATAAAACATCGCAGTTAGTGCATCGTATAGTATCTTTCGGTGTTTTCAACACTGGATTCAGACACGCTAGTTGTTTAGTTTTCGATGATACACAATCAGCAGCCGTCATTGTTAAGAATTTTTCCATTCGAGAAGATGCAATGCTTTGTTGTTTCAAAAAAAACCTTTGTTCTCCGCTAGGGTCGCATACTCGGTGTAACATCACTGGCCTAGGTTTCGTCGGCAATTTGCTCAATGTTAATTCTTTGTCGATTATCTTCTTGTTTACTTTTTTAGTTATTTTAACTCGATCAAAAGTTAGATGAGTACTTAGTTCTTTCTTCAAATCACCAATTACTATAGATTTATCCTGTATATTTTCGACTGATATCACCTTAACTGGTTTAGATTTTGGTCCGGTTATTATCTCTGGATTCGCCTCGGGTTCTGGAACAGAAATGTTGTTATGTAAGTGTCTGCCCTTAATCAATTTGATAATGATGGACAAATGCGTCGTGATTAATGAAATATTTATATACATTTAGGTATTGTAAAAACATGTTGGTCGATGTTTGTTTCATTATATTTTAATATAATAAGCGGCACATTATTCATGCGGATTTCTGTAAATATACCTATGCTATGAGCACGGGCAGCTGGAACCTCAGTGCGTATTCATTATTCGATGACTTCATAGTTTCTTTTTACAAAACAGTCTAAAGAAATATTTTTAAAGTATATAAGTATAAATTCGAAAATAAAAGCAATAACTATTCAAAACAAAAACACTTTTATTATTATTATTGTCTTACAACTTTTACAAAGAAAAATGTTGGAATCTTATTTATTCGATTTCTTTATGGTGTATTCTTCTGCTATGATTTTTTACGGATGATTTTTGATGGGCTTTGTATGGACAATGTGGACAAGAAAATTGTGGTTTTCTTCCACATTCGTATTTAAGATGACGAGTCAGTGATTGTTTTAGAGCATACAATTTCTGGCATCCATTACATTGAAATTTTCTCTCCGTCCATAAATCTGAAAATCAAAATAAAACATGTCAGTGAAATGAAACGTAGTATGTTTTTAAATCATCCCGTGTTTTGGATCATAAAATATTTATAAATAATCCGATTTTATTATTTGATATTTATTACGTAAAAGTTTAAATAATACAGTTTTTATAACTAATATGGTTGTTGTTATTATTGTATATTGAAAGCTATCTACCTCAGTTTCTTGAATAAAATAACATAGTTTTTAATACAGGCGTGATTATAATTGATTTATATTATATCGAGACGTTCAGTTAGTTCCGGTTAACAATAATTATTTAAATGATACTTAGGTATTTTTAATTAGGTATCTCTAATATAATTTATGTCTTCTCTTCATATGCATTTTCATCGTTGACTTTTGGTGAGTTTTTAATGGACATAAAGGACATGTAAATCCAGGATCTTTTCCACATTCATAGTTTAAATGACGAGATAGTGAAACTTTCCATTTGTATTGTTTTCCACAGTTTTGACACCAATGAATCCCTGAAACAAATAAACAGAGAACACATGTTAGTATGTTAAGCAATAGACTTATAGTTATATTTTCGTTTACCTAATAAGGAAATCTTTATTTAAGATATGGTAACTCGACGTATGTATGTAATTACTAATATAAAATTGTTGCAATGCTAACTAGTTTAGTGTTTTTTCATCACCTGGTTATTTGGTGCACTTTGTGTTTAGGGTATGACAAACGTCCAAGTAACTATTATAATTAATCAAATATTGAATATGTATTAAAAAGAAATACGATTGGTATATTATACATTCCTAAAATCGAAGATACAAAAAATAAAATAAAACATTTTTTTTATAAACCATAGTTTATTATGAAAATACATTTGTAATATGTTAAATACTTGCTGTAATATTAAAAAAATATTATAAGGTTAAACAATTGTTTTTATCATCCTGGAAAGACACGTATTAACACTTATTTCTTTGAAATGTTTTACCTTAACTATAACTAATTCTAATAGATCCAAACTCTGAATTTTCAATTATGTCTAACACGGAATTATCTGAGTCAATCTTGTGAATTTATTTCATCTTTAATTTAAGTAATCTAAAGCTAATTATATGTAGATACGTTCTTTCAGTGTGATAGATAAAAAATTATTTATAATAAATCTAGATGTTTCCGTCTTATGTGAACAGTTAGTGTTGAATTTATATGATATTTCTTTGGACAGAATTGACAATGAAATCCAGGTTCCTTTCCGCATTCGTACAACGTATGCTTTGCTAAGGAAGATTTCCATTTATACTGTTTTCCACAAACTGGGCAGCAAAACAAGTTAACTGAAACAAAGGCGTATGTTAGTATTCAAATCATACAAACATATCTATTACAGATAGAGTTTAGTAAAGAAACAGAAAGAGCATTTGAATAAATGTTTATAGATTTAAAAATTGTTTTAATATCCAAAATTATTTGTACAGACATCTTGATTATTCTAAAGTGTGCTTTCTCGCTATATGAGACATCAAGTTTGATCTTTGATAAGTTTTAAAAGGACACTGTGAACAAGAGAAGCCGGGTTCTTTTCCACATTCGTATTTTTTATGTTTGCGCAGTGACGAGATGTGTTGATATGATTTGTCACAAGGTATACAAGGAAATCTCCTCCCAAACCGAAAATTAACATCTGGAACAAAAAGAAATCAATTAGTAAATATATAAAGATATAGAACACTACTACTGACAGGAACGATATTGACGTGTGGTTTTTTGGACGATAAATCAATTCAATTTTAGTAAATCACTATTTATTTTTCAATATTACACAACTGGAAGGCATCTGAATATGCGAATTTTACGATAAAATAATTTGTATAAAAGAAAAAAAAACTTAAGGCCATATTTTCACCTGATACCTAAAAAGCAAACTGTATCTAATGCACATAACAGTTACAATAAAATTTAAGCAATATATCTAAATAGTAACATTAAAGTATAATATATAGTTTGATTTGAATAACAGTCGGATTTACAAAGGTGTAAATGAAATTTATATCAAAAATTAGGTGGATAAATCAGATAAATAACAGAAAATATGTTTCATATTTCTATGAATATTTAGCTAGAAGTTTTAATATGGTGGCTAGATTTTAATATAATATATGTGTATGTATATATAAAAAAAAAACTACAACAGTATATATATATATATATATATATATATATATATATATATATATATATATATATATAAAATAGTAGTAATATATCACTATATGCTAAATTTAATCTTAAACATATTTCTGGATGAGTGGCAACTGCAAGCTTATAAAAAAATCTGTCTTTTTCTTTATAAAAAATATAATTAGGTATGTATTTCTTATATTATTTACGAACTAAGCAAAATCCTATTATGATTGTTTCTACATTTGTAAAAAATAACATTTTAATATCATATATCCAGAAATATTAAAGGAACAAAAATATATTTATAATCTAAGGGTAATTAGAGAATTCAATTGACATTTTTTCCGACAGCAAAGCAGTACAAAGTATGTACATATATATTTTACGTACACAAAGAATAGGACGTTTTGTTACCAATATCTTAAGTAATTGACATTTGATCGAGCGAATGAAAAAGAGATTGGGTCTGATTTTTAGACAGAAATAATGATTTTCGTGTTATACCTTGCGTCAAAACGTCCCATCCTCCTCACAACGAACGAATACGTTTTTACAACCTGAACTGAATAAAAGTTCATCAATTTATTTTTCAAAGTTACACCTGTACCAGCCAGATATCACGACTTAGTTATTAGGAACAACATACAAAAACAACTGATTGTGCTGTAATTCTATGTTATGAGTATTTTACCTTCTAGTTTAGTATATTTATATGAATATGATTCGTTGTATTTATTGTCTTAATGCTAATATAGTCCAAATCATTCGAATTTGGCCCAAACAAATAATCGTATACAGAACAATAGCTTTATACTTTATTACTATAATTTAAATAAAATTCAAATTCTAAATAACAAACATTAATTAATTATTCAATTGACTTTTGATATGATTATTAGAAAACATTCTTGAAGCAAATCGGAACTTGATGGAAACGCATTAAAACTGTTTTTATTTAGTACTTTTATTTCGCTTTGCTTCGATGAAGTGGACTATAAAAAATTGTCGTTTGTTCGGATTTGTAGTTGTGGTAAAAAGCATCAATGATTCTATATATTGAATGAGGTAGTGGAAATATCTAATATTTTGAGTTTTGTCAAAGTTCTTGAACTGACTGTGTACATTTATAGTATAAAAGTAAGCTTTTTTGTTCTCTTATAATATGTATATATATATATATATATATATATATATATATATATATATATTTTTTTTTACCTATATAATATGTAATAAATGTTATATATATATATTTAAAAAAAATTAAAGCGACTAAAAGGGCAGTCATATTTATAAATATAATATAGCGTCCTTCACAACTTCTCTGCATACCTCAAGCAAAGCACTCTTAAAGATTGTTTGATAATATTTTTAATTGATAAATAATAACATATTCGTTTGTTTGCGCGGAAGATCCACTTACATATATATTAAAACTAAATAGAAACGTGATTTAAAACTACGTATAAAAATGAACAATTTGTTCATAGGCACATACGTGATGGTCATAGAAATTAATGTAAAAATAATAGTACACTTGATACAATAATCAGGCAACAGTATTATTTATCCGATAGAATATTTATAATATACATACACTTATCAATGTATATATGAGTTCAATGAAATATTTTGTAAAATGTTCGTTGAAGGCATCAAAGGTGACATACATACATTATACATATGTATCTATGAATATATATATATATATATATATATATATATATATATATATATATATATATATATATATATATATATATATATATAAATAAAATTGTATCAACATGTAGCATTAATAAGCGCGTAAACTATGGGATAAACAACTTGTAGTCTTAATAGATTGTCTCGTATATCACAAGTAAACATCACTTGTTCTTATCTAAGTTTTGCAATAGCAAAATAGTTTTAACGTTTAATACAATTACCAAAAATATCGTTGTTGTTTTTCCTTTTTTTTCAATCATTAGAATATAAATCCTTAAACTATTTATTTATTAAATCTATATATATAGTCATATTGAGAATCTAGCTATAACTAGACATATACATATTTATGTACGTAGGAAAGTTTATAACTTTTATAAAACTCTGGCGGTAAGTAATTGACACAAATTTGATCATTTTTCTAGGAATGTCAGGAACGATACCTAAGATATGTTTTTGATTTGAATTACTTTAACATACCTATTAATAAATATAATATTAATTTGGCATAATTTCAAATGTGTTATTAATGGGCGGTATTTCATTATAAATTGAAACCTTATAACATATATGTATGTATATACTCTCGTTGTAATCTTGAAATAGAATTTTAATTGACTCCAATTTTCTACTTAAATTTCCATTTGCTGACATTGTCACCAAGCGGTAAGCACACGTAAAACTCTACCCTCTGACCAATGAAATCCGAATGATTTCTTACCACTTAGCGACTAACGCTATATCTGTTTGAACCTTAATTTGAATCTGAACCCGAACAGAACACGACCACTTTGCAATGAATGTACATAACCATTATAGTCTATATTTCCATAAGAATACAGTGTTAGTTTTATGGTGTGGATGTGTGTGTGTGTGTGTGTGTGTGTGTGTGTGTGTGTGTGTGTGTGTGTGTGTGTGTGTGTATGTATGTATGTATGTATGTATGTGTGTGTGTGTGTCTGTGTGTTACTTTTCGCTCTCACTTATGAATTAGTGTCAAGCAAAGAATAGCGTGTATGATATATTAGTGAAAGTTAGACAAAGTACATCATGACGCTGTATTCTTACGAAAAACAGACTATAGTATAGGAGAAAACACTATCAAAAGTATATTTATGTATAATATATAAATCGAAACAGCATAAACAGTGAATAGAACTTATCTAGTGAGATTAGGAACAGTCACGTGCTAGTTACACGTGTGTCAATTAGTTGTCGCTGGTATCTTTTAGTACTGACTGGTATGAAAATTCATTAAACAAAAGGAACTAGTTCTGTTCATCTTTGACTGCAGCAGCCACGGCAGCTGCAGCTATTTCTTTCGGTTTATGCATTCGTTCTATATGGCGCGCGACGTGCATTTTCTGTTTGGCCTTGTAGACACAAAACGGGCACTTGAACTGTGGCTCTTTGCCACACTCCCACTTCTGATGATTTCGCAGGGAGCTTTTCAATTTATACAACCGGCCGCAAGCAGGGCACTCGAATCCTGTTGCCAATTGCACACTTAACGCACCCGACTTATTCAGAGGTGAAGATTCACTCTTAATTTTCATATTGAACGACGAATACGGTTTCATTTCCATACTTTCCCGTAGCAACATCATTGGAACGGTCAGATGCGATGGCCAATGGTTCCAATTTGATCTGCGGCCGACCGTCAAATCTTCCGCTGCAACAAACACAAATGCATTACTATCTGCCCAGTAGGAAATCATTATTTTAGTTGTAAATATGTTAGTTGTTTACATGTTACGTTTCAGTCATCCGAAATATTCGTTTTTTCATTCATTAGTAGCTCTAGTGTTTCCTGAAAAAATAATTCATAAATTAAAATTTTAAACAACATATTTTACATTGCAACCAATGCTAGTCAACTCATCCATCATTTTTAATTGTGTGCTCAAAACATAACGAATAAAAAATTAAAATTGTGCGTATAAAAATATTTATTTATGTTGTATTTGTTTTTTAAACATGGTAACATTACATTAATTATAGTTTAGATGACGCCAGGTTTAACAATTTGTTTATTCTACAATTACAAATAGTGCATTTTTTAAAAGCTCAGAAACATATGTATAAAACTCTGGTATAAATCGAACGTCATCTGTGTAACTCAGCACCGGTATATGTGTTAACGTCTTCAGTTTCAAAATCATTTACCTTATTGTAAATGACAAACAAATATATGTAAAGCCATACTGGGATTATACTTTAAACCGGTGCTGAATTACTGATAATTCTAAATTATACCTTACATACTATGTTCTTTGTATGAACTTCAAAAATATATACTTCATTATAAAAAAGGACACAACAAATTTCATTTTATATAAATTTGATTTCGAACCTAGTCTGTCTTTTATAATAGTACAGCGTTGGTCTTATGGCATATCATAAAACGACCACTGTAATATTATGAGAAACAGACTATAGTACATAATTATTTGGCAAATATGCGTACAATATTACATTCGTATTTCTGGTTTAATAATGAAATATTATAACGTGATGTATTGTCTGAGAAATAAATTGAAAAGAGAAAAAAAAAAAACATTTACATACATTTCTGCCTATTCACAAAACCAGAAAGTTGTACGTCATTTTCTAATGTATAACAATTCACCACTAAAGTGGAACTGATTATTATTATGTTGCTTATTCGAGAATGAGGCACCAAGGTGTGCGTGTGTGTGTGTGTTTTTTTTTCTTAATCCAAAAGGATTAATTAATATTTAAAAATTACAAGGCGCTACATTTGAATGAAAGAAAAAGAATAAATTAAAGAAAGTATATGATTTAAAGTACATCAAATTTAAAATCTGGATTATTTTCATCCAGCATGCCAATCATATCTTTATGCTGCCTGCGAATATGTCTGATTTGGTGTCCTTTTCGTTTCAATTTTTGCGGGCAAAATGGACACTGGAATTGTGGCTCAATGCCACATTCCCATTGCTGGTGTCTCTGTAAGGAGTCTTTACGTATGTAAGATCTACCACATTTTTCGCACGGAAAGTGCCCTCTTAATCTGGCACTCGACGACGTCAATTTCCTTTTTACTTTTGGTTTAACAGAATTTTCACGGCCACCGATATTTGATAATATATCGCCACGGTTGGCTGACCAACCTAGCCAAGGTTTAAATTCGTCTCCAGATATTGTTTCTTCTTTCAATTCAATTGACATTGGTAACTCTGGAACAACAACAAGATTCATTACTAACTATTCCAACATTTGACAAAACTAGCCAAAATCTTAACAAAAACATTACGTATTGCCAACTAATACTATCTCCCATACTTGTGTATATATATATATATATATATATATATATATATATATATATATATATATATATATATATATATATATATATATATATATATATATATATATATATATATATATATATATATATATATACATATATATATATATATATATATACATATATATATATATATATATATATATATATATATATATATATATATACATACCTATGATTAAAATATATAAAATATTAAATCTAACAAGAACACTACCTAATCTAATAAATGATGACTTTGGCTAACACTTAGTGGAACGTGGTCAACAGCATAACATGCATGTTTCATAATTAAATAATGATAATAAACAAAGAAAGAAACTCCCAAATGTTTATATGCGAATAATAAGCCTTTATTTCAATAAGTTTTTACAAATATACCTAGCAAAAGCACCGGTAGGACGTTTGTACCTTACTGCCGGTGCTCATTATGTCTAGCTATTATGTGTGCCTTGAGATTATGTTTATGTTTAGTGCGATGGTTACAATATAAGCACTGATACGTTGGTTCTTTGCCACATTCAAACTTTTTGTGGTTATTGAAAGATGCTGCCCATACGTATTTTTTCCCACACTGGTTACATTCAAATGACCCACGGCCTCTCCATTTTCTCCTCAATGGTGTTACTGATGCAAACCCTTAAAAATAGAATAGATTTCTGTTATTATGCGAATTAACACACCATTGCAATACTACTAAAATCATTTCAATTCATTCTATTAATCATCTTAAGCAAAACCATTTATTTATTTTTTACAGAAAATACATAAATTACAGTGAAATAGTGCCGAATATTTGCTAACAATTTGAATATTTCAATTTACAGTACAATGAAGTTTCATCTGAAACTGCTCATATAGACGAGAAATGTGAGTTATGGTGAGACGATATATGGTTTTGAAGTTCTACGTAACTGACACTTTGCCACAGACATATGCGACACTTAAATGCAAATTGACTGCATCTTCGTCTATGTTTGCTCAATGATGGTCGCCATTTGTACACTTTTCCGCAGCCCGTACATTCATATGCACCGCGTTTATTATGTTTTTTCTGCACTGTTCCTAAAACAAAACAAATTATATTAGTGTTATTACAATGAGATTGTTACTTAAAACTCACAACAACAAAATTGAATAAATTTGTAATAAACAAAAAAAAAAACACTTGGTATAAGTTTCACGAAAATTGTTATATTAATGTTTCTACGATTGTTTTGACCTTTCGGTTATCATTAAGAACTATATAGTTCCTGACGATGACGATGATGATGATGATGATACTTACGATAGCTGAAATAATCATTACCTATAATTAATGGAAACAAAAAACTTTTCGAGATAATGAAAAGCTGGTATTTAATATACGGTTAAATTTATTTTATATAGCTATAAGATATTACAGAAAACTACATTAAATTATTAATGAAATGGAATTTCATGTGAGTCCAATATGCTTCGGGATCACGAGTTGTAAAATGTGAACAACTAGAATAAGTACATCGAAATACATCTGTTGCTTTACATGGTCGACTTCGCAAATGCTTATTAAGCGAATCACGCCATTTGTAACATTTCCCACATGTTTTACATGCAAATATGCCAATGCGAGTTCTGAATCGTTTCTTATAATCTGCAACAAATAAACTTATTAAGAACACATTGATTATATCTGACATTTTTCTAATAGAGTTGAAATAAAATATAGATTCTTTGTTTATACAAATAAGTATATTTACACTTAATGATAGAAAACAAATCGGTTCACACACAGCCAGACATGAATAATAACAGAAGACATTGACAATTATTTTAAATGCCGTTTAATATGACTCTGAATATGAACTTTTTGTCTTCCTATGTATTCGCAGTCTTCGTAAGGACACCGAAACAGTTTTCTATTGCCACATTCATATGTCACGTGTCTCCATAATGAAGAATTCCTTTGGTATGCCTTTTTGCAATTCGAACAAACATGTTGTTTCGAAAAATCTGAAATAAAAGTATAGCAATTTATTATAATATAAAGTAGAAATTGTTTTCAAACATCCATAAATACATCAATTGTTGCAAGACATGGTGAGTGAGCCGGTAGTAATAGGCGATATTTATCCACAACCAGCAGAAATAATGTTTAATAATCAAATTACAAATTATAATGAATCAAATTTAATAAAATAGTAATGTAATACAATACAAAAACAAATTGAACAAAAAAATAAAATAAAAATGGCTCATATAATTAATCCAAGTAGGCAAATGCACATACTATAATTATATTTAAATTCTGTTTGCTGCTATGTGATGAAAACTTGTATTATGTATTTTCTATTTGATACCTAAACAATAACTAAATCGAAAATCAATATAGTATGTAACTATAATAAGGTAACTACTGTACAGTACAGCAGTGATAGATAAGTGTTATGTCTCATTAGCGAGCCTAACAAAGTTTAAATATAAAGCTATTCCGCTGAAAGAGAAAGAACAAAATAGGAATGATTAACAACAACTCAGTATAACTGTATTAGTGAGTATTAACGTAATGCCTGGTAAGCTGTTCAATTAGCTTGAATTTTTTCTTACAACTCTGGTCAGGGCATATCAAAGTGACTTTTTTACCAGGTCCTCGCAATTTTGCGCGACTTCTAGTCGTGATTCCTCTAAATCGACGACGATGTCTTTTAGTTTTCACAGTTAAGTCAATAGACGCAATATTATTCGTTTCGGTTCCAATTTGAGTTTCTATTACGTTGTCTTGTATGGTGGTTTTTACAGTTTCAGTTAGGATATCATGTTCATCGTCTTGTATTGGTGAAACGGTATTTTCAGTTTTTGCCACATTCACAAATTCCATAGTAATTTTAAAGGGCATAGATGCAAAGTTATCGAGATGATCTGAAATAAACAAAGAAAACATTACTTACAAAAGAAATCATGACAACAATGTGTCAATGTACGAGTGAGATGCATATAACGATTACATTACATGCATCCATTATGCTTGCTCACTATTATACAGGATCAATACTTTAATATGAATAATATACATACGTACATATACATATTTATATTTATTAAATATTTTACCTCAACTATACATATCGGTCATACAATATTCCCTATTTTTGAAACATTAAGATGATTGATTACATAAGCAGATAACAATAATTCACAAATAGAATAATTACGAAGTTAGTTTATGATAGCGTCGTATATGCTCATTAAGGTGTTTTTTTAGTTTTCCAATGTAGTCGCATAAAGGACAAGCGAATGATGGCTTTTTGCCACAAATATATCTCTTATGTGTCCACAGTGTTGTGTAATGCGAATAACTTTTTCCACATCTATCACAGTAGAAGCGTCCCGTTGTTTTTGCAATAATATAACTGAGATCTGAAATTAATAATTCGGTTGTTAATGCTTGCATTTCAACTTAAAACAAACATCTCTTTATTCGAATATCACAGCTGTATACTCAGATATATCATATCCGCAATAGAACAGAACAAAAAATATATTCAAATTGATCATAATTGGGATAGCTAGGATTTAAAAAATAAATAAAATAAAATATATTTCTCTAACAATTATTATAAATGAATTAACACTTGTACTATTTTTTTATTTCTGTATATAATATATTACATCTTGAAAGTAATGATTAGTTAGACAAAACACACACGCACACAATCTGAAATTATAATACGCAGAAAGAAGCACAATATTATGGTGGGTTCCGTATATTATGAAACGGAAAAGAACGATAAATATTAGTGTTAGTTTTCTGAAAATACAAAAATAAGTCAGGATGTCTTAGTTTGACATGCGTTTTCATAGTTTCTCGTTGTTTTGATCGGTAATTGCAGAACGATTGCGGACAGAAAAAACCTGGTTCTTTGCCACATTCATATTTTACGTGTCGATAAAGTGACTGTTGTTGCTTATACACTTTATCACATTGTTTGCATTTATATTCTCTTTGCTTTCTATAGGCATCTAAAACAAAAGATATATATTAGAATATATTCCAAATATGTAGTAGAGTAGTAGATTTTTTTAAAAAATCCTTCTTCTTGGTATCACACCTAAAATTTGATATTTAATTATTATGAAACATATTTACTTCTTTAGTACAGTTTAAAAGGTCAAAATAAAAATACATAACAAAACCTACAAAAGAAAAACAATTTATAAAAAAGATACAATTTAAGGAAAGCTCAAGTATTTTATTAATGAAAACATACAGACAGTATTTTAATATAAACATAACGAAATAATAATAAATTCAAATAAGTAAAGCAAAATAAAGTAATATTAATTAACCACCGTATGGTTCGATAAAAATAAAATAATTTTACACGTAGTTAATTCCCTGGAAATGATACATACATATACATCATATGTAGCCGTAATTAAGTATTTGTATTCGTTTTCAGGCAATATAATGGCAATGAAGGGTGTTTAGTTTTGATATGAGTTTTCATGACCGATTTACGCTTGGCTTTGAAAAAACAGAATGCCTGCGGACATAAGAGCATTGGTTTTTCCGTACACACAGATTTTGTGTGTTGATGATATGTTTCTCGACTTATAAACGCGACATTGCATTTCTTGCATTTATATTCTTTTCGTTTACGAAGTGTATCTGAAACAAACACAAACAATAATACATTAGTATACATTCCTAAATAAACAGTGCATTTTGGATAGTAGTACAGGAATTGCAAATGAAAAACAAAATGATTACAATAAAAAATTATATAATTTTCCAAGCACCAATCAATGATATCCATTTTTAAAATCCCAAACAAATGTCCAAATATATGTAATAAACATTATACAAAAATTTATATATGCGACATTTGAATAAATATGTATATGTATATTTTTATAAAGTAAATATAAACTTCAACAGTAAGGCACACGATTGGACGGTCATTTATTGCATGACATTTGATTGTAATTTTATTTCTGTACTTGATTTATTATTAGTAAGTACAATTTGGTTAATTTTAAGAGTATAGTTATATAAAAATAATTTTGATTAAATTTTCATATATATTTGTACATAAATATTTTAATTATTATTGCTTTATCATATTAGTAAATCTATTCAAAATCCCTGGGTGATAACACTAATAAATTCTTTAAAATATGAAAACAGATAAATTGTACAAAATATCCAAACGTTTGTGTTTCTTCACTTATTAAATGATTTATTTTTTCATAAAACTTTAAAATATAAATTAACAAACATTCTTTAGACTACAAAATTCGAGTTTCGGCAAACGAACTATTCATATTTTATAGTCATAAATAAATAAAAACGATTTACTCGCTCTTCGTTGTTACTGTTTTGAATTAGTATTGATATGTATTTTGTAAATAACGTCTTTACCAATTGTTCTTAGAGTGAACAATACCAAAAACTAAATAAAATCATTCAAATCTCTTCATAAAGAATAATATTTAGTTTTGGAACGAGTTGGATTATATTTCGCACCATGGAGCTGTGGAATCGAATGCGAATTGTTCGTTCGCTAAACATCGCCTAGTGTATTATTCGGAGAAACACATTATTTGGTATACTTGAAATAGATTTTCGTAAAATTTACTAATCAAATCAAAACAAACATACATATGTGATTGTTTCATCATATAGTATAAACGATAATATGCAGCTAACATATAGTAATATGTATATTTAAAAATGTAATTTCTTAAAATCATATAAAACAGTCCTGAATTTATATTTATATATACAACTAAATGTAAATGCTAATTAGTCAATAAGAATATTAATAGAAAATTAAAAAGAAAAGAAAAACTAACGGCTGAATTGTTGTAAAACAAACAAAAATCTATGAACAAAAATAAATCGAAAATCATTTCTCATTCTTCGGTTTAGTATCCTCTTTCAAATGATGTTTCCGTACGTGAACGCCCAGATTACCCTTCTGTTTGGCTTTGTAGGGGCAATGTGGACACTGATAACTCGGCTCTTTACCTCCGCACTCAACCTGTTCATGTCGTCGCATTGTCGACTTCCAACGGTAACGTTTACCACATCGTCGACACGCGAATTGTGACTCACTGCTGTAACCCGGTTGTACTATCTGATCGTTCATTATGCCATACGTGATTAATGACCGCGCTGTATCCAGCAACTGGATGCCATCTTGACCGCCTGGTACCGGGCATGTCAATAGTGCACGTAATGTTTCATTGCCAGATGATAACAACTGATCCAAGTATTCTGAAACATATTATTTTGCACCGTGTTATATATAAAAAAAGAAAATCATAAAATACAATTTTAAAACAAAAACAAAAACAGAAGAGAGCAGAAAAATCAATGCCAGTCAATAAATTATTATTCAAATGTAAAATAACAGGAAACAACAAATATAATTCTAGTTATTTGTTTATATTTATATATTTTTTGTACATGAGGAGTTATAAATAACGAAATAGTAGGTACCAAACAAGTATTTGGCCGTATCTGATTGCAAATTGCAATTCAGGAATTCGATTTGTATCTTATCCAATTATTGTATCGTTTCTAATCACTTATATGTGATGTATGTACCTACTTATATACTACCTGCTGATGTAGTACAGTAGTAATATTTATGATTCATGTAAATGTTCAAACATAATTATAATGAACTGTGAAACAGACACATATATTTCAAAATACAACAAAGACATTTCGTATGTTATGTTTTGTATTAAAATGTTGTTCTCCATTCAATATCAGCTCTCGGATGTTTCTTCTGAATATGACTATCAAGACTACATTTTCGCGTAAAATGTTTGTGACAAAACGGGCATTGGAACTGCGGTGGTTTGTTACAATTATATTTGTAATGCCTTATTAGTGATTGTTTCCATCGGTAACGAACGCCGCATTGCGAACAACGATACCGTCTGCATAAATCCATGCGCGAATCTGAAAATTATTATGCTATTAGATAAACATACTTGTTGTGTTATTTTCTCTGACTATGCGATACATAAATAATACCTATATAAAATGATTCACTAACAATATTTATGGTAAAATATATTTATTTATGCCATACGTTACGTATAAAAGTTAATACTTTTCTGTATTATTGCACCATAAAATTAAATATTTCAAATACAATATATTTATAAAATACTATTATAAATTTAACATACTTATTTTATAATCAACAATTAATCATTAACACAGAGTACTAAATTAGGAAGAAAAAAAAACAGTGGCGGTGCCAATACATAATCCTCACTTGGCCCCTTTCTTAAAACGTTGGTGCCGCCACTGACAACTTAATAATAATACTTCCTAAAGTACTATAATAATATATAACTACATTATATATATATATATATATATATATATATATATATATATATATTATTTTATTTCTTTTTTTATATAGGTATAATAATTATAGGGAATTCTTAGAAGAGCAAATAATTTGCACTTTCAAATCGACTATAGTTAGTCGATATTTATCTCACTTTATCGACTAAATATAATCGAAATTTTATTTCTAGAGTTCACCTATAGAATGTATATTTTTGTAGTAATTATACAAAAAAATATATATACTCTTTGAGAAAATAATTTAGTTACGGTAAAGAAGTATACGATGTAATATTGTGTTTTAATCGCATATGTTGAAGCAAATTGCTTTTCAAGTGGGTTTTTTTGTGACATATTGGACATGTATGTTGTGGTTCCTTTTGACACTCATATTTTAGGTGACGCTTTAAGGAGCTTGCTCTTTTATATTCGTTTCCACACTGCGGACAAATGTGTGACGTCACTCTTTTCAGGTTCAAATAATCCATTGAATCCATTCTGAGATCCCATGCAACTAAAAATAAAGATAATATTAAACTAATGATAAACAATTACAATAACTTAATATATGTTCCACTGGTAAAATAAATGTTTATATAAAAACAAACAAAAATAGTATTAAACTGTTTTATATGCAAGCAAGAAAAAAATACATTTATTTAGACAAGAAATTACATAATGTTTATATTTATTTATTTATTTTTATATGTATGTATATATAATAAATACAACTAATATAAGTGGAAAGTAAGTAAATAAGAGGGGCGGATATTTTATCCTTTAGGCTCTAAATAAAATTACCCCAACTCTAACGGTAATCCGTCCCTAATAATAATTTAAAGAAACAACAAGTTAGGAGCACATTTAAACTAAGTTCAATCGATCCAAAATGTCTCTATGAATAAATTGCATATGCTTTTTTAAGCTGGAACGATATGTTGTTGTATGAGGACAAAAATCGCATTTTATCCTTGGACGTTTGCCACATTCATGTTTCAGATGACGTTTTAGATTTTTCTTGTACTTGTAAACATTTTGACAATTCGCACATTGATATTGTTCAATATCTACAGGATAAGATAGTAATTCTGGCGGCTTAGATGGATCGTATCCCTCCAAATGATATGCATTACCTAAAACAAACATAGTATTAGTATGATATAAAATTGTTTATTCACAGAAATGTGTCTGTTTATTAGTTTACGCAGTGTTAGAAATATAACATTTTCAATTTTGGTAAAAACACTAACCCATCCCGATTTATAACTAAAACTAAAAATAAATTAAATATTTATCAAAACCAAATGTTGGCATAATAAATTAATTTCATTAAATAAAAAATAAGTTCTAGTTTTGTTTGTTAAATTCAACTATATTTATGTTATTATACACAATCGTTCAAAACTATAATACCATAAACATTTAATACTATACATACATACATAACACATATATAATGGCTTGAACAAATTCGTTATTTCAATTATAATAATAGGAACACACTTTTTATTCCACTTAACTTTAGCAACTTCAATTGTCAATGTTTACTCTTTTTTAGCTATAAAGTCATATACGTAAATAAAATACTACTGATTATCATTTTTTTGCGCTGGATGCCTTGTTAACATATGTGAAACAAGATTGCCTTTTTGTTTCGATTTAAACGGACAATGAGGACACTCGAATTTTGGACTTTTACCGCACTCATAAGTAAGATGCCTACGCAGGGTGTAATCACGACCATATGCTCGACCACAATTTGGACATACATATCTTTCCGGGCAGTTACGCTTTATATTCTTCTTCGCATCAAATAAGACGGAGCCTAAAAATAGAATTTGTTGTTAAATAAAATTAACATACTTGTTTCTATGTAAACTAAATATAGAACAAATAAAATGGAAGAAGTAATATTCAGTTTCGTTTTATTTGAATATAAAATTTGGAAATACAATCAATACAAACAATAATTTTAAATGATTCAATCTAAATACTCGTTTGCACAATTGCTGCTTTTCCAATTCACGTAAATAAATGATCACAATTTAATTTCGACGCAACGGTCTCTGCACAGAAGATATCGTTATTTTTCCTTATTCTGTAAAATGCCTACCGATTGTAATCCCAATATAAAATATAGCTAACTAGACCAGTCTATTAGGTTATACAGATAGATAAATTGAAGTGATTTATATATTTGCGTAATACTTTAACTGTTATTATTAAACGGTGCCAACCGACGGTGATTTTCATGGATAAGTCGAATATGTTGTCGTAAATTTGATTTCCTTTTTGTTCGGTGCGGACAATACATACAGCAAAAACTTGGCTCTTTTCCGCATTCATATTTAATGTGCCTATTCAAGTTAAATTTGGTACCGTAACGTTTACCACAATTTTGGCAATTGAAGTTTCCAGGATTCGTTGTATCAGACATCGTTTGGAAATATTGTACATATACTGCAACAAAACAATTAGTTAACAAAATTTTCTATACAAATAATAAAAAACAAATAAACAATATGCTTGACGAAATTATCTTCTTTTATATATATATATATATATATATATATATATATAATATATATATATATATATAAAGATTAAATACAATTATTACTTTCACAAGCCTTTATTATAAATAATGTATATGAAGTATTACAATTTTGCATGTCTTTACTTTCAGATCTCATAAATCCAAACTCAGTACATAACGCAGTATATAATCATATATGTACCTCCCGCGAAATCAGAAAAATATATGTATCGTTCAGCAATAATCAAATGCTAAATTGGCATGTATGTTAAGATGGTGAGCTCTTAAACTGGCTTTTCGTTTTCCTTTATATTTGCAATAAATACAGGAAAATTGTGGCTCTTTACCGCACTCATACTTAAGATGTCTAGTTAGATTAAATTTAGATTTGTAACTTGTGCCGCATTTTTGGCAAGTGAAGCTTCCAGGCTTCGTTGTATTATCCACATCTTGATAATATTGGAAATATTCTGTAACAAAACATTTAGTTATAAAAGGATATTTGTGCATACCTATAGAATAAAATCAATCTCTTCTACCAGTTTTTTTTTTCTCTAATAAGTTAACTAAATATTAATAATAGAATGTATCAATTATCTTATTATTTATTGATTCTTATACCTTTATTAAAATAAAATGTATAGCTCGAAGGTAGTATATACATTTATCCTTCCATGATATATAATAATTACGATTTAAAAATACAAAATACATTGTAAAATATATCATTTTATAAATAAAATAATAATAATAATAAAATAACATTTCTCCCACAAATTGCACAGTTGAAGGTTCCATATATTATATATTGAAAGCAGATTCCCTAAAATATGTTTCTCCAGTATTGTAACATGTAGACAGATTTAAAGATAATCAAACGACAAATCGGGATGTCTATTTAGGTGATGTGCTCTCAAATGTCCTTTTCTTTTGCCTTTGTATGTACAGTAAATACACCAAAATGCGGGTTCTTTGCCGCATTCATAGTTAACATGTCTATTTAAGTTACATTTATTACTGTAACGTTTGCCACAGTTATGGCAATCATATTTTACAAGATTACGAGTAGTTGGAACCTCTTGAAGATATTGCAATTGTACTGGAACAAAATATTAAATTAATTATCTAGATCTAGTTAATTTTCCTGATAGGTTTCGTTGAGTTGGGATGTATTAAACGGATAGATACAAAAAATATATATATATATATATATATATATATATATATATATATATATATATATATATATATATATATATATATATATATATATATATATATATATATGTATGTATATATATATATATATATATATATATATATATATATAGTATATATATATATATATATATATATATATATAGTTTTTATATTATATAATTTATTTTTTTACAGTAAGAAAATTAGTAAATTTATAAAATAATTACAAGCACACCTAATTCAATTAGGCAATGTGTCAAAATAATGATTAAATTTTACAAATAAATTCTACAAATCATTCAAAAATAATCAAACGATAAATTAGGATGTCTACTTTGAATGTGCATTTTTAAACTTCCTTTACGTTTTGCTTTATATGCACAATACAAGCAGCAAAATTGTGGCTCTTTGTCGCACTCATATTTGATATGTCTGTTTAAGTTAAATTTGGCATTGTAACTCTTGCCACATTTTTGACAAGGAAAACTTCCGGGTTTTATTGTATTACCCGACTCTTGATAATATTGATGTAAATATGCTGCAACAAAACATTTAGTTAAAAAAAGAACTTAATATAGAAATAAAAGTAATCATATAATTGATTTTAAAACATCTTTATTAAATAATTTTACCAAATAAACTGTACAAGTATTTTAGTGTTATAAAATAATTAACCAGAGTTAAAGATACGTTAACGTAAAGGGACTACGTAACCGAGTACATATGTATGTATGTATCAACCCCATAGCTTATTTAAGATAACCGAGATAAAACCTTGATGTCTACGCAGGTCATCTTAAATTGATTACGTAGTTTATGATGACAAAATGCTCGTTTTATTATTTTTTATACATAAATATATTAATGGTTTATCAATATTATTTACATTTTTTTGGAAGATAAATTTCGTAGCAAATAAATTTAAATTAAAAAAAAAACAATTCTTTTACAATAGCATAATGCCAAAGAATTTCTTCTGAAAATTAAATTCGGTTGTCATTTAAAAAAATAACTGCCTATCACATATTTGAACACCTAAAGTGCTTTTAGAATTATATTTAAATAGAATTTTTGGGTAATTTCGTTTTTGAAATCTGTGAACAATTACATATCTGTGATATTTAGCAATGAATTATTGAAGTCCAGTTCAATGTACATATACTTAATGCTGAAAGTTTGGATGTCTTTTCCGCATGTGATCTCTTAAGCCTTCTTTTCTTTTTCCTTTGTATGCACAATAAATACACCAAAATGCTGGCTCCATGCCGCATTCATGATTAATATGTCTATTAAGGTTACATTTGATCGTGTACCGCTTGCCACATTTGTAGCAATCGAATTTCCCTTTTCCAAGATTCGGCGTTGCTCGTATCTTGCCACGATATTGCATATGCACTGTAACAAAATATCTAGTTAAAATGAAATTATAATTAAATTGAAAAATGGTATTAAACTAAATAATAAATCAACTTTGGATTTCGTATAATATATTTATTTATTTATTTATTTATTAACTAAAAATTAAATTCGTCAGAATAAAATATAGATTTATTTACAAAATCAGGAGTGTTATTAATCTAAACCAAACTATTCGCTATTGACTTACAAGTGACGCGGTATAGTTACTACGAGAACTCCGGTTTAACGAAAAACACGAATGAATCGGGATGTTTAATTCGAACATGCCTACTTAAATTAAATCTGGTACTGTAAACCAATCCACAAACATGACAGGCGAATGTTCCAGGATAACGTGCTACTTTTCCCCTTCGACTATATCGATTAAATGCTGCAACAAAACAATTAGTTAAAACAAGTCCCAAAAACACTAAAAAAAACTAAACAAATACATATGAAGCACCAAATCCGTTAAAATGATATTTTGATGTGTCTATAGGCATCTCAGATTTAATGGACTAGTTACATATATCATAAACAAACATTATTTCATACTATTTAAATATTTATTTATCAGCTAATATAGTTGATTTTAATGAAAGTATCATATAATTTGTTGAGCAACGAATGAATTGATGAATAGACTGAAACGTAGCGAAAAAAACTGAATACATTTCGCCTGATTGTTTTCTATATATTCTTAACTTTTCATAGATTATTTATTAGCATGTTTAATTCGAATATGTCGATATAAGTTACATTTGGTACTGTATAACAGGCCACATTTATGGCAATCGTACTGTCCTGAATGATTTGAAGCTCGGCTCCTTAGAAAAACTTGTTTCTTTTGAAGGTATTGATAATGTGCTGTAACAAAACAGTTAGTTAGAAAAGATATTTTATACCTATAGAAACAAACTAAAAGTAACAGTTTCAACAAATATTGTTTATGATGATAATTACATGCATTTTTAAAAGTCATGTAGCAAACGTTAACAAATATTAGTCAAATGCTTGATAAAAGGATATGATTTATGTAAGCTCGATTTCCATTTTGTTTTATATGTAAAGTAGTAGCAGGCAAATCTTGGTTTTGGTTTCGCAATCATATCTAATGTCAATTTAAATTTTCGACAAGACTTATGAGAAATTTCTGTATATTCTGAAACGAAAGGCTCGGTTAGGAAAAACATTAATATCTTTTTATATGTCCATTTGCCAAGTCACTTCAAGATTTTGATGAGTAAAATGATCAAAATATGTAAGCAACATGTTCATTTATTTCCTGTCCATTATGAGGTATACAAAAGTTATTTAAATGCTACGATGTATCATTCAAAAGGAACTGAACTATCTGATGACAACTCGTAATATTAAATACTTATTCTTTGATTTGTTTGTATATAAAATAAATAAATGTTAACAGCAAATAAACATAGAATTAGTTGACTGGTTGTATTGGATTTATGATTGAATATATATATATATAATATTTACAACTGAAATAAGAACAACAACAAACAACATTATTAACAATATAGGGCACGATACAAACAGAATCATATATTTACAAATATATATATATATATATATATATATATATATATATATATATATATATATATATATATATATATATACATGTCTTATCTTAGTAAATTTCACATCTTTGACAAATCAGCATGAAATGACATAATATGACTAGATAAACGATGTTTATAGGTAAACATTTGACCACAATATATACAAATATTTGTTGGTTTCTTGCCACACTCTAGTCTCAAGTGTCTACTCAAAGTATACTTTTTCTGGTATATTTTGTGACATTGTGGACAAGGGTATTGTCGTTGTGAAATAGTTACATCTTGAAGTTCATTAAAAAGCATCAATTGTCCTGAAAATAAAACTGTATTAGATCGAAAATTGATTAGATTGAATATCAGCCACAAAACAATTATTATATGTTGGCGAAAACATACATATTCTTAATTAATTAATTAATTTATTTACCAAATATAATTACATATTCATTACATACAAATATATTATGTGTTTGTTTAAATAATTCATCACGTTCAATTCTTCTCATCATACTGTTAGAAACGAATGAATGTATGTATGTACATATATATTTTTAGTAACAACACAAAGGTTTGAATTTAATTGAAGCGTGATTTTGAGAATCGAATCTTTGTATGCACATCATCATTCATAATATGTTTGAGAATTAGACTCATCATTTTCAGGTTTTCCAGAAGATGGAAATATAGAAAGAGTTTCCGAATTGAAGCCCTGCATATCATTCGATAGTTGTTTATGCACATTAATCATATGATTTTTCAAACAATACGCCCTTTTGAATTTATGGAAACAGATAGAACAAGGGTATAACGGTTCTCCACATTCTAAACGTATATGTCTACTTAGTGATATTTTGTGCTGGTACGTTTTAAGACATTTTGGACATTGATAAGGATCATCTCCTGGACTATTTGTTTCGAAACCTAACGATTTATATCTCCAATAATGTGGCGAAAGAGTTGCCGGCAGACCTAAAAATATAAGTATATATATTAGTTTAAGAGCTCGACAATTCTATTAACACTATTTATTCAACTGTGAATTAGGAACTAATGCTGAAATAACAAGTCAATTGTTAATTATAATATTTATTACAGTTTACTATTATACAAGGCCGTTGTGGAGATACACATTTTAATGTTTACGATTTTTATTTACATGGACCACTCGGAAGTGTTTGATAAATAGATATTGGTGTATATATTTTTGCGGACAATCAGGGCATGGGAATGCTGGTTCTTTACCACATACATATCGTAAATGTCGCACAAGATTTTTCTCATGTGCATAATGCTTATCACATTTGGGACAAGCGTAACGAACTGGGGTGTAATCTTCAACTGTTGATGCATACAATCTTCTATCTAGACAAACAAATACAACCATTACTTTTTGAAATAATGTAGATTAATTAATATTCATACGCATGTACTGTCCTGTACTGAACACATTTTCCAGAGCTGCGTTCTTTTCCCTAAACAAAATACGCTACGTACATACACTGTTGCTTTGACATGAATTCCATACAATAACAGAGCAAGCTATAAACGCAACTCGAGTTGTCGTATGTTTTTATGACAAAATTAATGTAATAATTATTTTTCTGCATTATAACGTAACTTTTATTAAAGTAGCCCCAAACAATTAATATTAACATACAAAAATAAAACAAATTATTTATTTATTTTAACTATAATTTGCAGACTGTTTTTTTCATTAGTTACATCAGAAGTAGAAATAGTTATTTGGAAATTTTTGTCATTTTTTATTCATACTGATAATTATTTGAAATACAATTCATTTCAAAGAAAATATTTCAAAATTATTAATATTTCTTAAACACAAGACGTACTTAGGTGGTACCGATCATATTTTTGAATTACCCTGTAAGACATATATTTCGACATAGCCAATTTCCAGTACGGATATAACCAATTAAAAATGCTCGCCTATAATATTTTACATATGTAGCTTTCATAAAATTCCAATAAACTACAGCCTATGTGTAAGTCTTATATGCCGCATTAGGTTATAAGAGCGTTTGAATTTTCTTGCACAAATATAGCATGGAATTTGAGGTTCTTTTCCACATTCGTTTCTGATATGATGCCTTAAATTCGCCAGATGCATGTAATTACTACCGCACAGGCAGTAGAATCGGTTTTCCTTTACGTAATATTGCACTGAAACAAGAAAAATATTTATGTCATGTACAAAGAAGAAAACGGAACATTTATTCAAATATGTTCAGCTATACAATAAATAGTAGATATATATATATATATATATATATATATATATATATATATATTTATTTATATATATATATATTTATTTATATATATATATATATATATATATATATATATATATATATATATATATATATATAAATATAAAATTTGTTGTGAATGTAATATTTTATTCTTTATTTTCATTGTTACAAGTTAAAGTTTCAATTAACGCAGCTTTATGCTTTCTAAAAATATGTTTATTTTTGTCAGCCCTTCTTCTGAATTTGTATTGACAGAAGTCACATGGAAAACGTGGCTCTTGCCCGCAATCAAAAATTATATGCTGACGTAAATTATGCCTCGAGTTATAATTACGACCGCAAGGACAATAATATCTATTGCCGATTTTAAATTTTTCCGTGTCGGCCGTTTTAAAATTTTCTTTTGATATGAATAATCCTGTGGTATCTGGAAAGACAAATTTTGAATTATTGACAAATACAAATTTAGATATATAATGTTAGATTCATGAGTAAAATAGTCTACTTGGTTAGTAATGTCATTTAATTTCTAAATTACTATTTCAACATTTTCCATTAGTTTCGTTCGTCATTCGTTACAGTAATTGTTTCCTCAAAAAATGATAATTGTTCACTTAAACCTACGTCTATTTTCCTTCTGATGCAAACTACCTCCTGAAATGATTGCATTTGCTGACAAGGTACAACATTTAATTATTTTTACATTTTCAAATAAAATAAACGTATCGAATCAAATATTTATAATTCTTTTTATTCATTCAGGCTACAATATTTACGTATTTTCATTCATTATTATTCTATTATTAGTGACATATAAATTTACAGCTACATGCAGTTTGTAGGTGCATTGTATTTAACCCTTATCCGACTTGAATCTGTTTAGGGAAACGTAAATTGTGATACGTATAACAATGCTAATATTGTAGAATAATTTTTAATATATGTAGGTATTTGTACTAGAAATTTAGCAAAATATAAAAACATATTGCGCGTAGCATTGTTGAGTCCTTTTTTACTTCTGTAACCGTTCTTTTCCACATAGGTAGTTACTTCAAGTTTGGGTGTATATGTCTTAAATTCGTATGATTTACTAAGTGATGCTTATACACGAAATTTTTATGGCAATACATGCATGAAAACATTCGTTGTTTTCCACATTCATATTTTTGGTGTCGTACTAAGTTTCCTTTACAACTGTAGACTTTTCCACAATAACAAGGAAATTTCAAACCTGAAACAATCCAATCTTATTAACATATATTCTTATGTCACACAAAAATCATTCTTTATGCTTATGACATATCAAATGGGATTTTATTTATATATATATATATATATATATATATATATATATATATATATATATATGTATACGTATGGACTTTGGCGTTTATATACATAAGTGCATATGATTGAAATATATATGAATTTTCAAAATTTGTATGAAAAATTCAAGTATTCATACCTATTTTCCCTTAAATGCAAAAATCATATTTCAACTTTGGGAATATATTTTCTAAAGCTTATTCGAGAAAAATATATAATAATAATCTTTTTATTTGAAATATTACTACAAAAGTAAGATTTTTATTTTACCTTATATAAATTATAATGCCAGAAGCAACGATCGCTATTAAAAAGGAGAAAATATTTATTTAAAAAAAAAAGACAATTCTTTTCTGTGCATATTTAAAATGAAAATGAAATTGGCGTAATATGAATGATTTTTAAAGTTCGTTGCTTTGAACATACTCGGAACTACTTATTACGAAAAATGATTACAATATGCATATAATATAAAAGTAAGAAAAATATGCATTAGAGACATATATTTCGTTAATAAAATATATGATGAGCCGCTTTTTTATGGTTGATCAAATTCCGTTCTTTCTTGAATTTCATTTTACATAGGTTGCAAGTCAACTTGTCATCATCTACTTGCTTCAGAATTTGCAAAGAATTTATTGGTTTGGTCTTGGCGTTTGTACATTTCAGGCTTGGTTCGGGCTCATTCAATTTCCGTTTGAGTATACGACTATTTTCTGAAATTAGAAAATTACTTTCATTAGTATACACATATGAAAATGTATAGAATTTAAATTTAAAATAAATAAATAAATTAGTATAGTAACTGATTTTTACTGTTAAGAACTTTATTTATAACAATACATTTATGAAATTTACATTCGATTTGGTTGTCTTGCATAAAACTAAAGCCATCAATTTTAATTTCGGCAAACTCAACTGTCATGTGAATATAAATTTGAGAAATCTAAGCAGTTACAATGTTTAAATTTTGTGTACTGTATTTATATGGTTATCTAAAGTTGCTTTATAAGGATATCTTCGAAAACAAATTTTACATATGAATTTCGGTATCACCCCACATTCATATTTCCAGTGGCGCACTAAACTATATTTTGACTTATATTTTTTGGAGCATCTATGACAAGCAAACTTTTTCTCATAATCTGAAGCCCATTGTTGCTCTGCTTGTTGTAAGTCTGAAACGAATTTACCCAAATATGTTAGAATTTAATATTAATGAAAAACAACTAATCGTTCATCTACGGTATATTATTGCATATATACATATATATATATATATATATATATATATATATATATATATATATATATATAGTATATATATATATATAATGAACATACAGAGTATTTTGTAGTTGTGTATAATTTTGTATTTTTACTGATGAAAACATACATTAACATTTCGAATAGTCTATCCCATTTTTCTACAATAGTAACAATATACCTGATAGTGTATTTAAAATCTACCTATAATTATTTTGGCACATACATATTTGTTAATTTGGTAAATATATTAACTATCAATTAACTATCAATAAAATGTTTGATCTTGATGTGGTATTGTAATGATGATTTTTGTGTGAACCATTTCAAGCAGTATTGACATTGAAAGTGTGGTATTCTATCACATTCGTATTTCGAATGACGCACTAAATTCGGTTTATGTTTGTACGCCTTTTCACATCTTGGGCATTTAAACGGGCGTTCTTCATCTACTACCACCTGATGGCTGGTCCTCAAAAGCGTTAAGAAATCGGCTAGAATGAGGAAGAATTATTATTAAATATTTGTAGTATACATTTGTTTAAATCAACCTAGTTCTGTAAGAAGTGGTTCACTTGGTGAACAACAACAAAAAACCACTACTTTGCAGTATTAGGCCAAATATGTATGTATGTATGTATGTATGTATGTTTTGTTGATGTTACCATAGCGATTTCTCTTTGTAAGCAGCGTTAAGATTTAAAATAACTGGTAGCAAGAATAAAAGATAAACTTAAAAAAAAAAATTGCATGATTTACCAATGATTTCATGGATGTCTCACAAAATCTGTATGCAATATTATACCAATATATAATTCGGTACTTCGTCCTTCATCTGTGCTACCAGCTAATTGAAATTAAAGCATGCACATAAATATGATATAAGCCGAATACACAAAAGCATCACATTTTTTACATTTAAAATAATTTTTGTATTGTTTTTGGTAAATACTGTTTATTATTTAATACATTTAGATATCTACGATGGATGCTATACAATTTGAAATAATTAGTTGATAATATTTTTGTGGACGGAGCTTAAATGTCTAGCTAAGTGAAAATTGTGTACGAATCTTTTGTAACAATATTGACATTCGAATCGTCGCTCAACGCCGCATTCATATTTTTGATGTCGTTTCAGAACAAAGCAATTTCTATACACTTTCAAACATGACGGACATGTTTTTGATTGATGGTATTTTTTTGTCATATATGCTGCAGATGCACCGGTTGAACTTGATTCCGTCTGCATATAGAAGCTTTCAAAATCTACACCTGAAACAAAAGTTAATCAGTTAATAAAGTTTAATCTAAAATCAAATAATTGGTACGTACAACCTTTGCAAGGTTACGAACCTTGGATATAGGCCCAAATCTTGTCATTACTTTATTTACTCATGAATTGATTTTTTTAAATATTTTCATTTAGTTAAATCGTCTTTTATTATTGTAGGGGCATTAACGAAAACAAATTAAAAAACTAAATTCTTTATTAACATTTCTCTAAAAAGGTACAGTATTGTATTTGGAATGATTAATATGTTGTATTGGACAAGTCATGCTTTTTAAAGATATGATTTCGAACATCGGATGGATAGCGAAATTTCGCATTGCACCAGCGACACTCTAATTTCTTTTCAATGCCACATTCAAATTTAAGGTGTCTAGTCAAATGCCCTTTTTGTACGTAACTCTTATCACATTTTGGACAGTGGTGTCTTTGTTCGATAAATCTTCTAGTTGTTCGATTATTTTTTCTGTTTAGATCAGAATTGGTGGTCAAGAAATGCTTGCCGGTAGAGTATAAATGTCGACCTATAAAATGAAATAAAAACAAAAATAACTTTATAATAAAACATAGATTCAATTAAAAATAATGTAATAAAAATAACGGATTAGTATAAACATAATATTAAAAAAGGAAATATAAAATAAAACTATATTTTATTTATAATAATGATAAAATATACAATAAAAAATAATATCATATGCATGTATGTACGTACATAATTAAATGTCCTTACTTCAGTTATAAAGCCAGCAGCTAATTATTAGTGATTGTTACATAAAATGTCATGAATAAATAATCCAATTGTAAAATTGTATCCCTTCCAAAAATAACAATATTTACGTATGTACATATATCAAAAAAGTAATAAATAAATGTATAACAAGATAATATTTTATTTATATAAGGCAAATTTATCCCAGAATGTTTATGTTTGTCCCACCAGCAAGCATTTTTTGTTGTAATGACTAGTCATATCAATTCTTCTTTTAAACAGTCTACCACATGCTGGACATGGAAAGGTACCACATTCGTTTCGTAAATGATAACGTAGCCGTCTCAAAACTTTCGCCGTACACGGACAATAAGGACATGTGTATCCAGCGTCAGTTCTAAATCGCTCTAAATACTCATTAGGATAATCCATTGCTTGTTGTCTTCTTTTCTTATCATCTGAAAGAATATGATAGTTAAAAAATAAAATATACTAAATTAAAAACAAACAAAATAGCAAAATAGACATTATTATTCAAATAAGATCAGTATGTTAATTGTTATTTTTATTTGTTTAATTCAGACACAAGTATTATATATTACACACTTAGTTTAATAATTTACATTTAATAAATTTTAAACTAAAACATAGATTTTCAACCCATATTCATAGATTACGTTATTATTATTAAAGACCACCTCAGTTCAAAACAACTGTTTCGCATTGTTAGGTATTTTAAAAGTACTTTAAGCTTTTCCATGAATATGACTGTAATAGATGTGTAACTCATTTGCAGTCGCTTTTATGTCAAAATTGTAAAGTATATTAATTTATTTATTTCAAATGATGCCATAGCACATTTCTTTGTAAGCTCAACCAGATCCAAAATATAAAATTACACACCATCAAATTGAAATTCTATTTTTAATTAAAAATTGTCTTCCATTATAATATATTGAATATTTAGGATTTTACAACAATCATACGCGAATGTTTTACATGTAAATGTCTGATTAATGATGGTTTGTCAGGAAAATTTAAACTGCATAAATGACAAACAGTAGAGTTTGATGTTTCGTAACGTATATGACGTTTTAAATTGCGACTATTTTTGTATACACGATTTGGACTTCGTGGGCAAAAATATTTCATGTCAGATCGTAAACAATCTCTAAAATCGAGATATCTGGGTAAAACAGAAGTGCAATCATCTGTGTTCATCGAAGCCATTATTTGTATCCAAGTAGGGTCTGAAAATAAAAGAAAACATT
The DNA here is from genome assembly GCA_018344505.1 of Nebria ingens riversi. Taxonomy (NCBI): domain Eukaryota; kingdom Metazoa; phylum Arthropoda; class Insecta; order Coleoptera; family Carabidae; genus Nebria; species Nebria ingens. Next base: position 334,303 of record JADQWA010000530.1, read on the forward strand.
GCGATTAAAGTAAATTGACACACAGCTCTCTTTACTATTATTTTGTTTTTATATTACCTATACAAACACATGCAAACAAAAAACCTACATACACATTACGGAAATAATAGCAGTAACAACTTATATTTAGAGTGGTCTATTTTTTTTACACAATTCAAAGTCAGTACATTAGTTATGTATTTACAAGAAATTTGGACAGTATCACTTTATTACAATTTACTCTTTCGAGTCGATGAGTACGCACAAATCAGTCAGTCGAATTCCTCCGGCACTTAGGATAACTATTTCAATTTGGTAACTCTTTGTTGTTTCAAATAAATATTGCCATATTATGTCCTTTACATAGCACATATACATTTATAATCGAATAAAAGATTTAAAATTAAGTTTATTATTACACAATATATTAATTCTTATTGGCCGTCTTGAATTTCAACTAATCCATACATCCAATTGAAACTGCGATGCCAAGATGAACCAAATTAAATTCGTTACGACAATAAAACTAAATAGAAATTGTTAGCCAATAAGAATTAACTTTGTTGTATGTAAGCAATCAATATAAAAAATATACAATTACGTTAGTCTTACAATTGGAAATTGGGGACGTTAGTATCCCGTCTATTGGTAGTTATATTTATTTGATGGATATTTTTTAAATGGTATTTTAATGTAGTGTCTCTTGTAAATCGTTTATCACATTTAAAACATGCGAATTTTGGTTCGACGCCACATTCGAACTGGAGATGCCGCACAAGATGGTTGCGATGTTTGTAACTTGCCGGACATCTGAAGCACGGAAAACGGCCGCTTGCATCACGCGCTAATGATTCGTGCTTGCTATATCGTTTTGGATGTGGCTGTGCTACTGCGTCATCAATTGTGCTTGGAATGTCAAAATAAAAATCTGAAAAATGTTATTTTGCTATAATAAACAGAATATAAGTCACAAGTTATGTATATGATGCACAATTTTCTTATAAAACAATTATGTATTTATATATGCTCATGTACCACTTTTAATCATCAGGTACATAAACACTATATAGGTACTAGTTTGTAAATCAAATTCATTACAATTTATGCAGTGTTGTTTGATTTTTTATTAACACAATTATTATTAGCAAGTTTTCTTTTGTGTCCGATTTAAATGTAGGAACAACAATTAATAATGATTGATATTTCTTCTGTGTAATTCCATAATTTATTAATTCCATTAAACAAAATAATAAATATATTTCCATATCTTAACAATTAGCTTATATTTATTATATGTATATTTAAAATAATATCAACATGGGCTGAATTTCCAAAAAAAAAAACATATTTGTCAACTGTACTTTTACTTATGATGTATGTACTACATACATACGTTGTAAATAAGGGTATTATTTCATATAAATATAAAATAAATAGTAACTCCAAATTAAACATAAAAATACCAGAAGACGTAAGAGGTTATTTTTTTATGGGGTTGTTAATTCAGTCCTTAATTATTTCGTATAACAAATGATATTTATATTCCTATACATAATATACAATTTCTTCTGTCTGACAGTAGTACATACTAATCATAATATATTATATTTTATAATTGAAACTATAATTTGGCAGAAACAGTGTTGCCTGTTCAGATAGAGCATTTTTCTATTCCTGTCAATCTATTCAATAGTTAAGCACCAATATATTAGGCGATTTTAGACGAGCAAACGATTAGCATTTAATTTCAACCGAATCAATCAAAAACCGTGTAACATAATAACGAATTTAAAATTCAGCTTCGAACAATTCGCTCGGCCAAAACCGTTCGTAATACTAAAAATTAATAAAATCGAGGCGGTTGTTTATGCACATATTTAATATGGGTTTGCAGGTGTACATTTTGCTTGAAGCGTTTGCCGCAATAACAACAACAGAACTTCCGTTCGACGCCACATTCGAATTTCAAGTGGCGTAGCAAGTGAGTACGTCGCTTGTATGATGCGCTGCAACGGGGACAGGGCAGACGTCCATCTTTGTTGAACTCAAAAACTGGATATCTTTGTCTTGTTTGTGTAGGCTCAAACGTTTGCATATTTAAACTGAACATTTCGCTTAGAAATTGCTCACCAAACCCTGAAAAATATAACTTCTTTTAAATGAATACACGGAAAATTGTTCAACTATAAGTTTTACATTACACAGCACCGCCATTTGGAAATGTTAGTTTTTGTTTTATTTACACCTTAAATACAAGAATAAACGAACATCTTTTATTTTTTTAAACAAATTTACAAATAAATTATATTGGCGATGATTGCATTTATGTTTTGCAAATATGAATGTAGGTACACTCGATTAAAAAGAATTTTGTTGATGATATCTATTTATATGATTTGTCAGTTCATATTTTCTTCTACATCTAAAATGGCAATATTGACAAGCAAATTTTGGTTCAATTCCGCATTCATACTTTAAATGTCTCAGTAATAAAAATCTGTGTTTATAATGTCTTGGACATCTAGGACAATGAAATTGATTGTGCACCATTCCAAAGAAGTCTGCAAATAAATATTCTTGTTAATAATAAATCGTCTTACGTGGGAATATCTGAAAGAAAGAAAAAAAAGCTATTGCCATATCATTGATTTGTTATTAATAATATTTCTTCCTCTTGCTGGATAATGGGAACGACGTTGCATTTTGGTCAAAAATAATTTTATCTAACTCAGTCATAAAATCAAAACCTAGAACAAAAATATTATGTTAATTTAATAGTTAAACAAATTAATTGTTTCACTGCATCTGTATTCTACACACAAAAAAAAAACATCCAGTTATACATTTATTGTTTTAATTTTAAACACAAATACATAATTAATAAATAATATCCATACATTCACACTTACACATTACAGAATTTAATTTAAGATATTTTTATAGTAAAAATATTATAAATTCAATCGTTCAATTCTTATATTTAAATCAGTTGATCTAGGGAAACAGTTACGTCATTCAAAATTTTAGACCTTTTCACAAACTAATTGTAGGGCTTTGGGAATTCAGTTACAGTTTCGATGTATAACGTGATATATAATAAATTAAAAGTTCTGCATCCATATACAGACTACTCGGAATAGTTTTAACCGTGACCTTGATTATACAATATACATGCTTTTTTTATATTCTTGTCTTTTTCTTCAAGCTATTCCGAGTAACCTGTGCACATATCCTCTTTGGCACTCGTACATAGCTGGTTTGGTTGAGAGCTACGTATTAGTCAGGTAACTTTTCACATTTTTAATAGTTTGCGGATACTTTAACAATATTATAAAAATGATGAATCAGTATTAAAGCAGCGCCATGTGTATAGTGAATTTATGAAAAGGTCATTTGGGTAATTAATAAACAATATTAGAATAAAACATTTATTTTTAATTTAAATATAAATGATTAGCAATTCATCAATGTTTGCATGACGTAAGCCCTTGGATCAATGAATCAGTTGACAATCCACCAAAATACAATTCCAATTTTGGAACAAATGTTGATCGCTCAAATTTTACTTGCTCTAATATGTTGAACATCACTGACGTAACTAGTGGTGATATTTAAATGATTTCATTTATTAATCTATGTATCAATGGTAACGTGCAGTCTCGCAGACCGAATTGTATTTAATTGGTTTAAAAAGTAAAACTATTCTATAATACTTTTTAGTATCTTAAAATTATTAATAAAAATATAAAACAGTGAGATCATCATCACCACTAATTTTACACCGATATTGGAAGTTTAAATGAATCACCATTTAACAGATGTATGACAAGTTACAATAAATTTTAATTATAAGCATATTTTTGCCATTTCAACTATATTGGAATCATGAACAATAAAATATGATGAATTGTTACTTATAGTAGGTTATTTATTATGAAACGAACAAAGTCTATCAGGAAATACCTTAAATATTAAGGACATACAGAGTGAATTTAAAATGATAATTTCACATTTAAAGTAAACGTAGTTTATGTTGTAAATGCATATGAGACCTTAGGTTATCCTTTCGGTTACACCGATAAATACATACAGCGCATTTAAACTGTCTGGCATTAGTACATTGGAATCTATAATGTCTTAACATAGATTTTCTAGTTGAATAAGGTTTTCCACACTTCGGACAATTTGTTTGTTCATATAGATTTTGGCCTCTATTTCTTCTGGATTTCCTTGGAGGTAAACCATAAATGGGTGTTATTATTAAACCTGTAACAAAACAATTAAATTATTACTGTAATTACATACATATATCTCAAACTATAAAGAAAACTTGTCGAAAAAAAAATAACTAGAGATACATACATACATACGTATACGGTATAGTCACATGCATATTACAAACAAACATAAGTTGACAATTTTACAGAAATTAATGTTTATTTATTGTGATAATAGATACATCAATTAAACCTATTTTCAGTTCAAAATTACATAAATTATCCAAAGATAATATATTATTTATGCAGTGTTTTTGTTGCTGAACTGAAAAGTTGTGTACACTTTTCAAATAATAATAATAATACTAAAATACATTTTGCTGAACTATTCATCTATACAGCTTATACATGTTTCAAGAGATTCAGAAACGATTCATTGGCAACTCCATTCCATGTTGACGTGATACATGTCTGTTTAAATGATATCTGCGCCGAAATAATGTGAAGCAAACTGCACATTGGAATTTTGGTATAACATCAATGCATTCTTCTTTAATGTGTCGTTGTAAATGTCGTTTATTCTTATAGCTTCTACCGCACTTTGCACAAATGTTCGGCTTTTCATTATTTGCGTCATTTATTAGGGATTGCCTCAATTTTGGGTGTGTTTTCTGCCGAGTTTTATTACGATATCTTATGACTTTTTTTTCAATAACATCATCAATTGCATATATTGGTGTTATTACTAAACCTGAAATTGAAATAAAGACAAATTAGTAGATATCATCGATATAGTTTATTTATTTACTAATTACTACATACTTTGAACAATTACAAAATTGTCTGTACAATCAATTTATTGTGTGTACCTAAATGCAATGTAGTAAATCATGCGAAATAAATGTCTCATTGGAATCACGGCACAATTGTAGCTATTCAGTACTCTTTCAATTCAAGTAACTAAATATACACTACGTATTACATTAATTTTATTGTTCTATTCTGAAGTTTACTTCAACATTAGTAGAAAGGACACATTGTACGTACATACATACATATGTCTACGGAAATGAATCATGCTAATTACATAAGGTGCATGAAGAATTTGTTGATATAAAATATATGAAAGCATATTTATTTTGAACTTATTTCATGCCCATTACAGAATTTCGTTGAGAAAACTCCAAAATATACTTAAAACTTCTTTATTTATCTTTCTATTATATATTATACATAGTCTTAATAATACTAGCTACTACTAAATAATGAATACACAATTACATTTAAAAACGTTCAAATGTTCAAGTCGAATGTATTTTTTGTAAATGTTTTTGTAAAGAGTTTTTATATTTGGCTTTGTACGGACAAAATGAACATTGAAACGTGGGTTCCTTGCCACATTCAACTTTAATATGGCGCATCAAATGACGTTTTAATTTATAAGATCTATGACATTGTCTACAACCAAATCGCATAATAGTTGAATCGATTCCATATATTGCGTAGCTTAGATTCGACGAGGAAGACAAGTTATCCTGTATTATGGTATTAGGTGTAAATAATCGTCCTGAAATAAAAAAGACAAGTTAATAAATCATTTCAAGCATATTGAAGAAAGCAAATGTATTTTTAAATGAAAACTATACAGTTTTTTGTTTTGATTTATTTTGTATAAAGTTAAACAATAATAAAATCAAAAAGAACACAGAAAAGTTTATTTTAATAAATATATTTATATCACATCTGAATTAATTGTAGTAGAGTTTTCGGGATGCAAAGCATATACATGTTTAATTAAACTCTCTTTGTATTTGGTTCTATGACGACAATACGGACACTGAAATTTTGGTTCTTTCCCACACTCCACTTCTACGTGTCGTTTTAGATGATGTTTGTGTTTATATCTATTCCCACAATTTGAGCAAACAAATTGCTTTTCTCGAAGCTTTTTAATGGTCATTGGTGCACCGTCCGTGTCTTGCGTATCAAATAAGCTGCAATTTTGCATTCCTTGATACCACAGCATATCTACGGCAAATAGAAGTATGTTAGTGAAATTATTATCAAATACAAAATATTGTAGCAGACACAATAACCACTAGAGAAATAAAGATAGCTGGATATTAATTAAATTCCATATTTATTGTGCACAACTTACAAAGTCAGATTGAATACACCTACGAAAACTATCATATGAATTGCCTTGCAGTTTTGAAGATATACATGAAGGGATTTTAGTCCTAAACTTGCATTTTAGAAATGAATAAATACATGTGCTGTATTAATAAAGGATATTCATATAGGGTTTTCTCTTAAATGTCTGCCTCGGTTCAAGTTGACCACACTCGTATCTCAAGTGTCTAACAACATGTGATTTTTGTTTGTAACTTTTGGGACAATGCAGACAATGAAATCTTTCATCGTTGCCCAGTCTATAATGAAACGCTAATTTTTTCGCATAACTTTTCCTTTCCGGTATATCAATATTTTCCCCTGAAAAGAAACAAACAAATAATAGTCAATACATCATTTACGATTTCTTTATTATAATACTGTGTATTTACAAATACGTTTTTTTTTTGTGAACATAAAACTACTTTTTTAGTTTTTACAGATTTACAATAAATTTGTACATAAATAAGTAGATAAAATAACACTGGAATACAGATAAGAATATATAAATTAATATACAGGAGCAGTAATTAATTTTATAAATTATCATTGCCTACGGATATTTTTTTATTTGCTCATTCTTGAATACACTGCCCACATACAAATTGGGAGCAGATACATTTTAAAAATAAAAAATCAGTTATCATTTTCATTGTCGAAATGCTGTCTCGACATGTGTATTTTAATACTAGCTTTTCTGTTAGATCTATGCGGACAAAAGGGACAACGAAATTTCAATAATTTTCCACAATTAAGTGAAATATGTGTTCTTAAATTACGTTTATGTTTGTACGTCGCATGGCATTTAGCACAAATAAATCTTTCCTGGATTTCATCGTCGGCATTAATGTGTATTATACTCCAATCATTATCGTAGCAAGGATCTGAAACAAGTTTATGATATCAGTTTATAACGAATACTATATAATAGCATGATATTGGCAGGAGCTGGATTAAAATTATCAAAAGATACTTCTATTGTTGCCTAGCCATTTGTCCATGTAAAGTAATCCATAGGTTTCAATGAAGAAATGAAACAAAGAAATGTTTGGTAATTGAAGCCTTTATAATTAATCTAATTGTACATTTATAAATCAAGTAAGACTTAGAAATGTTGAGGCCTACACAAGTGATGCTCCAATGTGCTTTAATTTGATGTGCATGTTCATGTTAAATCTTCTATGAGTACGATGGTTACAATATGGACAAACAACTTTTGGATGTTGTCCACACTCTTTTAAGTGACCTCTTAAATGACCAAACCATTTATATTTTCGTCCACAACGATCACACGGAAATGGATTATGTTCTGTTCCTCTTCGACTTTTTTGTTGAGCCTGTCTCAATAGTACAACTCCTAAAATCAACGAGAAAAATGAGTCAATTTGCTTAATACTTAAAACTAAAAATAATATATATATATATATATATATATATATATATATATATATATTTATATATTTGTGTGTGTGTGTGTATTTACAAATAAAAATAATTAATTAAATTCATTCTAATATCTGAAAATATTTATGACTGCACTAAAAGCAAAATAATTTTTAGAACCATAAGTTTAGGACTGGTGAAAATTGACTAATAATTCTGGTTACAGTGGTTACTTTATTAGAATATTAACACCACCATACATATTACACATATATGTTTACATTTATCATTTACTAACAAATATATAATTATTACAAAATTAAATTGTGGGTATGGCCATCATGGAATAATACATAATAATGTCCATGTTCCAACAGAAACATTTTGGATTCTAACACAAACACACATTTCATTCAAAACCATCAATCCTTTTATTATTCGACTTGCTTACCAATTGTTTCACAATATCAGTCATCAAATTCATTCCTACTTTGGAATAAATTTTTCAATATATCAATTTATGGAAGGAGAGGATGCCCCTTGTGTCTGTACTTAATATGTTTGTTCATGTTGAATTTCCTATGAGTCCGGTAGATACAGTATGGACAAGCGATTCTTGGAAATTGACCGCACTCTTGCTGATGAAATTTCAAATCAGTAGGGCGTTTATATTTTTTTCCACAACGTAAACACAAATGTGGATTCAGTGCAGATCCTTTTCGGCCAGCTCTACCTTTAATAGCTTTATTAATAATCGTAAAAACTTTTGGTCCTAAAACAAATAGTGACAATTAGTTAAAATTATTATTAGCAACCATTTAAGTAACATTTTTTTTTTTACTCGCACGCTGTAATGTTAACTAACTGTAATCGGCGGAAAGAAATCAGTACTAATGCAGTACCTATTAACTTATATTTGATATCTGCTATACATATCTGGATTTATATACAAATCAAACAATAGTTATTATTTATAACTTTATTAGATTTTTATAACAAATAGGTACAAATAAATATATACAATTTCGAACAGAATTACGTACGAGGTCGCGGTTCTTTATAATGTTTGTATTTAATATGTTTCGTCATATTGTAGGACCTATGAGATAAATATGTACAATATGGACAAGATATTGTTGGGGGCACACCACATTCTTTTAAATGTCCTGTTAGATGGCCAGATTTTTTGTACATCTTTCCACAACGATTGCACGAATATGGCTTATCTTTGGAATCATTCTCATGTACATTGTTGGCATTCAAAGGCAATAATCCTAAAAATAATGAAGAAAATTAGCTTGAAATTTTTATATTTATTCAATTCTAATTCTCGTGTCAGTATGTAGCGGAAATAGACAAAAAGGTTGCAATAATGAATAACAAACACATGATAATAATAATAAACTGTTTATTAAATGGGGAATATTTGCCACAAATGTACAAATATATTACTAATTATACAAATATGTTACTGACATTGTTTTCCAGCATGTTTAGTTAGAATATGAGTATTGATGTTGTACTTTCTGTGAGATCGATGGTCGCAATATGGACAACATAACTGAGGAGTTCGGCCGCATTCTTTTAAGTGTGTAGACAAGTGGTGTTTATGTTTGTATCTTTTTCCACAACGTTCACACGCAAAGGGATTACGATCAGAACCTCTTTCTTTCTTATAAAGGCGTTTACTGAACTCTGGCAATACAAGCACTAAAAATAATGACATGAAATTACTATCAAAACATGAACAATTGACACAGTATGTCGTTATTTGTTAGTCATGGTGGAGTCAACTACAGTACAGTCATAGGTTATTAAAGTATATACATAATATTTAAAAATTATTTATGCTTGAACCTCATATGAGTGTTCATGTTAAATTTTCTATGTGTGCGATGCGAGCAAAATGGGCAAGAGAATTTTGGAGGCCGACCACATTCTTGCAAGTGTTCCATTAAATTATTCCTACGCTTGTACTTTTTCCCACAACGAATGCATATATGTGGATTCTGTTCTGAGCCTCTTCTATTATATTGTCTAGAAACCTCTGACAATAAACCCTCTAAAAAAAATCATAGAAAATTAATAAATAAATACAAAACATTTCTACAACAAATTGTGTAACAAAAACGAAAGATGTATCAAATTGTTTAAAGTAGTACGTACAAAAATAGAATTTGTACCCTTTGTTTCGCAAAAAAAAAATTAATCCATAGACGATGATTTTTTATAGGTTTAGGTTTTACAAACAGAATTAATAAACAACATTTCTCTTGATTTAATTCTAATCATTTATACAAACTAGGATGATATTCAGAAATGTTTTAAATACGCGATTCATCTGGATGAGAATATTTAATATGATTGTTGATTGTGTAACGTCTGTGTGATCGATAGCTACAATATCGACATGCAAATTTTGGAATTTGACCGCACTGTCGAGAATGTTCCCTCAAATATTTCATATGCTTGTAATTTCTTCCGCACCGATTACATATGTGTGGATTATTTGCAGAGCCTCTTCTCTTACTAATATAAGTACGTTTAGGAATCACTGCCATGAAATCGTCTAAAAATAATGGAGTAAAATTAGTAAACATACGCAACTAAGTTATTTTAATTACATCATATAAAATAAAAACTGCAACATTTTATCAACTATTGAGAATTCAAATGGTTAATATTCACAGACGAGGTTTGAAATGACTGTTCACATTGTAGCGTTGATTTTGATAAATTTCCGCACTACAACTCTAAAAAATATTAAAGTAAAATTTGGCCCAGATATTTTGAATAGTATGTTGAAAATGCTACAACTATAAGGTATTTGAAACAATAATTAGAAAAGGTTTCAGTTAAAAAAAAATATAAAAAACACCACATTTTAAACATTAAATTAGTTTATTTTAAATGTATATGTACAAGAATAAATTGTTAGAATTCGGCCACTCAAACAATTAATAATAATTTTTAATGTTACTGTGATTAATCATGCACTTTAGCAACTAATAATTGACACAAGTTCTAAAGAAGAAGTGGTAATCCTCGATGGTAAGATTTCATATGCCTATTCACATGCAACCGTCTAATTGATCGATAACTACAATATAGACAAGCGAATTTTGGAATTTGACCACATTCTCTTAAATGTTCTTTCAAATGCCGTTTTTGTTTGTAACTTCTGCCACAGCGGTGACATACGTGTGGATTATTGGAAGAACCTCTTCCATAGCTATAAGGGATCATTGATTGAAAATTCACTAAAAAAAATTAAGATATATTAGTCAATATGCAGAAAAATAGGAATAGATCTACTTAAAAACCAATCTTAATTTTTATAATCATCAAATTTGATCAAACGTCTTGAATGACAATGGCGAAAGCAAGGTTTCAAAAAAAAACTCGAAACATTTTGATTATATACTATATTTAAGTCTGATTAGTAATACAAATGTTTTAAAGAACTGGATGTCCTGAATGATGGCACTTAATATGCACATTCACGTGAATTTTTTTATGTGACCGATAGTTACAATATAGACAACCGAACCTTGGAATTTGACCACATTGTGTTATGTGTTCTTTCAAATCTTTATACGTTTGTATTTTTTCCCACAATGATCACATGCATGTGGGTTATTTTCCATATATCTTCTCTTTCTATAAGGACGTTTAGTAATAGTCAGTAAATCCTCTAAAAATAAAATTTAACTTTAGTAAATGTATATATGTATGTACATACATATGTATATAATTAAAAATGCAACGTAAATCAAAGTAGCATAACGGTACCATATTATAACAGAATTCAATAAATACTCCAACATTGAATAGTATATATATTCTTTATTTTAGCTAATCTCACAAATTTGAAAAATAATCACAGTTAGAAAAACGTGTTTATATAAGGAATTTTCCTGTATGAATATAACTTATGTGATTGTTGACGTTGAACCGTCTATGCGAGCGATAGTCACAATATGGACAAGCAAATTTGGGAATCTGACCACATTGTGTTAAGTGTTCTTTCAAATGATATTTATGTTTGTACTTTCTTCCACAACGATGACATGCATGTGGATTATTTTCCGAACCTCTTCCATTGTTATGATAGGGTTTAGAGATCACTGATAGTAAATTCACTAAAAAAGAATGAATTACAATTAGTAAATAGATACACGATAATTTAACGGTTAATCGTCTATCGGGTCAATTTTGGAACATACCGAAACTAACTACTAGTAGTTAAATAAGTTTAAATAATAAACATTTATACAATGAAAAATAAAGTTCATGTATGAACTAGGTAAGAATATATGTACAGGCGTATAAAAATATTCTATACGCTTATTGATATACATAGGTCGTTTTTTTCTGTTTAACTCAAAACTGATTTTATTTGCAAAGATAAATAGTTACTTGCAAAGTCAATGACGTCACATACACAATATAAAAACATGCATATGTGTCAATTCAATAATAATAAAAAGTATACCAAAAGGAATCTACAATAACATAATAAAGAAAACTTTTCAAAAATTAACACCGCGTCATAAAGATTGTATTATCGAATTAAAATGAATATATATATATACATATATATATATATATATATATATATATATATATATATATATATATATATATATATATATATATATATATATATATATATATATATATATATATATATATATATATATATATATATATATATATATATTATTTATTTAGTAACTAGAACGAATTATAAATACTGTAATAAATTGTTAGTTTATTTCTAATTATATATGAGATTATCCTTATGTGTCTTCTGTATATGCTGGTTCATGTTGAATTTCCTATGCGTTCGATGGCCACAAAACGGACAAACGATCTGTGGAATTTGGCCGCACTGTTTTGAGTGTTCTGTCAAATGATTTTTATGTTTGTATTTCTTTCCACATCGGTGACATGCATGTGGATTATTTTGCGAGCCCCTTCCATTATTATGATATTTGGAAGTTACTGATATATGCTCTAAAAAGAATGACGATCATTAGTAAATGCACGTATATCATTGATAGAACTGCTTCTAACAATATTCCTGACGAAATGTTTAATAAAAGGCCGTAGAACATATACTATATACATACTCCGAACTTTACCTCTAAGGTGACAACCAATTAATATTATTATTAAATGAAATGAAATGAAATACCATTATGTTTACTTATTCAGTTTTTATTTTATATAACATAACATATAAACGAAATTGATATAATTTAAATATGCCGGACATCATTTATTATACTAAAGGTTTTCCTTTATGTTTATAGTTAATATGAGAATTTATATTATACTTTCTGTGAGCTCGATAGGGACAATACGGACAAATCATCTTTGGGAATTGACCACATTCTTTTAAATGTGTTGTCAAATGACGAACATGTTTATACATTTTTCCACATCGTAAACATGGATATCGATTCATGTCCGGCCGTTTTACTCTCGATTTACTGGACTTACTACGATGATAAGGCATTAAAAGTGTTTCCCCTAAAAATAATAAATAAAAATTAGTCAAAACTGCTACTTTAAACATACCACAAACATATAAGTGCACGATGATTTTATTTGTTTATGTAAATAATAAGGATATACTCGATTGTATTTGATGCAACCGAAACAATTCAAATAAAACAATGCTAAAATATATATGTAAATGAGAGTATTTTATTATGTTAATAACTAAGATTATCACAAATTTAAATAATATTTACATCAATAAAGGTTTCCCTTTATGTTTATAATTAATATGCGAGTTCATGTTAAATCTTCTGTGTGCCCGGTAAGGGCAATACGGACAACTTAGCTTTGGATTTTGTCCGCACTCTTTTAAGTGACATGACAAAATGCAAAAATGTTTATACTTTCTTCCGCAACGATGACATGGATATAGATTTGTTTCTGGACATCTTACACTAGATTTACGTTGAGAGGGCTCTAAGAATGTATCCCCTAAAAATAATGAATAGAAATTAGTAAATCCATGTAGATCAGCATATACTGTTACTAACGCGTGGGTGCTGTATAACTAAATGTCATTTTTTACAAATTTCAAAAATATAAATAAATCACAGTTGTATTTTACAGGCGACAGATAATAAATTTTAATATAAGCAGTGCTTCAAAAAGTCACACGGCTGCCCCCCAAAAAGTACAAATAATTATTAGAACTATAGTAAAGGAAGGATCCAATAAACAACAACGTTTATTCATTTGTATTAAGTAATATATTAATTTAATTTTTTGTACAAACGATAGGTAATAAAGCTGATAGACGATTTCAGAAATAGATCCAAGGCCAAACAATAAAAAATAGTACATGTACATGTGTATATGGATTTGCAAAGATAAACAAACAAGGTGCGGTGCGCTTTGGTAATTTCAATAACATCATTCACATTTTCACAGTTTCTGAAATCGCCTACTTGGGAATGTTTTTAAACACAAGAGGTGTGATTTCTGGATGTGCGTACTTAATGTGACACTTGACGTTGAACCGTCTATGTGACCGATAGCTACAATATGGACAAGGGAATCTTGGAATTTGACCGCACTCTTTTAAATGACCAGACAAATGGCCAGAATGTTTGTACTTTCTTCCACAACGATAACATACATGCGGATTGTTTTGGTTTCCTCTTCGTCCACGTTTATTCTGGCATGCCATTACTTTCCCTAAAACGAACGAAAAAATAGTTAAACTGTTCAACCATCTACCATTTTGCAATAAGTACTAAAGGAAAACACTATGCACCATTTCGATTTTTAATTTATTTCAATGTAGTCTTCATAAATTATTATTATGCATAGTTGTAAGAATATCATCTCTATAGTATCATAAAGTAGCTATTAAATAATGTTGGTTACTCTAACAAAAACTTACTCCGGAATCATATGATTTCTTGAAATCGAATTAAAAAAAAAGAAACAAACAGAATATATATTTTAATAACAATGAATCGCATGCGATGTATCATTAATTTATTATCCAGCGTTAGTAAATGACATAAGTATTGTTAAATTTGGAAATGTATTAGACGTAGGATTGTCCTTTGTGTCTATATTTAATGTGTTGATTCATGTTGTATCTTCGATGTGAGCGATGCCTGCAATATGGACAAGCGATCCTTGGAGCTTGGCCGCACACTTTTGTGTGACCTCGCAAGTCATTTAATAATTTATACTTTTTTCCACAACGAGTACATGGAAACGGATTATTTTCCGAACCTCTTCGTCCACTTCTACGACTTACGGGCATAAATATTAAATCACCTAAAATAAATGGAGAAACATTAGAAAAGGTACGCAGTTAATTGTTTTACACCGATGATGATGGCGCAAATTATTCCGCACACTCACACACATGCGTACGTTACATCTCTGATACATTACATTGCGCCGACTACCTAACAGTGATGATGATCACATCAAAACATTTTGATTCATTCATTCGTAATACAACAGAGAAACTCAATAAAAATGTGATTTATGTTTGAGAAACTGGTGAATAAAATAAAATACAAATTTACAGATTGCGATGACTTTTATTTAAACATATTGTAATTGCATTGGTGATACATCTGAATGTTTAGCCTTATGATGAATCTCCAATTGATATTTGTGAAAACATTTATAATGGCATATTATACAGGTAATCGCGGGTAATTGGCCACATTCTCTAGCTAAATGGCGATACAATGACGACTTATTTTTGTACTGTCGATGGCAATTTCTACAGGTGTATTTGGAAATCTCGATACCAGGATACATACTCAACAAATCTGGAATGAAAAGAAAATTGTTACAACCACTCATACGAACATGATGCGCTTATTATACTGAGCACTTACTACAATCATTCTTGAACCAGTATGACAGAAACAAATACCAAATGTTTGTGCTTACAAGACTTAAATTAATTATCTACTATGTTCTGTAAATATAAAATTTCATATATCTAAACGTCATGATAATTGAACCAAAATACTATTAATACTGGTAAATAATGTCATTACCATTGAGGAATTGTGCTTAAAAATAATGTTTCCATTCGTTCTAAAACCTTTATTTATTATAAATTATATCATGAACAATAAATGGTTCATTTGCATTTTACAATTTATTTTGTTAAAACATGAAATAAAAATAACGCCGAAAACAAAACATTGTTGAATTTTAGCTGGTATAAGAATAAAATTTTATGACGATAATTACTTTGTCCCAAACAATTGTATATCTATTCTATGATGTTTTTTAATATGATCATCAAACCCCCATTTTCGATGGCATTTAAACGAACAATAATCACATTCCAAATTCTTTTTTTTGTTACATTCAGTTCGTATGTGATACTTTACATGATGTTTATGTTTATAATGCTTTCCGCATTGTAGACAATGGTATCTACCACGATGAAATTCATACTGCTCTTCAAAGTTAGTATCTGAAACAAACAGTTAATAAAAACGATTGTTTCAAAAAATAAGTGATTTTAATAGTTTAGCACTACGTTTTATTTATTTATTACAAAAATATATATTCGTGTTTAATATCATCAATGATATAAAATCGTAGAATAGATTTAGTGCAACACACGCATGTCTTTTGATGGTATGGGCAACAAGGACCCATTTATGATAGCATTTATAACCGCAGAAGTCACATGCGAATTGCTCAGATCTCAAATGATATAGTTTACCTTTATAATATTTTCTGCATTGCCCTCAATGCGGTATCTATCAGTATGAAATACATAATTGACTTCCTGAAACAAATATGTAATCTTAAGTGAGCCTGATTTTCAAGGATGTCAAATCAAAATAATAGTTAATTGTTAAGCTTTATTTATTACAATATAAATGTGTTGATATTATTACATAAACATTTTATATCATATCGCTAGTCCTATTAAATATATTATGTTAGTAATGTCTTGTGCTGTTTTTTAATGTGAGAACAAAGAACCCATTTACGATGACATTTATAAGAACAATGTACACACTCGAATTTTTTTTCCTTGTAACACTCATTCCGCAAATGATACGTTACGTGTCGTTTTTGTTTATAATGTTTACTACATTGAAGACAGTGGTACCTGCCACTATAATATGCATACAGCTCTTCAAAGTTTGTATCTGAAACAAACAGGTAATAAGAACATTGTTTTTTTTCTCTTTTCAACTAGATAGGGAATAGAAAGAACGTACTGTTTATAAGTTAGACATCTTCCATTTGCCGTAAACCAACATATATATATATATATATATATATATATATATATATATATATATATATATATATATATATAAATATATATATATATATATATATATATATATATATATATATATATATTTATTTATATATATATATATATATATATATATATATATATATATATATATATATATATATATATATATATATATATATATATATATATATATAGGTAATATTAGTGAATTAGGTACAAAAAAAATCATTAAAAAAATCACTCATAAAAACAGTTAAACTCCACATATTGTTCATATAGTGTTCTTTTTAATTTAGTTAAACTACGAGTAAAATATATATGAAGCTTAAGTTAAAATAAAGTCAAATCAATATGGGGAAATATAATGCTAGAATGTATTGTTTACTAAATAAATATTGTTAATATTTTTAGGATAAAACGATTAAAATAATCAACCCAAATTAAATTAAAACATATAATAAAAATCAAATTACAAAAAATATAGTTATATTCATAAAAATAATGATTCAATTAATCAATTCTTGAGTGGACGAAATATTTAAGATGATAATTCAAGCCACTTTTTGTGTAATTAGCATATGGACATAAGTGGCACTGGAATCTAGGTACTTTGCCACAAACATGAATGACATGTTTGCGTAAACATGACCAATTTTTGTACGATTTTTCGCAACTAGGACATTCGTATTTCATTGACTCGGCATTCCATAGCTCTTCCTTTGTTTTATTATGCAGCGTATCACCTAAAACCACAATGGTAACATTCAGAGTTCAAGATAATTGTTATTGTTTATGAGTCAAAGCAAAATTAGAAGAACGCCGATTGTTTCTATGGAAATGAAAACATCCGCCAATATGGGTGTAGTTAGATTATAAGGAAGTTTAAAAAGAAAACATTTTGTTATTTAATATATGCTTTTATTTTTCATGTGTTCCCTAAGTTATCAATTTGAAATATTTGAATATTTATTAACATGGCACTAATCCCTAAAATGGACGTAGTAAATGCGCCAATCATAAATTGTTTATTTTATAGAACGTTGTTTCCATTCTTGTGTAATACCTACATAAAACCAACGTGTGTTTATAATATAAATAAACTAAATTACGAATGTTTTGCATACATATGATCTTTTAAATCGTTTTGCGTATAAGTAGTATATGGACAATAACGACACCGATTCAGGGCAATCTTGTAACAAAGATATGTGATATGTTTTTGGAAACAAGACCAATTTTTATATGTTTTTTCACAATGTTTACACTCGAATCTATTGATTTCGGCATTCCAATACGAGCTTCTTGATTTTAAATTTTGAAATTCACCTGCAATAATATTTAATATGAATCAGTAACACTTAACTTCGCAATTAAGAAAAATGCAAAGAGATAGATTTACTTGTTTAATACTTATTTATTTTTAACTAAAATTAAACATTTTTTATAACTTTGCACTAATATATATATATATATATATATATATTATAGGAAAAAAGGTTTTTTAAAAAATACACAGTGTTAAGTTTCACTAATTTAACATTTATTGACGACTAGTTTCACCAACTATGTGGCATCTTCAGGTCTTAACTCTAAAGAGTTAAGACCTGAAGATGCCACATAGTTGGTGAAACTAGTCGTCAATAAATGTTAAATTAGTGAAACTTAACACTGTGTATTTTTTAAAAAACCTTTTTTCCTAAATTATCATGGAGTTTCACATAGTAAAAGCTTACAAAATTCAACAAATATATATATATATATATATATATATATATATATATATATATTTATAAATATAAATATATATATATATATATATATATATATATATATATATATAATGGTAATATGTCTACTTAATTTTTTGTTGCATTAAAAGAAATTTAATCGAGCCCAAAGTTTCAAGCAAATAAAATTAATGTTTAAAATTCATATGAAGAATTAACTCGCTTGCCGTGTAGGTAGTATAAGGACAATAACGACACTGATGTTTAGCCGTCTTGTAACAAAGAAACGTGATGTGATTTTTTAAAGCAGACCAATTTTTATATGTTTTTTCACAATTTTTACATTCATATCTACTTGTGTCAGCATTCCAATACGAGTCTTCTGATTCAATATTCTTCAAATTACCTGAAATAACATGACGAAAATGAACTTATACTAATTAGCAAATTAATTCTATGGAAATGAAAGGTGCTTAGATTTTAAAGCTACTAATGATCTGAATATGGGTGTTACTACAGGAAAACAGAGCAACATTAAATTAATGTTTAAAATTCATATGAACAGTTAATTCGTCTGCCGTATAAGTGGTATATGGGCAATAAAGACATCGATTCTTAGCTGTCTGATGACACGGCCGCGCGATATGATTTTTGAAAGATGTCCAAATTTTGTATGTAACATCACAATTTTTACACTCATATCTATTTGTTTCGGCATTCCAATATGAGTTTTCGGATTTAATGTTTTGTGACTGACTCGCAGAAGCTTTGTAGCAATGAACTGAATGTTTTTTGAAAGATGACCAATATTTGTACGATTTTTTGCATTTGTTGCATTCATATTTATTGGTTTCAGCATTCCAATACTTGTCTTCTGTTTTAAGAGTCTTCTTACCTGTAATAACATTGATATGAATCAGACATATTTTTTAATCACATAAATCAGTAGTAGATGGGTATAATAAATTCATTTTGTTTTCAGTTATATTTGATTTATTATTATTTATTTCGATTCTTATGGTCACAAATGTAACATAGAAACTCAAATATAATTGAAACAGATACAATAAAAATAAAAAAGGTTTTGATCATATTAAAACATCACAATATTATTTTTCAAAGTCCGCTTTAAAGGTTTTCTAAAGAAACACATAAGTATATTTATCTATGGCCTATTTTGTCCATATTTAGTAGTATATACAATCAAAATAGGTTTTATTACGTAATTATATATATACATACATAACTTCGTGCCTATTCCCATCAAATGGGGTGGCAGAAACCCCTTCACACACACACACACACATATATATATATATATATATATATATATATATATGTATATATATATATATATATATATATATATATATATATATATATACACACACACACTTGACAATTTTTCGCTATTCTTTATAAACTTTGAAATCTTTTTAAACGTTTACATGTATTTTTTTGGTGATATCTTAAGTCGCTTTCCATGTAGCCAGCATAAGTACAATCAGCACAAACGAACTGTGGCACTTTGCCACACATGTGATTAATATGTTTACGGCAGGCTTTCACGTTGTTGTACGTTTTGTCACAGTTTGGGCATTGGTATCTCTTTTTTTCTCGTGTTCCAAAATTTGGTATATAACCTATAATAAGATTCGCATAATCAATTATTTCTTTTAAGAAACTATGCATGTGATTGTTTACACTACTATTCAAGTCAAGAATGATTTTTTTTAAGGTACAAAAGAAACTAAAACATATTTACTAGGAATATATATATATATATATATATATATATATATATATATATATATATAATATTAATTAATACGTTAACAATTAGATGTATATTAAATTTCATTAGCGTACTAATATAAGGGTTAAAATCACAAATATTAAAGACAATTTAATTATTACTTATACCTACATGATGACAATTATAAAAACCAATTATAATATTATATTAAAACAAAATAATAAATTATTATAAAAAAGTAATATTATTTAATATCGGTACATACTACTTATACTAACATCATAGAAAACATTTATAATAATTTTGTCAGATTTCCAAAAATCTCGTCACGCAAGTCCAGCCTAAAATATACATACATCCAATATAATCAATAAATAATTTTAGAGTATATCAATATGTAGGTGCATATTTTAAATGATTACCGTTTGCGACTATTTTCTACTCTATCCATAACTCTGACTAGCCAGGCTTTGATTATTTCATCGTCACGAGTTGCATGTGTTCCTTGATTACATCAAATCGCATCTAAAATATAATAAAAACAAAATTAATAACAACTTTGCATTTAAATAAAATTTATTTCATTAAAAAAAACTAGTTTCTAAACTAGAGAAATACTTACTCAACCTCGTTGGAGCATTATCTATGATAATAATAATACTTTTTTCATTAGCATTCAAATGCCGTGAATGCTCATCTAATTAACCAGGAATCAAATCAAAATCCTGTAATACTTGTCATTGAAAATCTAGAAAAAATAAAGAGGGAAATTAATTAATTTTGAGCCAACCCCGTGATTTTCCATACATCGGTGTATTTTTGCAAAAAGATAATAATACTTTTAATTAGCGATGGTGCTTTTATTATTATTATATTGCTATCAGGTGTCCAAAAAGAAAGCTTTTATTATAGCGCTATACATAGCATGACACAAATAAGACGAAATATAATCATTTCAAAAAGTTATATTGTAAATGATTTGCTAACAAAGAAATACGATTCAGTTGAGAATTTATTTATATAAGTATTTATACATTTTAATAATGTTTGCGATTAATATGACTCGCTAAACAATATTTATATATTGTCCTATAACTGCAATGTGGACATTGCAGGTTTGGTTGCATGCCGCATTCTTTGTTAATATGACGTACCAGTGAATCTCGTCTGGTGTAATATCTTGAACATTTTTCACAGCAGAATTTGGCTTTTCTTCTGCGATAGACTCGTTTACCTAAAAATTAAAGGCTTGAATAGTACGAAATTAAGTTGATTCAAATATAGACGACACACAATCATGAAACTATAACACAGACATTAAAAATCATATGCGAAAGTATATTTGTTTAATGTTTATTTTTCCAAATGTATCCGAGTAATATGTTTGCTTAAATAAAATCTATATGTGCACTTATAATCACAATGTGGGCATTGATATTTTGGTTGTTTACCACATTCTAATTTTTTATGACGCAATAAGGACTTTTTTTCTGAATAAACCCTTAAACATTTGTCACAAACAAATCTTCCTTGTCCTCTTGGTAAATATTTTCGACAGCATGGAACAACTTTCAAATAAGAGTCTGAAACAATAAGAGTTTACCGTTAATGAATAATCAGATAAAGATAAAATTACATTTTTTAATTACACTACATTATTTAGAGAACAAAGTAGTTGAAAAGTAAATATTGTTTATTAGTGATTATTTACAAATAAATATATTTGATTTATTTTAATGTTTCATTCTAAGATGGCGCAACAAAGATTTATTTTCGGCATACACTTTTGGACAAAAATTACAAAAATAATTTCCTTGTCCTCTTGGAAAATATGTCCGTTTTCCCATTGGAGTAACTTTCAAAAACGTGTCTGAAACAATAACTTGAAATTAATGAAGTTATACCGTGAATCAAATATTCGACTGATGCTAAATTACGTATAGGCAAATTCACATAAGAAGAACATTTTTGTGGCCTGAATCATACACTTTGTACATATAATCATATGAAGTGTAGTAATGATGCATGCCACAAAAATGTTCTTTTTATGTGAATTCGCCTATACACAGTTTCAATTACTAATAATTCCATCATCAGTCATTTATCTCTTCAGAAATAGAAAATGTAAAGATAATTTAGTTGGAATAATGTATTGTAAGGGTAGAATATATTACAAAGACATTATCAATTTTACAAATATTCAATAACGCATGGCACAGTAAATACAACAATCTTAGGAACTTACATATATAGAGGCTACATTTATATACATATAGGTATTTATTTGATTGATATCACACTTAGTACAACAACAAAAAAGAACTATTAAAAATAGAGTGGCGTACACGTTGCTATAAGTTTGTGCCTTGGGTAATAATAATACTTATGAAAACAGTCAATAATTATTGCAAAGAAATTTCTTTAAGACTTCTTCTGTTTTCCATTCAAGGTCGCTGGTCACTCACATCTTCTTTTGAGCAAACAGATATAGAAATGTCTGCATTTTATAACTTCTTATAATATTCTATATTTTTAAATTCAGAAATAATTGTATATGAGCATGGACCTCATCTTTTAGTAATATTATTTAAAAATATATAAAATTAATACCTAGATTAATCTACATTTTGTACATATACTCCTCGTACAATTGGCCACATTAGACAGCACTCGATATTAGTGTTAAAACATATATACAATTGATTTGATAACAAAAGTTTCATCAGTAAATAATAAATCTGTTTTGACTACAATACAATACTTACCTTTTACACAAGAAATATATGTAATAAATTCAGTAATGTAATCCGTAATGCAAGTGTGACTGTCATAACTTATATCGGAACTTTGATAATATTTGAATTCGCTTGATTTTGAGTAATGGGCTTTTTATGTTGGGTAATGAAATGGCGCTTGAGATTAGACAGCTGATGAAATCGTCGCCGACAATGTGGACATTGAAACATAGCCTGTTTGCCACACTCAAATTTTTGATGCCTGCGCAGATTTCCACGGTGCTTATACAATCGGCCGCAGATTGGACATGGGTATGCACCAAACGAAGAGCGTGTCCGTTGTAAGGGCATATACCATTCCACGTCATCATCATCGGTATCTGAAACCAAGCAAGTTGTACCACAACGTGAACGTGTCTACAAACACAGAACTACACTTGCGGACTGTTACAAACAAGCTTGCAGAATAGATAGATGCAACATACTTAAAAAGAAAATAAATATGCAAAATAACATTGCGAGAACACTTCCTAAATGGGATACTAGCTGGTGTGGCTCTAAAGTATCACATTTGTAACCAAATTTTGGTAATACAGAAAAATATGCAGCAATTTCAATAACAGGAGAGCGTCTTATTTTTTTTTTTTTTTTATACTTTAAGCATTTTTCGTCATAAATTCTTTATTATACTATTATATTATATTAAATTAACACCGCATTTTCAATCTGAATTCAGAGCATTAATACATGTATTCATATATCACAAACAATTGCTATATTTAAGGATACAGCAATGGTACGAACAACAACTATAATAAAATATTAAAATATAATAAAATCAACAATAAAACATACAATAGACCAAAATTTATAAATTCATCCGATAGCACTTTCACCGTGCGTTCTGGAGATGTGCCTTATTAACAGAAAATTATGTTTGAATTTATATTGACAATATGGACACTTAAATTTCGGATCCTGGCCACACTCATATCTTAAATGTCTCGCCAATGCGCCTTCGGACATGTATTCCTTGCCACAATTGTTTGTGCATGTAAATTTCGCTTCCTCCACATTCAATGGACGATTTAGTTTTATTAACTTGAAAAGATTTATTTCTGAAACAAAATATATTATCAACATATTATAACCCAATGAACTCATTTTTTATTTTTAATGAAGCAAATTTGAAAACGCAAAATTATATAGCAAACAAAAATGTTTAAGCAAGAGTTTCATTTTGCAATACAAAAAATAAGTATTTAACAAGTATATTTGCAAATAGATGTATACATATACTCATGTACAATTATTTTTACTTCAAATTAAAATTAATGAATAATTTTAAAAAATAATGAAAATGGTACATATTTGATCAAATATATAAAGTTTTAAATATATATCGTGAAATTAAATTAATAATGATATATCACAAAATATCCAAAGGACTAGACAAGCTTGATGCTGGATAAATATACGATACAGATACTTCCATATCTTAGGTATGGTGACATAATTTCTCATGAAATTTGAGTAACAATAAACTGTTACAAAGCTTACGAACCATTCTTTAAATAATTAAAATTGCCAAAATCCGTACCTATGTATATACATAAATAAAAGCCGTAAGGCACAGTCTTTTATCAGCTAAATTATATCAGTTTATTTAAAACAATAACAATTGTTTTCATAATATACAATTGAGAAGTGAATGAATTAGCCAAGCTCAATGATTGTGAAGAAGTACGAAAATTATAATTCTTTGTTCCATGAAATTTGAAGAATGTTCAAACTAGCCCACCAAATAGGAAAAACAAAGTTAATTTATAAAATGACGACATAGAGAAATCAAAATAGATTAGTTATTTACTATGAATGACCATGTGTGTTTGCAATGTGTCGTACTAAAATAAAATTGTACGTGAACCGAGAGAAGCAATGCGGACAGACAAATCTCGGTTCTTTTCCGCATTCGTATTGGACATGTCTGGAACACGCTCGTGCTGACTTATATTGTTTCCCACAATGATTCGAGCATGAGTATAACATTTGGTCTGCAACAAAATTACATGGAAATAATATTCATTATTAGCGTTTAAATACACAACAAAAACATCTTATCTGTTTGAAAAGTTTAATAAGTTCGAAACATACATAAGGATTTACTTGGAATAGAAAGTGATTATTGTCCAGAAAGTCAACGCGCATTTCGTAACAATCTAAAAATAAGATTATCTAAGAAGGTTGGAATAGAATAAACTTTATTTTCAATAATCATATTACAATCAAGTGCATTTCAATTTACACGAATTGATCCCTAGGTTATCAATTTCAGTACATTCAGAATTTTGTCTTAAATATCGTTATTTTGAGAATAACTTCATGGCAAAAGTAAGTTGTTGTTTTTTGTACTCTCTAAATGAGAAGCGCAGAATGTATATTCACACACAGTTTGGTTTTGAAAATGAAAATTGATAACGCAGGTTAAAGTCTAGACAACTGAAAGCGTATAAGATAAAAATGGCATTCAATAAAATACAAATGACAAGAAAAGAGAACTTTACAAACAATCAATGAAATCAATATGATTCTGGATGTAAAGACATGTGCCTATTAAAGTTTGACTTTTGTTTTGTGCGATAACTACAATGCGGACAGGCATATTTTGGTTCTTTGCCACACTCAAGTCTAATATGACGTTGAAGTGTTTTGCGACTTTTGTATTTTTTACCACAATCACAAAGTAGTAGCAGTAAATTGCCATCGGAATAGCGGCGAGCATGTTCTGCAACAAAATAGAAATTAAAATAATATCATGTTCAGCTTATTCATGAGGAAGAAGAAACTACATTTAGTAACACAAACTGAATTTTTAACATCTATTAAACATAATTTTATGTTTGTTTTTTAATTATGTTATATACATATTATGTATAAGCAATCACTTCAAGATTATAAGAGACAATTACAGTTCAGAATGATATGATATCTTAATTTAGTTAATTGTTTGTAGGTACCAAGCTGAAAATGTATCACTTACATTTTCTTTTTTGCACATTTGATTTAAAATGAACTTGAATATGTCGATGTAAATTTCCTTTATGTTTATAACGCGTAGATTACAATAAGGACAAGAAAATTGTGGTTCTTTGCCACATTCTAATCTAATATGTCGTTGCAGTGCACATCGGCTTTTGTATTTTCTGCCACATACGCAATATTTTATCTGTGACTCTTAGACAAGTAAATTGTTCATAATAGAAGGAATTTCTGTAACAAAATATTAATCATAATAAATGAATAATCATCTTCATATTGTACGAAATATTTGAAAAATACGTGACTGTTATATTAATAACTTTACACTAATACTTATTACTTTTGAAGAACCATATACAAATAAAATATATTTTGTATCAGAATACAACAGATTCTATTCGAAGAGATTAAAATATTTTATGATTTGTACAAAAATATTTTTTTATTTTATAGAATTTTATTCAAATTAAACATTTAAGTTTTAAACAACTTTAAATTAAACAAATGGACAAAAACATTTCAATAATAAGCTAATATTATTTGTTGTATTATATATATATATATATATATATATATATATATATATATATATATATATATATATATATATATATATATAAAACTAGAAAAATACATTCGTCTTCTAAACTTTTTAAAAAATATATTTAAACAACTTGTTTATATAATACAGGTTACAATTAATTTAAATATAGCACAGATACTTTAAAATAAGCTTAACATTTGACATTATACTTGACCCACCAATTCGTCCTGACATAAATAAACAAAATAATAAATAAATTACGTCGCTTTCCCAGAAGAAATAACAAATTTCATTTGTTAACAAAAATATGTAAATAAATCCCCAGAAATTAAAAATTGATTTTGTATTACTTATGTATGCTTATTAGATATATGTCTTAATAAATTTTGTTTATGTTTAGTGCGATGGTTACAATATGGACATACAAATTTTGGTTCTTTTCCACATTCTACTCTCTTATGACGTAGAAGTGCATCTCGTCTCTTGTACTTTTTACCGCAGACGCAAATTTGCATAATTTGCGAATCTTGCGTTGTTAAAATATCATCGGGCATGCTAGTTGTATTTTTTGTCTCTGTAACAAAATATACATAGATAGATTCTTGTACCAAAATTTGCATTACGAATAGAGGTATCAAATGAGTAAATGACTTTCGTCAACTAAGGTTTATCCAGAATTGAGGCGATGCGGTTCTAAAATATTTGAAATACTGCCAAACAATTAATGTACTAAAGAATGATCATCAACTAGAATTCAGTTAATTCATCAGGGTTAAGAAGTACAAATTCACCATGGCGCATTCCCATATGTTTTTTTAATAAATAATTTCGTTTAGCTCGATACGAGCAAAGACGACATTTAAATTTTGGTTCTGTATTACACTCAAAACTTCTTATGTCGGCATAGATTCCCTCGAGATTTATACCATTTGCCGCACCATCCACAAACGTGCATACTACCCTTAGTTTCACTGAAGCCTTCAAAATCTGCTCTGTTACCTGAAACAAATTAATATTTGAAACTAAGAGCACACTAATCGTTGCTGACTTATTATTGTATTGAAAATAAGCATCCTCATATACAATTATTAGCATTAATGCCGCCCAAGCTGTTTATTAAAAGAGAATGAACATATCGCTTGTCGGTGGTTTGTTTGAACGAAAAATGAACAAGTTGAATACAAACCTGCATATATTTTTGTTTATATGAATTAATAAAACAATTTTTGTTTAGGGTGCAAATGTAATCTCAATTATATTAAATAATTAAAATTATTAATTATACATATATGATATATATCGTTATTTATTTATTCATATTATTTATTACTTTTACATATCATAAATAATAAAAAAACTACTCGTTAATTTTCAAATATTTAACCGTATGAAATAACCAACTATTTTGATTGATCTGATAAAAATAAGCCCATAAATGTTTGACCATCAACTCGAGATATCCATGTCAAACTTATTTACTTATATAATTATAATTTATTTATATTAAGTACATATTATTCGCCATGATTTCAGTGCTACAAAATGTGTGAAGTTCAATGAATTGTCAAGATAATCGATAAAACGAACTCAATGCCGACTATCTAAAATGTTGCATTATAATTATTTACCATATAAAAATTTAGGCTGAAAATGTCTACAGTTAATATTAAACGAAATAGCATTCGTTCGATAGATTTTCTTGATAACAAATAATCAATTTTCCTTAAATATAATATCTATTTATTAATAGTCGTGGCCTAAGAGATTTTCAACATTTTTCTTGATAATTGAATACTTATGTAGTGTACCATATAATAACATTTAAATATGAAAAGTATCAAATCAAATATATAATAATAAATCAATAACATTTTATAATACATATACATTTCCTTGGAAATATATCAATTGCACTTTTAAGATTCAGACTGCATTGCGAATAGTTTTTCTTTTTGATATCATTTTGAAAAAACAAATGTTAGGGGAGATACAACAAACGAAAAAAGTTCAGCTAAATAGCAGAATTCAACTAGTTATCGCCCAATGTGGAGATTTAATTTTTGATTCAAACATATTAACATTCGTTTTTATGCGAAGCTCATTGTGGTACAACGCAAAACAGGGCACAGGATGTAATTTAACACGACAAATGCCACACTCATATCGTGTTTCCTTTCTTTTGCCTTTCGAATAACAAAGCGCGCATCGCCTATACGAGAACTTTTTGGCACGAGTTGAACGTATTTCTACAGGATAATGCACCAGATCGAATGGATGTTGCACTTCAGCACAACGGAAATCTGAAAAGTGTACTATTAGACAAACCCAATGTTCACCTGAGTGTGATCAATTTAAATAGTAGCAGTAATAAATGTAAAATAACACTATTTTATTTTAAATTATATACATTTGATGTTGTCGGACATCGCATAAAATCAATAAGTAGTCTCGTAAAATAATTCAGAGGGGCAATTTTCAATTTGCAAGAAGTTTCTATACATATAGTAGTCTCGTGATATAATTTCCAATATGTATGAGCTATGAAGTTACTTAGCGTTTAGGCATCAATCAGAAAGTCGGGAGATTTTTCTTCAATAACTTTTTGATTGTCAAAAATTACCTTTTTTCATTAATTTTCTTTTTGATGTTAAAACAATGGGTTTTCTGATGACTGATCAAGTTATCAGGTCTAGAATACCGGCCTCCACACGTAGTACAAATTAGACGCTTCCTGGCATGACCACATTCATACTGAATATGGCGATTCAATTGAGAACGATTCTTGTACGTACGACCACACTGCATACAATGATAAATCCTTTCTTGATCAGGCAATACAAATTCTGAAAGGGAAGATCTACCCGTTAGAGTTTTCATATCGTTTTTCAATCAAACGTACACATACTTTTAGCAGTCATTTAGCCCCCTATGATATGAGTTCTCTATATCATCATTTTTAGAGTAATTATTATTTTGTTGACCCATCAGTACTGACATCAATGCTGTGTGATATTATACACTGGTTGTACAATGTGCTTCAAAGTTGTGCTGAATTTATAATTTACTTCAATACTGATGAGTTAAAACAGTGGAAACTCGTCAATACAAAATAATATACACCAGTTAGATAATATTTAGTTAGTTTATATTTAATTAGAATAGAGTAAAAGTGACCGGTTTCCCCTCTGTGTTGCTTTACCAAATATTATTAAATACGAATTATTTGCAAAATGACTTATTGAAACCTTAAAACTATTTTTATCAATTTGTTTCTAGTACTTCTAATTTGTTGATAAGTAGCAATCGCAACAACCAATATGGAATTTAAAAAAATAATTACTCGTTGATATTGGTCGAATATATGTACATTTTGTATAGACCAAATACGTCTTGTACGATTCATGCAATTTCCACTGTTTTATACAGGATATGTGAAATTAAGGATCACATAAATCAAACAATATTTTACATACATTTTTTTTATTATCTTTTCTAAATACATAACTTAAATAATTGTTGATTTAAATGACTTGTAGATGGTATAAATTGTAAATCATTCATATGGCGTTTTGGGTATTGTTGTATTTGATTTTGTAAAAAATCAATAAAATTTAATCTGGAATATACTATGAAAATAACTGAATTCTAATAATAAAATTGTTCCCAAACAAATTTATATCTAAAGAAAAATTCTCGGATTATTTAATTATTAATAAATGAAAATATTTTATTTTCTTATATATTTTTACATTATTGTTTCGTATCTATACAATCTGTACATGCAGATTTTATTATTAAGGAAGATCTCAATAATTAAAGTGTTTTAAATAACAAAAAATGTGATGCTTATTTATTCACAACTACAACAAAAGTGCACTGCATATTTACAATGAGTTTTGAAATGATTTTGTATTAATTAAATTATAATTAATTTTGACAATCCATTACCCGTTTAAGATTCATAATAAAGTTAATTTGTCCTGATTATATAAAATTTCCATTTTAGAATCAAGTTCTGCAGTACTTGATTTCAAAATATAATATCCGATTTTACAACTCAATTTCGTCAAAAATCGCATACCAATCGATTTCCATTCATATCACATTCAATGCACTCTTTCAAGATCTTTCATATCCCAGTTGCCCCAAGCGCGTCTATTTAGAAGCAAATGTACCAACTCTATTTTTCTTATAGTTTAAAAAATATTTAATCAAATTTTGAAGATAAAATAAGTTTACCATTAGATTGGATATTGGTAAAATACAAATATAATTAATTTGGTACATCCAGTTCTACGAATAAACTGCTCACTATCAATCGAATTTGGTAAAATCTCATTTAATCAAGGACCTTGATAAATAATGATAATAATAATAAAATTAAAGTCATGAATATATAACATTAGATTATTAACAAAAACAAGTAACAACGAATATGTTTAAACAATTAGCAGTGCAATTTCAGTTGCAATCGGTCTTTAATACAAGCATGTGTTTTCGTTCATGGGCACGTAGAATATCCCGACGAGAGAATCGCCGTAAACAGATTGGACATGCGAATTGCTTCTCGACACCGCACTCGTACTTCAAATGGCGATCCAGACAATAGAGGACCGAATACATCCGGCCACATCTTGGACAGCTGTAAGGCATAGCTGCGAACAAACAATTGGCATTCACACAAATCGCTCGCACACATTTTAAGACCAACAAATTGTTTGTTAATTAATTGATCGATCAATCGAAGTAAGCAACAAATAAATTGACGAATTTCCGGCTTATAATTTTCAATTATCTCACAGGTTGGTTGGGTTTTTAGTAAAATATAAAAATAATTTGTTGGCCTCCTATTTTTATTTGTCTTACGAATCAATCATACTCTTACATTCATAGCACATTGCGTAAAATTTGTACAGGGTATTTTGAATCCATTGAAATCAGAAACTAGGTAGCTAAATATTTCAGTGGAAATAAAATACTACCTTGTCTGTAAGAAACAGAAAAGATCAAAATATAAATGAAACCCCAATGGATGAATGAAAAGGATTTGGTTTGCAACCAGGAAAACAACAATTAAACTAAACCAAAATATTATTCAATAAAAAACCAGAACATTGATACATATATTCTGGTTTATACTTACTTTACAATTTACCTTTATAAAGTGCAACTAGATTTTTTGGAATATTTCATGATTTTTATCCAAATATAAATCACAGCTGCAAGAAATATTTGAATTAAGCCTATTTAACAAATGAACATCATAAAATACGACAGTCGGCCGACAATATAAGGGAATTAAATTAGAAAAATTCTTAAAGATAATCTTAGCATAATTATTAATAGTTTTAATGTAACATACCGTCGTTTTAAAGTTGAAATTAAGATATCATAAAATATCACAAACACTTGCTTTAATAAAATCCCAATATTTCACATTTTATACTCACAAAAAAAGAAAGAGAAAAGAAACACTATGTGTATAAAGAATTAAATGCAATATCATCACAAATTATTGCAACATACATATGTTTAAGTTTCGCAATACCTCGTTATGTATAATTAAATACATAACTACAATAATTATTATGCCACAAAAGCCAGAGCAATCGATTCATATTTATTTAAAATGTAAACAATTTACATATTAAATAGCAATAAAAAAAATCATACGGAAACATTTCTAGAAAGAATCGCAAACGTTTACAGTATTTCATTATGTAGAATTAAATACACAACTACATATCAAAAAGGCCAGAATAGATATTCTTTTATAAATGGCTTTTAAAATGAATTCAAATCAAAAAGCCTTTTGAAAAAAAACTGTTTTGCAGAATTGTAGAAAACCTCGATGTACATAAGTAAGTGGATCTATAACTGTTTAAAAGCATTATCATAGATGGAAACATATGTTATGGCATTTGAAAGTACGATATAATCATCTCAGGAAATAATCGATAGGTTAAAGTTTCACTGTATCTCGTTGTGCATAACTAAATTCACAAATACAAATATACTGAAAACGTCAGAATATAACAAATCAAGTAGCACTTCAATCGAAAATTTAATCATACATATACGTACGTAGTTACCTACCATAATACCTCACTGTACATAATTATATATGTACAACTACCAAATAGTATATTAAAAATGTAAGAAAAAAGAAAAACATTTTGATCAATAGCGTAATTAATCAGTCACACAAATTGTACTTACAAATGGAGTTCAATAAGAATTGTATAGTAACTAAAAAGGTTCATTACAAGTTAAATACTTGACAAAAAAAAACTATTAATCCGACCCATAAATTGTCTACCGAAAAGTAAATTTACTTTCAGATAACGCAATTTAAAACTCAGTGAATATATTTATGTAAATTATGATCCAAAGTATCACATAAAATACATAAATAACTAGGTTTGATTTGTCTTAAGAAACAATAGTATGTAAAAATATGAACAAAAATCACATTACGATCATAGTTGTAATCCAATGTTTACAACTATTCTCACCTTTCGAAGTAATCAACTGATTACAATCAATGTAAAATTTTATTCAAAATTACATACTTGTTTGTACAATCAAACGAATACGTTATCATACACCCATCTAAACAAAGTTGCATATAGATTTATGTTTCATTACTGTAAAAGTATTGCTAAAAGGATCGCTAAATGTAGATTTAATTTTGATACCATACAAACCTTTCAATAATATGTATTCAATGTAGCAACTTAATTCTAAGTTATGGTTTAATAAATAAGAAATTGCTACAAATAAATGGTGTCATTTATTTGGTTACTTACACACTAATGTAAATTACAACATATCTTGTTGTAAGTAAAATATTACAACATTATATCAAAAGACGTAATGTAATAAATTGCAAACTTGATGCAAAGTTATGATCAGAAACATAAAATACATGTTGTTGCAATCAATCGATTACAACTTACTGTGTCAACAATTACGCAAACAATTAGATACAACATTATGTAAAAGTATGAACCGAAGAAGTATACATAAACTTACATGTAGTGAGTGCCGTAAACAATAATTTGCAGCAAGTGTTTGTAGATGAAATCAATTGTTTACATTTTAATGGAAATTATGATTCATCGCATAAAATTACATATCTTGCAAAGATTCATTACAAAAGTTGAAATATGTGCCTACTCAATAATTTGGAGGTAAAATTATGGTTATAGTTCACATAAAAATACGATTACACGGCCATTGAAAGTAAATAATGCAATCAATTGATTAAAACATAATATAAAATTATGATCCAAAGTATCACATAAAATTATATAGTTATGTAATCAAAATATTACAATAAAAAATATATCAACAAAACATATTTTGCTATTTAATGTGTAGCTACGTAAAATAATAGAATATATTTCTTTGGCAGTTTAATTAAATTTCAGAAGGTATAAAATTCGACCAAATAGTTATTTTACAAACAACGATGAATTATAAATAATTAAGAAATCACGTTCATAAAATATAATGCATAATTTATTTTAAAAAGAATGCCATCGATTGATCACAACATTAAGTAAAATTATGATCCGAAACATCACATAAAATTACAGAAACAGTTCTAATCAAAAGATTATATTTGAAATATGATACGATGTAAAACATACATTGCTTTAATGTAGATCCCTGTTCTTTTCTACCATACAAACCATTTAGTAGATAATATGATTTCTATTTACTGGTGCACTTCGTTTCAGTTTCAAACTACAACTATAAATACTTAGAATTGCAAAGGAAATACGGCATTTTATTCTAAGGATAAATTACAAAATAAAGCCTTTGTTATTATATTTGTTCATCTAATAAAATCTTGATTTGTTTTAGCAAATAATAATTATATATATATATATATATATATATATATATATATATATATATATATATATATATATATATATATAATATAATATATATATATATAGATATATATATATATATATATATATATATATATATATATATATATATATATATATATATATATATATATATATATATATATATATATATATATATATATATATATATATAATTTGCATAAATGCATAATATACAGTCGATGTATACGTCAATTTAGCAATATTTGATTATGGTTATACTTACCACCAATTATAAAACATTACATTAGCATATATCAATGAAGTACCTCATCACATATTTAAATGTGACTACAGATTTACCAAAATTGTTACATCGTCATATACTTACCACTAAATTCATGCACTTCATTTGAAACAATAATTAATGTTTTCAATGGAGTACCTCATCACATAATGAAATGCGACTACAGATTTACCAAAATTGTTATATCTCTAGATAAAAATGAGATTTGCCCGAATTAGTTCATCCACACACACACATCGTCAGATCAGAATCAGACAAAAATGTATATTTTTGTCGAAATATTACCTCACCACACATGTGGCTACAAAATGATCTAAATTTGTAAAATCACAAAAAAAAACGATAATTATTACCTCATCACAAAAATGTGACTACCCAATGATAAGTAAATTATACATACCTATAATATGTATACTGTTGAAATAATTAAATTTCAACAGTTTAATCTTCGCTCTTCGCTATTTTTAGTTAAAATTCACATTATCACTGCTAAAACCCCATGAATATTCATGGAGTACACAACAAAGAGGAAAGTGTACATATACAAATATATATATATATATATATATATATATATATATATATATATATATATATATATATATAATATAAATATATATAAATATATATATATATTCTAAAATGGTACATATGTTAAGCATAAATAAGCATG